>QTSX02007193.1:180130-308998 GCA_014839935.2 Entomophthora muscae
CTGAGGGACATAAGCTTTCTGCTTTTCAACCATTTCAAGAACAATCTATGAGGTAATTAGCTTCTCTTCTTTTGTCTCACAGGCTGATTGGCTAGAGGCGGGTGTGTCTGCTCTGAGAATCAGGAAATTGCCATCTGCTGATTAGCTGCTTCTGGATTCTGCGTCCATTGGTGGCCCCATGGCTCACTTGGTTGATTCCAGATGCTAGTGTTGCTGTATGATTTGGGCTTGCCAGCTGCCCGTGCATGATAGGAAAATAGGGCCATGATGGAAGTTGCAGGAGAAAGAACACACTCTGGGTGGTGCTTGCAGAAAGGCCTGCAGGTTGGGAGTGGCCATAGACAGAGGCTTCACTGTCAAGAGACCCATATATCCCCACATAAATGCACTAAGGCCAGGGAACAGCTTGTTCAGTTATTGTTGTTGAAAGAAGACATAATAAAAATTTTATTAAAAAAATTAAACTGAAGAAGAGGAATGTATATTTTAATCAATTTTATTGTTATATATGTTAATTTTGTGAATATTATGATCTAAATTTTAGCTGTCCCACATTGGAATAGGTTGATTTTGAGAATGACTATGATTCCTTGTGAACTAGCACAAATACACTCTAGATCCTTTAACATTCTTTTTGACACCCATAAATTATATTTATTTCAAATTCACCTGATTTTTGATTTGAAATTTGGTTCTTGGATTTGACAATCCTGCAATTTCAGATTCATTAATTTTTACATGATGTCTATGATTTGTTTGACATACAGAAAATCTCAAATTGTATATTAGAATCCCACATTTCTGATTCATGGCCTGGTGATACATTCTCTGCCAAAGCTCAGGAATCTGAAGTTCAGCAGCTGAGACACTCTGCTTTTGTAAATGCTTTATAGATCCAACTAATACACATATCTCAATAATCAGCTTCACCGCACCTCCAAGGATGCTCTTCATTCCCAAAGGCCATTCTTTTGAATAGTTTTGGAATTTAGACATGTTTGTTTCATCCTAGCTTCCATAAACTAAACCAGATTCTATCTTAGAGAAGTACTTCATTTTTAATCAAACATACTATAGTTTTCAAACCTGTTGAGATAAAACAAAATTGCTCAGTTCAGAACAAACAGGTTCAGCCACACAACATATTTCCAACTTTTTTAGATACAAACAGAAGCTAATCCCACAGAAAAAGCGCACTATCTGGCAAAAATGTCCAGCCACACAATGACCTATGCAAACTAAGAACAGATGTATGATGATCCAACAACAAATGCACCAAGCACCAGAACACAGAGCTTCAACCACAGAACAAAGCTACTGTTTACTATGATTTTTAAGAACACATCAAACTCGGCCACAAAAGTTAAAAAGCTTGATCCAACAACGAGCCCTAACAGTAGCTGAAACAGATAATGAAAATATCAGACATCAAAACAAATCAGTGAATCTATAATACTGTTACTGCCAGGGATCTCATCCCTGACTACCTTAACTTAGTTGATACTTCCTCTCAGAAAACAGAAGCAGAAAAAGTCATTAATTATGTAAAAGTTATTAATGAATTATTGGCCAAGGTTAAACACAGGGATTAAAGCCAAAACCCTAAAGAGAGACTAGCGTTAGACTTAAAGTTGAACTTGTACTTACTTTACTCTTTTATATTTACTTAATCCAATTAATTTACGCTCCAGATTTTGAAAATGTTAAAAGGATCATAAACTACAGGACTTACCGTTCAACACATGATTGGCAGCCTTTGCCGCTTTTGAATCTGTCTTTAAGAGACATACACCAGACTGCTTATATCACTTCTGCCACTGTTAACACCTGGAACCTCTGGGGGTTGACTCCCAGCCTCTTAACATAGTTTTTGGTCCTCTGTTATCCTGTTCTCAACAATATCATTGGTCTCCATTTGAAGCTTCTTCTGCACAAGAGCCTCTTTTGACTCATAAGCCCCAAGAAACTTGGGTTCGCTCCCTCTCCTTCCCAATAAGCCCTCCAATTATTTTCAAATGCACACTTACATATTTAAGTGAGTTTGATTTTGCTGCTTTCACTTGTTCTAGCAAAAATAGATTTTCCTCTCTTAGTATTACTTTTCTTCTCTGATAATCTTACTTTGACGCATCTCTGACACCATGAAGAGGAAGCTACTCCTGTTCTGGCATTAGATGATACTTTCTCTGCATGTCTTTTCCCTGGAAGGCCCTACCTGTACCACTGACTGTAGAAACTCATCCCCCAACAACTCTCATGCAGAAGAATCCTTGACCAATGGCTGGTTTAAATATTGTTCAGGCCACTGGGGAAGAAAATTCAATTATGGGCGTCCTCCCTTCGGCACACCTGAAGCTGAAATCTCCTTGGTCTGTCCCAACACTTCCTTTTACCTCCTTGTCTACTTGGTAGGATGCTATCTCCTGGGGAGATTCACCTTTGGCTATTTGGACATTTGACAACAGTGACAGTGCCTATTGGTTCTGTTGTAGCAGGACTGAACTTGGGGCCTTAGCTCACAAGATAGGAAGGCTCTTTTCTATCAAACAGGTCTCTGACAGTTACCAGTTCATCCTAATTAAGAGATAGAATCTAGAGAGTAGAATGGAGATCAATATTCTGAGTGTCTGTTTTGGGATTAAGATATAAAAGATCAGGTTTATCAATACATGCAGTTAAAGGTGCATTTTTACAATCAAAAAATAGTAATATAGAAATTTAAAAACCTAATTTGAAATAAACGGTGGTGACTACAAGCTTTTATGCTACTATATACGGAGTGATAAAAGTTATAATAAATAAATTATATAAATAGACTGATTTAATCTATTTTATCTTTATATCAAAATAGACACATCACAACAACAGAGACAAAGAGCAAAATGAGTACACCACAGAAATGAACACCCTCATGGGTCAAAGAACAGAGTGGCTGTAGCCCAGGAGATGGATGATGGGAGTTTTTCTGTGTTAGGCGGTGAAACCCAAACCACACAGACACCACAAAAACCCAGGACAGCCAGACCAGAAGAGCGGCTAGTATCAATCCAAAAGTACCAAAGATGTCTAGAAAGGCCACCAAGGCTACCACCACCCAAACAGCAAATAACAACACCACTAAAAAGTGTGGTCTTTGTACACAGCTATGTAAACCACCAAGATGATACTTCAACCAATCTCATAAAGAGTGTCAATCCTGTTATAGATACCACATATGAGTCTTGTGTGAGTTATGGAAAAGATAAAGACAACAACAAAGAGCCACAGTATCATCAAACTGTGAATGGGAAAAATGTGCTTAAAAAGGTTGCTGTGTTCTACAGTCAGGTGCCTATGTCCTGTGTCTTGATAGAACCCAATGAGTTGTTGACCACCACCAAAAAGCCCAAGTACACTGTTATCCCAAACTCCACCTGTGAGACCCTTATCAAGCTTATCAAGGAAACACAGAGCTAAAAGAAGGCCACAGCTATCATTGGTTTCAGAGAGATCAGCACATTGGCTGTAGAGTACATTCCTGAAAACTGGTGATGTTCTCCTTGCAGAGAAATCCCAGCACAAGTCAACCATTCTGAAAAAGGAGCATATCTGGGCAATCAGGCAATATGTTAACCAACATTGCCATCTTGAACCAGAAAACATACAATCCATAGTAAAATCTGTTTTTGGAATTGAGGCCTTAATTTTGTTTTATTATTGCGCAGGAAAGAGATTGGGATTATCTTGGGAAAAACTCATGGCTTCTCCATATAACTACAACAGCCCAGTTAATATTGAGAACCTATAAAAATACACCAAGATGTACACTGCACTAGAGGACAAGGACATGGTAAAGTTCTACTACATTGATGAATTGTCCTTTGCATTGTCCATGTGCAATGCCTACATCTATGTGCTCAAAGGTACCAAGGATGGTGTATCCTGGTGTGCAACTGTTTGTGCTATGCCCTTCTCAATGATAGCCCTTCTTGATTTCCTTGGTATTGAACTTTATCAAATGATCAAGGGTTTTCACAACAGTGATACCTTCCATGAATTTCTCTGATTGGTTCAGGAGCACCTCAGACTTACTAGCTCAGGGTTCACCAACATCATTGTGTTGGATAATGTTGGGCTCCACAAGGTGGCTAGTATTCTCAAGGAATTTCCAATGATTAAGACAGGCGTGGAATTTGGCTTGCAGCAATTGGCCACAGCATCTATACACCTATTATTTCTTCCTGCCTATTTCTCATTCCTGAACCCAATCAAGGAGGTCTTTGGGTGTCTCAAGCAAGTTGTCAAGTGGGGGACACCATCTGGTCCAAAGACTTATTTAATTTGCTACAGGTTGAGGTCTATACCCTTCCAGCAGAGACAGTGGCTAAATTCTATGGCCACACTGATTTGTTTCTCCCAGTGTGCCTCTCAAAGAAGCCAATCAATTAAAGGCTTAGCAATTCTAAATATTTTTCTTCTATTTTATTTTTTAAAACTTGTTTTTATCTAGTTTATATGTATCAATGTACTTTTTATAATTCCGTGTGATATAATGTCAGATAATAAAAGTTAACAAATCAAAGAAAAATGAATGAATGAAAAGGTTTATTTTATATATATTTATTTGTTTTGAGATAATGTTTAAATATTTTAGATTTTAATGGAAGATATATATAAGTAGATTAACATTTGAATACAATTGAATGAGATTTATTGGGATTCAATTGGTAGAATTCTAGGACCTGTTTTTGAAATGAACTGGAAATTTCTATTGCCAAAGTGTATGTTGACATAGCTCTCATACTATATAGCTTACAGCAGCTTAAATATGGTAACACTGTGATACAATTGAATAGGATATCTTTTCTGGTGGAGATGACATTCCATAGGTGACGGCAAGAATAACTGTGTCTTGAATGACATGCTCAATTGAGCTGTAACCAGGCACAATCCTTTTTCCATCTAGATATTGTCAAATTTTGTCCAGTTTAATTATAATGTCAAGTTTGTTGCAAGCCTCTGCTTTAATTCCCATTATTATAAAAATACATAGGTAAACAATTAAGTGAAGTCTCTGCCCTGAAAACAGGGACAAGAGATCACAAAATTTATTATACTGTAAATTCAGAACCTAAACGTAAAAAATGCAGGATTGTCAAATCCTTGGTCCAAATTTTGAATCAAATTTGCAGAACAGCCTTTTTTAATTAAATTGAATTTTTTGTATTTTTATTTGAATATTTCAAAGTGCGGGAACTCATAGACACTTTGAAATTTTCAAGTCCAACTGCATGTTTCAAGTGAACAAAATGAATTAACTGGAACTAGATTTGGAGTGTTCAGATCCTTCAATCATTTTCATTAAGTTTACTATGTTTTTTGGAATTGCAGGATTGTCAAGTCCATGAAAAAAATTTCAAATCATAAATGAATGCCACTAGTGAACTCAAATAATAATTGCAGTATTTGGAATCCAAATTGAATGTACAGTAAGAAACTAGGACAAATCAATCCAAATCAAGAAGCTCCACTCTGAATAAAATCAAATGAAAAATTCAATCTTTATAGCCATGTTTAGACATGAAATTGTAATACCCAAGTATTGAGGGTAAAACTTTAGTAACATAAGATGGCAGGTTAGGTGCTCAAAGCTGTTCAAGGTGTAGACAATTGGATAGAAGTTTATTGCCTGACAGAAGGCTTTGGAAAGGATGTTGCATTGTCTAAGGCTGCCGGCAAGGTACAGTAGCATAACTGCAGGGATTACATAATTAGCCAAGTTGGGAGTTAGGCAAGATGATGCCAGAGGTGTCCACAGGTTCAAATCCATTGAGTTGAGGTGAGTTGGCTCATTGTATGATATCCCTTTTGGTCCCTGTGGTTCAGGATCAAACTGAGCATAGATTGGCTAGTTGCCCCCTATCCTAAGGTAAGCTGTCAAGACAGCTGCAAAGATGATATAGTTCATTTTCTGACTTGAGGGAGGGGTGATGGGTCTAGTAAGGTTACTTGCTTAGCCTAGGTAGAGGATTAATTAATGTGATAATATTGAGAAGGATGTTCACTCAATGATAGCACAAAATATCATTGGGGGGGTTTGCCTTTATTTATACCAGTGGACCTGCAAGGCATGATTATTGAAAGGCATAGCATTGGGGAACCAATAGTCTGAGTTGCATCTGTCATTCCCTTTTCTGGATTGGCTTGGGTGGCTGGCAATTGAGAAGGTTTGGCTGGATCCCAGTTTGCATTGGCATAGTACAAGTTGGGCCTTTTTCATGCATCCAAATTCATTTACTGAATTTGGTGCATGATTTTTATTGTTGGAGAGCCTGACAGTCCATCCCTCATTTGGTAGGCTCCCAACTTAGGAAGCAGTTCCTCCCAAGTTTGGCTTTGGGGACATTTTCTTTCCTGGTTTCCTGATTTGGCTATTTTCTAAAGGATCGGATGGGGACTGGCCTGCTGGCATGGGAGGGCAAAGGCTGGCAGGCTGGCTCATGGGTGCCTGGTTTGAGAATGGCTTGCAGATGGGGCTGGCAAGAGTGGTGGGCTTCTGCGTGGTGACAGTGTGTATCTGCTTGGCAGCAGCAGGGGCCTGCACATTGACAGTGGGCAACAGCTTGGTTGTGACAAGCTTCCACATGGTGTTGTTGTGTATCTGCTTGGCAGCAGCAAGGGCCTGCGTGTTGACAGCAGGCAGCAGCTTGACTGTGACAGGCTTCCATGTGATGACGGCATGTATCTGTTTGATGGCAGCAGACATCTGCTTGATGGCAGCAGGTGCCTGCATGTTGACAGTGGGCAATAGCTTGGTTGTGAAAGAATTTTGCATGGTGGCAGCATATATCTGCTTGGTGGCAACAGATGCCTTCATGTTGACAGTGTGTGACAACTTGGTTGTGGCAGGCTTTCACATGATGGCAGCATGTATCTACTTGATGACAGCAGGTGCCTTCACATTGACAGCGGGTGATGGTTTGTTGGTTACACAACTATAAGTGTCAGGAAAAATTCTTGACAGAAATTAATTGAAATTTAAAATTTTCTGAACTGAAAATGATGCAATATTCTGCACACCAAATCACTAATATAGTAACCACAAAACCATATAATTATATATGAGCCATCCTTCTGATGATGCAGAAATTTTTAAAAAAATTTTTGGCCCTGGCTACACCAGGGCCAAACAAACTTAATTTCAAGGAAGGAAGGAGGATGGTAAAGATAAACCATCAGTTTACTACAAAATGTGCTAATGTATTACTAATAATGATTCTTGATTAGAGTAAATTTTAGAAAACACTAATAATAAAATAAAATTTATATATTACAATCTATTTCTATCAAGTTACCTTTTTATTGGTGTGTTGATATTTCATTTGCTTTTGATAATGTGCTTTCATTTAATTGGATAGTTTCATCTCCAGTTGCCTTGAAAATAGGAAACTAAGTTGCCTTCCTGAGACCAGCTGTGGTTGCAGAGGCAACTAAATTGCTTATTGTCAAGGCAACTGAAAGTGAAAATATCCAATTAAATGAAAGCATATTATCAACAGCAAATAAACTATCAACACACCAAGGAAAAGGCAACTTGATAAAAATAGATTGTAATATATAATTCTATTTTATTATTAGCATTTTCTAAAATCTACTGTAATCAAGCATCTAAATTTTAGCCGTCCTACAATGGAATAGGGTGATTTTTGAGAATGTCTATGATTCCTAAAATAATTAACACAAACCCACTCTATATTATTTGAATTTGTGTTTGAGATGCCAATAAAGTTTCAGTTTATTTTACATTTACCTCATTTTTGATTTGAAACTTGGTTCTTGGATTTGACAATCCTGCAATTTCAGATTTGTTACTAATTTCATGTTGTCTATGATTTTTTAGACATATAGAAAATATCAATCACACATTAGAATCCCACATTTCTGATTTATATATATTATATTTGCGTGTTGTGCTTTGTCTTTAGTTAGTTGAGTTATCTATGCAAGGGATCAAAAATTTGCCAATTTAAATATATCAAAAAAGTCAAATTAAATGGTTGATTTTATCAAATATTTTATTTTTCACTCATTTGAGTTGCCTGCAAATGTGATTTGAAATTTGGACTAATGATTTAAAAATCCTGCATTTTTACGTTTAGGTTCTGAATTTACAGTATAAAGTACTTATTTTATTTTTTAGGGAGGTTGTTGCAAAGGTTTTTTCATGGTAGTGTCAAGGATCAGGATGTACAAGCATTCTAGCTACCACCAACTTACTTAACATCCAGTTATTGCCCAATTTGATGCCCTTCCAATATACAGTATGATATACCAGGAATGACAACCAAGCAATATCACATGACTGACCAAGTATCCAGCAACTCAAATCCAACCCGCACATGACCAACCCCTAGGTTCAATCCAACTAAATCTCCGCCACAGCCAAATCTATATAAGTCTAAAATATTATCCAATAAAAGATACTTCTCTTCTTTCCTAATTCCATATTTTAAGCTTCCCCAAAAGGCGCACCATATCACTGGTAGC
Source organism: Entomophthora muscae (assembly GCA_014839935.2). Classification (NCBI taxonomy): domain Eukaryota; kingdom Fungi; phylum Entomophthoromycota; class Entomophthoromycetes; order Entomophthorales; family Entomophthoraceae; genus Entomophthora; species Entomophthora muscae. The sequence goes on from QTSX02007193.1 coordinate 188,657, forward strand.
AGCTACGGTTTTTGACCACACCCATGAAAGAGAAAATGACTGACCAAAACCTGCCCACCTTTGCTCACATACTCAACCAGGCCACATCCCAGGAGACCTGGAAGACATACTTCTGCGCCCACAACATTGACAAAGAAATACCCAGTGGATGCACCATATTTGAAGGAATGGTCATGCCCAAAGCATGCACCAAGATAATTCAATACAGTCGCTCTCTTCAACCACAAACAAACGCACAACCAACTATCACAGGTGAAATTACCAACACCAAATACGTTTATATTGACAAGTTCTTTGGTAAAAGCAAAGAAAACATCATCAACTGGCTAGACCACTCAGCTGCTGAACTCTGCGCTAGCCACATCCCCCATGAGAAATGGGTTCAGGAAGCCAGAAAGCGCCTGTACAAGGCCACAGCTAACTAGTTTGCCACCTGGGTCAGCTCACAAACTGACAACCAGCTTGACAACTAGGAAGAGTTCAAAGCGGACATCACACACAATTTCTGCATCATCAAATCCCTCCAAGACATTGCAATACAGCTCAGCAATCTTCCTCAGAAGACCACTATCACAGCTTACGCCAATGAATTTGAGGAAATAAACCGCAAAATCCAGAACCCAGAGCAATCTGACAATGTACATACCAGAGACTCATTCATCAACTGAATGAAACCTTCTGTTACTGCCCTCATCCGCCCAGAGGCTAACATCTCCATGCCCACACTCATTGCAGAAGCCAAGCACGCAGAAAACGCGCAAACATGGAATATGCTGCATGTAATGGCAATTGCTCCTCAAATGGCAATGGAAGAGAAAACTCCAATGGCAACAAATGCCAAAAAACCAATCATAGCAAAGGTAGCTCTAATCACAACAACAGCAATCACAGCCAAAGCGCAAACCGCTCCTGTCCCAAGAAAGAGGACACCGCCAAAGTAAACAATACTGAAACAGCAACCCGCTATGAATCTGACTCTACATTCTCTGACCTCAAAGGTCTCAAAACAAAGGAACAGGGAAAAGAGGAGGGGGAACAGGCTTAAGTGCCCCTGTCTCCCCCCAACTTGACAAGAAATTGTACCAAGGCACAAACTTTGCTGCTTGCATCCCATATGTCCTGCAATCCTCCATTTTTATGAACGTAAAAATTAAAGATCACTCACAACTTCTTGTCTATCCATGCACTTACAAATCACATACAAATAAAATTTTATTTGACTCTGGTGCACAATACACTATGATTAGCAAACCTTTTGTAACCAAGTACAAAATCCCACTTGTCAAATCCAACTTCAAATACGCCAGAATGGCAGACACATCAAAGGTTCTATTCAAAGGCAAAACAACTCCCTTCAGAATTGACCTCCAAGGCATATAAACGTCCATCAAAGGACTTGTCATTAACAACATAAAGTACTCATTGTAGCAGGCATGGACTGGTTCACCCAAGTGAACCCCAGCATATGGGTCATTATTTGTTAGATTAAGCCAAGGCGCCAGCTTAAGCATTTTAAAGACTTTTAACTTCTTTGGTATCATTTAAGTTGTAAACTTATGTTTTTTGAACATTAATATAATGCTTAGTTTACTGAAGAAAAGTTTAAGAGTGTAAAATATACAAATAATAAAAATAAATCTTATTTCTATTAACTGTATTTTTTGCTAAAAACCCCTTTTTCTATTTTAATAAGCCAAGAATCAAATATATGAGTTTCATGGGAGAGTAATAGCAGCCCTAAAGCTATAATTGCTATTACTCTATCTTTGGCTCATATAATTAATTTCTTAGTTATTTTTAGAAAAAAAGTTGTTGTATTTAAAAGACTATTTACCCTATGTGAAATATAAGTTTTTGTTATGTGTCCAACTTCATGAACATGTCCTACTAATCCTTTAGTAATATCAGCTCTCTTTGTTTCTCTGTCATCTGTGCAGAACTTTTCACAGTAATTTATTTTGGAGTACTCCTTAACATCCTCAAATTTCAAAGGTGAAACATAAAGCTCACCATCTTTCATTAAATATGAAAGATTAACATAAAATGCTTTGACTTCAAGCCAGCTTTTTTAGGCCTAGATTTTCTATCATAGATGTGAAAAAAGGTTTTTTTGGGAAACATCTGAATTATTTACAAGTGTCTCATATAAACCCTTTCTTCCTCTCTCTCAAAAACCATTTTGAGATCATTTATATTTTTTATATACATCTCATTTTCCTTTTGTTCAAATATTTTAGATAATACACCAAAATGACCATCAACAATACTTTTGCCATGACACTCAACAAATCTATTAAACTTAATTGTTCCTTTTATAATTTTAGGTACCTCTTTAAAAAGATAATATAAGAATTCATAAGATATGAAATGATTACCATTATCAGTCCAAACTTTAATATTTTTAATATTCTTAAATTTATTATTTTTAAGCAGACTTATCAAACACTGACCTGAAAACAAAGAGTCATGAGATAAAATTTCAAATAAAAAGTCATGATACTCATATTTACTTTTCTCATTTTCTTTAAAAGAAATTGCAAATCCTAATAAAGAAATAGGTATTTTCTCATAAAAGCAATTAATTGTCTCTATAGGACCCCCACCTATTTTAAAGTTTTCTTTATAGTCTATTACTATAACACATGAATTATTATCAAGATTATTTATATCACTAATATATTCTTTATTTTGATGCTTATAAAACTTTTCATGTAGGTCAATAGATTTCAAATTTTCTTTAATAGATTTAGGCAATGGCAACTTCTTTATACTCAAATCCTTTTTCTTCATTTCTAATGATTTTTTTAAGTTGCAAATGTTACACATATCAGTTTACTTTTTGCTTTTAATTACATTATTAGGAATTAGCTTATAGAAAGTGGAAAGTGAAATAGAAATATTGTTTTTTATTTTCATATCTTCATAAATTTCTTTTTTTGTTTTCAATAAAGAGTATTTTATTTTAGTTGAGTATTCACTCAATTCTTTTTGTAATTCTTCATAAATCAATCCAGGGGATTTTTTTAGTGAATTGGCTGGTTGGAAATGAATTTTTTAATATATATTTTAAAATGATTTTTTGTTTTCTTTCTTTACTGAATCATTTTTCCTTTTTTATTTTTTGAATTTAATGATACTTTTTTAGCATTTTTTATTTTTTTAGAATATGAATACTCATTTTTTGTCATTTTAAATCCACAATCCCAGAGCTCTTTTAGACTTTAGTTTGATGTAACCAATGCTCTTAGGGAAGGAAGGTGCTTGACAGGAGACTCTGACATCAATTCCTTTAGGTTATTAAGGAAATCATTTGTCTTAGAATTTTGTATGACAGGTTTGAAGGTACTTTTTCCAAACACTGTTTTTAATAAGAAATGCTCAACAAAGCTGTTAAGATCACTGCCAGCAGTAAAAAGGAATGCTTGTTTAAGCATAGAGATTCTTTCTCTCTTAGTAGAAGCCCCCAGTGAGAAGAAGGGTGTCATCTGAGGTGCAAACTTGATAGGTTCCATAATGATAGTGGTGGGGTTCCATGGCTTGGTTCAGGCAGTTCTTGTTTGTAAATAGATGTGCAGTTATCAGAGAGGAGTAAAGGTGTAGATTGTAAAGTAAATTTCTGTAAAGTTGAGCTGTTTAAATACCATGTTAGCTGAGCTTTTGCACTACAGTCATAAATCCCCAATTGACCCCCAACTGATCTCCTTAATTTATCAATATCACCCCTGAAGTCTGATATCATTGTTTATTTACCCCTTTTTATATTCTGGTTAACTGTTGATATCTCGGCAAATAGTAATTCAATCTTGCGTAAACTAGTATCATTAGAAAGCCCTTAATCTCAGCTTTCAGAATTGTGCTGCAACTTTATACAGTAGTTTTAAAAGCTATGACAACAAGCAAAAATTCTTCAGATTAAAACAAAATTATTTCAGATTTAAACAAAATCCAAGTTGCGCAAGATTTAGGATTCAATTAGTTTAAATATTTTTGGTTAATAAATGAACTGTCTAACCAAAAACAAAATTTTACTAGCCCATCATACAAAATTATATCAAACATCAAGTGGTGTAGTTCAAACCACAAACAAAATGAACTGACACAACAACTGAAATGGATGGATGTAATCCAGAGTAGATTATACTCCAAGCAGGATTCATATGAGGCACCAACAGAAGGACCAAAATGAAAGAAAATTGGAGCAATCTAGAAGCAAGATTCCACAAGCACAAAGCAAAATGAACTCACACAAGATGTGTAGTATGAGCAGCCTAAAATAGAAAAATAACAGTTTAATAGCCAATCATCAGCTATCCAACTTAGGACCAGAGGCATTTTATCCATTTTCATGGCTCCAGATTTGTATGGAATGGTTTTGAGATCCTTCCAAATATGGACTCAAGATTACAATAAAAATAAATCATTAAATTTTAAAATTTCTACTTTTAGTGATTTTATCCTAGGTTTTTACAATGGTTTTTAATAACAACATCTTCAACAGCGCCAGCAGCAAGCCAGCAGCAGCCAAGCCAGCTTCAATGGAGGCAAGGCTCAGAACGTAGAGGCACCTGTTTACACCCAAGCCTTTGAGGCGGGTAACAAGGAAGCTGACCTGTACCTTACCACCAACCCCTATGGCTTTAACTTGTTTGAGAGTCACTTAGCGTCTAGCTCTGCCCCTGCACCCACCCCCACCCCCGCACAAGCTGCCTGTCAACTAACCAATCAGGATGGTAACCCTGATTTGGAACATCTTTCTGCCACCAGCCAACCTGCTCCCCCCTCAGCCAATCAGGCTTCAGCTCCCCCGGCCCAGCACCCCAAGCAACAAATCATCACCACCCAAATTCTTCAGGAAACTGTGGCACTCAACCTTCAGGGTCTGTCCTGGGATCAGATTTCTGCCCAGTTGCAATTTACCCAAGCCACCATAATGCAGGAGTTCAACAACCTAATGAATAAGGGGAATCTGATTGGGACGGCCAAGAAGCCAAAGAAGGCCATGGAGTCCCAGATAACCAAGGCCTATCAAATAATGCTTGACCTCCTCCAGCAGGACCCCAAGCTTCCCTTGACCCAGGTCCGGAAGCAGCTTGAGCACCATAACATATGGGTCTCCAAGCGCATGGTGCAGCTCTGGATGTATGGGAAGGTGGCTTTCATACGGGTTCTTACCAATTTTGCCGGTGACCAATGAGATGGCGCTGAGGATTCCCTGTATGACACTGCCATTGAATCAACCCTGGTCCAATGCCTGACTAGTCTGTCAGATGATGTCATGTTCATCTCTTACTATAAGCTATCCATAGCCTTTGATGATTTTGGCACCCAAGGAAAAGCAGCCACCAAGAATGGAAGAAAGAAGGTCAAGACGGGGACTTTCATTGGTGCATTTCTGGCTGTTTCAGCCAAGGGTTTTATCTACTATTGGAAAAACCCTGATTTCATTGATGGGTACTCATACGGCCACTACCTTGGTGGATTGCTCAACTCCTGGGATGGCTCAAATTCCAAATATCAGGGTTTCTTGAGTCACCAGATGCAGGGAAGCTCCACCGCCCTCAAGGCCATCCAGGGACGTGAGCACCAGGCCTTAGTCTACCCCGCCAGCCATGCAGACGTCCATCTGGCTGATGTTGTCTTTTTCAATATTGGAGATACACTACAGGAGCGCCGCCCTCAGGCTTTCAACGGCCTCTATCTTGGGGTCCTTGATCACAATTTTCTCTTTGGTCACCAAATGGCGGCTGATTTGTTTGCCCAAATGGTTTTCCGTGTGAACATGGGCAACTAATTATGTAAGGATAATTGCCTCCCACTCCGTGTCACAGCCACCTACCAGCCCATCCAGCCAATGACTGATGAAAAGTACAATGAGCAGTATATAGCAGCCATCACACATAATCCTCCTGCCTCCACCCCCGCCACCAACACCCCCGCCCGCAAACCCAACCCATCCAATCCCAGACCCCCCAGGCCAGCACCGCCTCTACGTCCTCCTTCCTGCGCCATTCTGCCTACTAGGCATCACTCTTCCCCGCCCCAATAAACCCCCTGTCACCAAACATTTTCTATTTATATTATTTTTTTTGAATTTCAATTGTTCATGTTCTCTTTGTTTATAGTTGGTTTTATTCTTCATGTTCAGCTTATTTCTATTAAAATCATATATTTACTAAGGCGTGTATCTAGATCCTGAACACAGTTATTTTTAGCACCCAACTATAGCCCCTTGTGAAAACATTAACAACAATTTGGTGATCAGCTAAACTTGAATTATAAAATTATAGTGTTAACTTTTTTTAGATAAAGTTGTTACTGATCCAAATTCAAAACCTTAATGATAAACTTTAAGCCAATCAGGAGCCAAGTGATGAAGTGATTGTTGTGACATAAAGGGACATTCAATAATTCTTTGGTGCATGTGCGCTAATTAATATGATTGGCTGGATGTTTTGCCATTGTACGCCATTGCCTCTGTGGCAAGTTGTTGGTGGATTAGTGCCCAATCAGCTTCTGGGTTAGCACTAGTCCACCAACAACCTGCCACAGCGGCAATGGCAAAACATCCAGTCAATCATATTAATTAGCGCACATGCACCAAAGAATTATTGAATGTCCCTTTATGTCACAACAATCACTTTATCACTTGGCGCCTGATTGGCTTAAAGTTTATCATTAAGGTTTTGAATTTGGATCAGTAACAACTTTATCTAAAAAAGTTAACCTATAATTTTCTAATTCAAGTTTAGCTGATTTCCAAATCATTGTTAATGTTTTCACAAGGGGCTATGTCAAGGGCCAAAAATAATATGGTAACCAAGGAAACATTGTCAACACAAAGCAAACAATGCATATTGAGATGAGCGTAAAACATATACAAAATGGGTAAAAAGATGGGATAATGTAGTAAACAGGAAAACAAAAAGGAATAAACAAAGAGACAAAAATATCAGAATAACACAGATTTTATTGGGGTGAAAGCTATAAAAACATATGGAAAGGTTAGTAAAAAATCAAATGAGAGAACCCAAAAAACTACTCAAAGACCTTGACTTGGCAATTGCCAAAATTAAAGATATTGACTGCAGGGTCAAAGCAAGAGTTAAGTCTACCGTCCTTGAAGGGTACAAAATTGAAAAGGTGTCTGCCAAGGCACTCATGGCCAAGATTCCAGACACCCCTGAAACAACAATTGAACGGCTTTTAAATGTCCAGAAGCACGTTGTGGAAGGCCTTCAATTCAAGTCCTTTGCCTTTCTGCGCCTTCTGTCTGGACAGATGACCCAGAAATGTATGCCCACCTAAAACCTGCAAAACGTACCCAAACAGATGAACTGAGCAGCCAGCACAACTGGTTACACCAAGAATAGCAAAGCCTGCCAAGGCTGCGGGCAAAGAGGAGACTGTAGAAGGTAACCTAAAATTATAATTAATAAAAAATTTCAAATACTTACTTTTTTTAGAAGAAGTTGATGGTGAACTCTGCCAGGTCCTGATCCCTTTTGTCCCCGCCACATTCTACGCCAACTACGCCACTCATGTGGCCAAGCAGCTTTTCCTGTCCCCCCCTGTTTTGCAGGAGCTTGAAGACCGTATCCACGGGTCTTTTCCAATGTTGCAAGAGGCATTGGCTGGGCTTAAACATGCCAAGGGGGCATCTGAGTGGGAAGTTACTGCCTACAAGGATTCCCAACTGGTCCACCTGGACCCGGTATCACTCAGTGGAGTTTACTGTGTAAACTCCATTGAGCTTGTTTGGGACGTCCTGGTGACACTCCCATTCAAGAATATACCGGAGATGGGCCAGACTCATGCAGCTGCTTGCTTCTGCTTCCCGTTGGAGCACACCCTGTCTATCCTGCTTGAGAACTTTGGGCGCGCGGTGAGCAAATTGGCTGTTGCAGACGCAACAGCTGTAAAGAAGACCAAAATCCTCCTGGCAGACTTCAGGCTGGCCTGGAGTGCCAATGAGACAGGGGTCCTGGCAGCTATGGAGCTGACCATTGCCAAGACAAAGCACAGCAAGAAGATAAGCACGGTTTATAATAAACTGTGCAAGTTTACAGAAGCCTTTGCCCAGCAAAGGCTTCACCTTGTTGTTTATCTGGGGTTTTTATTCTTCTTTGGGATGGGAACATTGGTTGAGAACCTGGACAGGATCCTTCTGGGGATTGACAAGGCCAGGCTCTCCCTGGATGGGAAGAAGGTCCCCCCTGGGTACAACTCAGTGAATCATGTCATACAGGACGCCTTGGTCCTGGCTGGCATCTTTGGGTTTGCAGCCCCGCCAGAAAATCTGCTACTCCATTCCCACCTAACAATACTCCCTTTTACCAGCCACTGTGAATATTTTAACCAGGGTGTATCCACCGTCCACAGTGTGGCGGTGGAGGTTGTGCGCCACCTCCATTGTGGGGTGAGTACTTACCACCAAACTCACTACAGGTGTTCTTAATAAATTCTCTTCTAATAAACATCTTTATACTCTACAATATTTTTATTAAAATTAATTTTTCAAATAATATTTTATCAAACAAGATTTGTAAAATATATTGCGGAAATGGGTTTCAGAAAAGTATAAAATTATACATTAATAAAATAAATTCTAACTTGTACATTTTACATTTAATTTTTTTAAATTTATTTTTACATTTATTTGACCAAAGTGATTTAAATATTTTTGCGTAATTCAATACTGAGCGTTTGGGATTACCTCAGATGGCATAATAAAATAATATACAATAAAATAAATAAAATACTTACATCTATTGATGGATTTTCTGAATGTGATTGTGGGCGTAGAAACATCTAAATATAAAATGATAATTAATAAATGTTGAATAATAAATTAGAGAATATAAAAAAAGTTGGACACACTAAGCCTTTAATTGATTGGCTGTTTGGCTAGGCACACAGGGATGAACAAATCAGCGTGGCCATAAAACTTGGCCACAGTCTCAGCTGGGAGGGTATGGATCCCAACCTGCAGCAAATCAAACAGGTCCTCAGTCCCAGTTGGGGTTCCTCACTTGACGACTCGCTTGAGCCACCCAAAGACTTCCTCAATGGGTTTTGGAAGGGCAAATAGGCGGGGAGGAAGAAAAGGTGCATATTTGCTGTGGCCAATTGCTGGGGCCCACTGCAATGCTTGTGCCAATCAATGGAAATTCTTCAATAATATCAGCCACCTTGTAGAGACCAATGTTGTCCAGCACAATTACGTTGGTGAAGCCCGGACTTGTGCGCCTCAGGTGCTCCTGGACCAATCAGAGGAATGATAGGAAGGTCTGGCTATTGTGAGATCCCAATATCATTTGGTAGAGCTCAACCCCCTTTGGACCGAGGAGAGCCACCATTGAATAGGCTGTGGCGCAGACTGCAGCACGCCAAGCCACCCCGTCATTGGAGCCTCTGGGGACATAGCCATATGCATTGTGCATTGACGAGGCAAATGCTGATTTGGCAATATAGTAAAATTTGACTGTTCCCTTGGCTTTGAGGGCAGTGTACGCCTCTGCGTAGTTTTTCCGGGTCTTGATATTGGCTGGGCTGTTCCAACTGTATGGGGATACCCCGAGTTTTTTCCAGGAAAATTGCATTCCCTTGACCAGATGGTAGTAAAAGGAAATTGAGGCCTCAATCCCAAAAGCGGACTTAACAATAGCCTTTATATTTGCCAGTTCAAGATGGCAGTCCCAGGTGATCCACTGGCAAATTGCCCATTTGTGCTCCTTGGTGAGCATGGTTGACACACGCAAGGATTTCTCTGCGGCAAGGACACGACCAGTATCAATGAACTTGTTGAAGGCCTTTGAGGCGTATTTGGGATCCACTCCAACAATGGCTGCGGCCACCTTGTAGTCACCCAATTCCCGCATTGGCTTAAGCAGGATGATGTGTTTGATGTCGGGGATGCACTTCTGGGCGGGCTTTGTGGGTTCAGACAAGCCAGGATCCTGATTGATGACAGGCTTGAAAGGCATGGGCACCTTGTTGTAGAAGGCTGCAATCTTTTTGAGCACTAGCTGTCCCTCATTGGTTTGGTAGAACTGGGGCTCCTTGTCATCCTCCTGATTGTCATCAATGACGTAGGGCTCATAGCTAGTATCAAGTACAGGCTTCACCTTCTCCAGCATGGCTGACGGGACCGACTCTTGCCGGTACACAACGTCAAACACATACAAAGTAAGTTCTACCTCCTTGTTTCTAACCATTTTGGTAGTGGTGACCTTGATTGGCTTCCGGGTCAGCTTTGGGACCCAAGGGTTTATGCTCTGCACCCTAGCAGCTTGTGCTCCTTGAACCGTCTGTGTCAGTGCAGCATCACTATGGTACTCTCCTCTTCCGCCTCCCTCCTGAGTAGGCACTTGGGTTGCACTAAGTCTATCCTTTGACCCGCAGGGGTGACCACAACTGCGGCGCACAACAGGTGCAATGGTAGTCTGTTGTTGTGTTCCTTCCATTTTTAGAATTTAATAAAATATTAAATAAAACTTAATTAAGTTACTCTCTAGTTTTAATTTTTGCTTTTATCTGTTTATGGATATTCAATTAATATTTTTTCCCACCCAGTATCCCAATTATAGATTTTTTATTTCTTAGTTGTTTTTGGTTTTACAACGCCCATTTTAGAATACTCAAAAAAATCCACTCATTTTCCTAGATTTTACTGCCAAATTCAAACACCCAACACAATATTTTTAAAATTTATGTTTCAGATCTTGTGTCTTATTTTAGATACCTTGGTATCATTCATGATTACAATCCATTGCACACATTACGTGAGTGATTTTGTTTAGGTAGTGAGTTGCTATTGTGTTTTGTTTTTGGATTGAGTTTTGACACACCTTGCTTGGGTGTATTTTGTCACCATTTCACATAGTAAACATATGTACACCAAAAGTCAACTCACACCATTTTGTTTGTGAATTGATGTATTTTGGATTATATTTTGAATGGTTTTGCTTTGCGTGTGAGCCTTTTGTTGCTGTGTTGACCCATTTTGCCCATTAACGCCAATAAACCCTGTTAACAGAGTATATATTTTAACCTGAGAGTTGGATTTTGTTTAAATCTGAAATCATTTTGTTTAAATCTGAAGAATTTTTGCTTATTGCCATAGCCTTTAAAACTACTGTATTTTAATACCAATTTAGTATCTTGAAGTGGCTTTGAATGTAAGTTTATAAAATTATTATTTGAAATAAAATATGCTAATAACTCTTAAAGTATGATATTTTAATCAGTAAACTAAATTTAAAGTATAAATTATTATTTAGCTTACTTCTAGTAACCAACTCAAAAACCTTTTGTTTAAATAAACTTAAGTTTATTATAACTTTTAACAGTTCTTAAAAAATGAACTTTATATATCTTAAATCTATCAAAACAAAATTTTTATTTTTAATCACATATAAATATTTGCTTGTATAATTAAAGTTGTATCTTATTTTTATAGATACAATGACTAAGATCATTTTCCATTTAGTTTAAATAAATTTTAACCTTTATAAAATTTAATTAAATAAAGCAAGATTTTGATACATTCTTTTTTTTGTTTGAATTTTTTATACATATTATCTCTAGCATACAGTATAAAAATATAATTTTATTAAATAGTTGTATAAAGCTATTTTATTAATATTAAATACTTAAGAATTTGAAAAGAAAAACTTTTACTCTCTTATAAGTTCTTATTATATATTTTCTATAAAATCTAACTTAAGAATAAATTACTTATGCTAAATGAGATCACTAAAATTCCAATAAAAGTTTAGTTTTAAGTTTAGTTTTAGTTTTCTTAACTTTTTACTAGATTTTTTTATAAAAAAAATCCAAAATTATTTAATATTTATTTATTAAGTATGCAAAAAGCTATCTGCCCTCTTTTTAAAAAGAGGGATTCAAAAATTATTATATTTTAAATTAAATATTTTTAAAAAAAGCCAATATTTTAGGCAACAATTTAATTTCCAACAAAAAGCATCATATCAGTTTTTATTGTATTTTTATGTCTCTCTTTTTAGAATGATGTCATTTTGTACTAATCAGCTTTCAAGAAATAATGGTATATGAAATAAAATTGTTACTAGCTTTTAATACAGTTTAATTTAGCTGTAAGTAGAAAATGATTAATTTAATATAGGTTTTTATATTATAGGGATTAAATAAGAATTAATTTGATAAATTTGTTGTAATTATTTAAATTTATTTATAAGAAAATTAAAACAAAATTTTAAAGTGTTAAGTAGCACAGTTAATAGGAAACAGATTAATCTAACAAATAATGACCCATATGTTGGAAAACAAAAACCATGACCATCAAACACAACAGAGTTAATTTTAATATCCTCAAAGAACCCAATGACCTCATTCTAAGAGACACAGTATTTTTCCAGGTCATAAACCAAGATGACTCAGAACATCTAACCAAAGATAGTACCCTCCACATAATGAGGTACACTGAATTCAATAACATGCAAACAACCAAGATCCAATGCCCAGAACTTGTGGCACTTCTAAACAAATACACTCATTTATTCAAAGAAGAACCCACAGAGTTACCCCCCCCAAATGAGAGGTCAAACATGGCATTAACCTATGTAAAGCCATGCCCAAACCTTCATCCCTCTACAGACTCTCTCCCACAGAGACCCAAACCCTCAAAACCCACATTGAGGAAAACCTAGCCAAGGGATTCATTTTCCCGTCTGAATCCCTGTGGGGGGGCAGCAGTATTCTTTTTAAAGAAAAAGGAAGGCACTATGTGTCTATTAACCAACTACAGAGCACTAAATGCAAGCACAGTAAAGAATGAATATCCCCTTCCACTCATAGAGGAACTGTTTGCAAGACTCTCCAGAGCCAAATTTTTCTCCCAAATTGACCTCACCTCAGGTTATAACCAGGTTGAAGTGAAGGAAAAGGACATACCAAAGACTGTGTTATGTACACAATTTGGATCCTTTGAATTTAGGGTAATGAACTTTGGGATGAACAACACTCCTGCAATGTTTGTCACCATGATGAATCAAGCGCTGAACAGCCTCTCAAATACATTATGCTACCTCAACAATATCATCATATTCTCAAAAATAAAAGAGGAACACCTCATGCATGTCTGCAAGACACTCAATCAACTTGCAAAGCACAAAATTTATGCAGAACCAAGTAAGTGCCAATTTATGGAAAAGGAACTCCTGTTCTTGGGCCACATTGTCTCTGACGGTGGCATCAAAGCAGATCCAGACAAAATAAAAGCCATAGATAACATGCAAAGCCCCACCTCTGTTAAACAATTTAGATGCTTTCTTGGTATGGTAGTTTATCTAAGGAAATACATAAAAGACTGTGGAAAGCTCACCACACCAATCAATGACTTAACCAAAGGTAATGCCAAAAAGAAATTCATCTGGACACCAGAATGCAACAAGAATTTCCAACTATTAAAACAAGCTTTGATTGAAGCACCAATATTATAATACCCTAATAACAACGGGTGCTACAAGCTCAAGTCAGATGCCAGTGACACCGCCATTGGCGCAGTACTATGCATCTGTCAGCCAGGGCAGCAAGACTTACTGCCAGTATGTTACAAAATTAGAAAACTAACCAACACTGAGCAGAGGTACTAAATACACAATAAGAAATTGCTAGCAATACACCACACATACAAGAAATGAACATGTTATATAGAAGGACATTTAAATGTCTGAGTACTAACTGACCATAAATCTGTAATATATTTCAAAACTCAGAACGCACTTGTACAATAACAAGCCAAATGGATGTCCCTGCTAGAGCAGCTTAATTTGGACATCCAATACAAAAACGGGGCAGAGCTAGTCACAGCTGATACTCTCTCTAGACTATGTCAGCCTAGAGAGGATCATCCTGACTACCTGGACCCTGACTGGCAAAACCTATACAATACTGAGTATAAAACCAAAGGGAAAGACCCCTCAACACATCAAATAACCCACAATACATTAGTAAGAAACAAAAAGTATTTCCACGTATCAAATGGCACTGTAAACCAGATCATCAATGAAAAACATGTTCCCTATATCCCACTTGCACAAAGAGTTGACACCATATTAAGACATCACCTCCTACTAGGACATACAAAGGCTAACAACCTATACCTCACGTTAAAAGAGATAGTATGATGGCCCAATCTCAAACAAGATATAATTGATGTTCTGAAAAAGTGCACAGTGTGCAAGAAATACACCAGCACAAAGGCTCCCCAGCCAACAGTCAACCCAGTACCTGACCCTGAACCATTCAATGTTTGGGGACTGGACGTAGTGGGCCCCTTCCCAGAAACAAAGACAAAAAAACATTTCCTAATTGTAGCCATTGACTTTGCCAAACACTGGCCCATCTGCTGGGCAACAAAGGACCACAAAGCAGAAACCATAAACCAATTCATTAACAAAGCAATCATAGCCAACTACAGCACCCCAGACTACATCATAACTGATGGAGCAACTGAGTTATTAGGTCACGTAGTAAACAACAACTTAAAATCCAAAAACATTAAACATTCCACAACCTTGTCATAAAGGCTACAGGCCAACAGCAGATTTAAACACCTAAAAGGCAGCCTTATCAGGACCCTAGAGAAAATAATGGATGGCAAAGCCAAATACACATGGCCACTATATGTGAAGCATGCATTACTAGTATTCCAAGTCCGCACCAATCAAGGAACAGGCTGCTCACTGTTTGAACTAACATACAGATACAAACCAGAAATAATTACCCACAACAAGAAGCCATAAATAAAGATCCTCTGGGGAAACCCCCCATAGTAGAACAAGTACCAAATCTATAACACATACGCCTCAAAGCTAAAATAGCAGAAATAAAGAGGCTCAAAACACAAAAGGTAACCTCTACAGAGGAACCACTTTCCATTGACTCCCCTGTCTGGGTCCTAGCTGGAAACAGAAATAAGCTAGACTCAGTACACAGAGGACCAGGAAGAATCATCAAGTACAGACCAGACCAAAACACTTATCTAGTGAAATTCCAAGGTATCAAAACCCCTGTTGTCAAGAAATACCACAGAGCCTGTCTCCGCCTTAGCAAAGGGGAACACTTGACCAGACTGGTACCAACTAGCAAACAACTCCAGGAACATCAGGCGGCAGCTGTTAAGACAAAGCCCCCTCCTGATGTACCAGAGTAACCCCTTAAAGGGTATGTGTGTCAAGGATCTGGATGTACAAGCATTCTGACTACCGCCAACTTACTTAACATCCAGTCATTGCCCAATTTGGTGACCTTTAAATGTAAAGTTTGATATACTGGGAATGGCAAACAAGCAATATCACATGACTGTCCAAGTATTCAGTGGCTTGAACCCATCCTGCACATGACCAACCCCTAGGTTTGATCCAACTAAATCTCTGCCACAGCCAAATCTATATAAGTCTAAAAAATTATACAATAAAAGATACTTCTCTTCTTTCCTAATTCCATATTTGAACCTTCCCCAAAAGGCGCTCAATATCAGTAGCCAGGATATCAGTCTTTTCAGAGCACCAGGAGGCCCCAAAGTCTCCAAGGACTCCCACAACGTGGGGCAAGACAGCAGATGAACTGTTGGTAAGGCCAAATAATTTTTTAAATTTTTTAGGATACTCAATATTGTGTACTCAGATAGGAAATAAAACCTGACTTCTTATTGTCCTCTCTTTATTTTGGGTAAGTGATGATATGAAATGATGTTTATGAAGTCCCAAACAAGGAGGACAAAGGGCTTGCAGAAGTTGAGGGGCAGAACATATTGGTAGGATACGCCATTTTGAAAACAGCATCTCAAAAAACGCCATCTCAAATTTAATTTGAGATGGCGTTTTTATGCGTTAGTGATTTTGAATCACAAAAAAATAAAATAAACAATAAAAAGGTTAAAATTTACATATACTTTTATAATACAGCATCTTGAATTTACGCCATCTCAATTCCGTCACTTTGAGTCAGATTAATTAAATCTTATTTTGCTAACTTTATTTACATATGAAAACACTTAGTGTGGGGCGTGTTTACGCCATCTTGACTTTACGTCATTTCAAATTACGTTATCTACCTTAAACTAAAATAAGCTTATACCCAAACTAAAATAAAGCCTGTGGTATAGTGCCAGAAGATGTTCCTATAGTATTAATCTAAGACACTTATAATAAGACCAACCTAAATAGATGCCACTATGATAGTCCTTCTAGTGATTGTCATTGCTGGGTAAAAAAAACAGTTTTTATATGTAATTTATATCTTTAGTATACATGGATACGTTGATAAGGGTTTAATCAATAAAATATTTTAATAGTGATTTTCATATGGAAGAGGGTTATTACGCCATTTCAATTTACGTGACTTCAAATTCCACTGAGTTTCACATCACCCAATTTATCAGGAATGCTTTTGCTTTCTTTCCTGACAACAAAAACAAAATCTTGGTTGATCCTGGGTCTGAAAACCCTTCCCCTAAGTTGGGCTTCTTCTCAGGTCCTAAAAAGGAAATATTAGTATGTAATAACTGTCCTAAATTACCTTTGATTTCCCTTAATTCAAGTCCGGAGGCCACTCCCTAGTCTAACACGGGGATTGAACCTGTGTCCTCTCAGTTGTCTATTGTTTATCTAGATAATATTAGTATTTTGAGTTTGAACTTACCTTTGCCAATGCGTGAAATGTCTGCCTGTAGCCAATCAGATGTTGCAACGGCTCCTGGAGCTTTCAAAATTGATTATGATTCAAATGATAACAACGTTAAGTTACCAGTAAGCTCTGTACTTGATTTAAATCAAGTAAAACAAGTATTATCTGCTTCTGTCAAGCATCTGCACCCCAGATGCCTCCCCAAACTGTTGGTTCTCCAACAGCTGGGGTAAATAACACCCTGCTGTTTGGAGAAGCCTCAGCAGGGGTTTAGATAATTTTAAAAATAATCTTTTTTTGAAATCTAAATCAAAGCTCCCCCTGCCAAGTTTTCCCCCCAACTTTATCCCCAAATTCCCCTGATTATCTGCAAATTGGACATCAATGACAGCCTATATAAGGCTCCAGGTTTCAGCATTATTACCTGTTCAGTTAATAAAGTCAATTTACCCACTTAATAGATTTATCTTTTTGCCTGCTCTCAAATCCTGAAATCAAACACCATGATGCTACCCAAGTCATCCCAATGGGGACCATTTGGGTATAAATGGTTGGTTTGGTTGCTCCTTGTACAGTCCCTTACTGCAAGCCTTTCTTTTGGAACCAGAGCAGATTCTGGTTCACCTCCTCCCATTTACTTGGACAAGTTGTGGCGCCAAGTGGACCAGGTGTATGGTACACTGCTACCCCACTGTCACCAAATCCCCCAATCATAGAGGAACCACAGGTCATGGGGACAAGTCTGCCCAGTCCTTCTTTATTTCATCCCTTGTCTTCTGTTTTCCTCCTAAGTTATCTTGGGGCTTACTTCCTGTTGGGAAGATTTAACCCCCTTTTGGGTTGATACTGCCTTATTGGAGAATTGTTCAATATGGGGATGGTCTCCCTTCCAATTGGTTCTCTAATCACAGGGTTGAATCCATCCGTGGCCATACACCTTCTGGGTGGTATGTTTCCGAGCAGATGTGTTACAGTAGAAAACCAAATGGAAGGGATAGTGCGCCCTTGTAAAACCCAAAATCAGCAAAGAACCACAGCCAAACCCCTGAAAGAAATTGACAACTTAAATGCCGTCATAGACAAAAAATGGGTCAAAGCTGGGGTCACCCAAATAGCCCTCAAAAATCTGGACTTGCCTTATTTTCCCCTAAATAATTATGACAAGAAAATTACGCGTTATACACTATTTGGGGATGGCAGCGCTTGACCCGCTGGTTGCCAAGATTTTTTGAATTATGACGTTATCGACTCAAATTCCAACACAGGACCTCCAACTGCTGAAAATATTCTTGCCAGCCAATCAGATGCCGCCAAAATCCCTCCTACCCCATCCTGAACTCCCTTAAGACTTCCCCATTTCCCTCTAGAAACTTGGTTCTAGATAGCTATATTTCCCTGAAGAATAAACAAAATAAGTCTCAAAAAACCTCATGTTAGAGTATCTTGGCCTCTTGACCCCAGTGGTTGACAGTATGTCAGCTGCCCTCTTCCAGTTGGCTGCCAATTCCTTAACCGCGCCTTGTCCCGCTTTGTACCCTTTGGTTCCCCTGGCTTTGTCTTCTGATTTACTTCTTCAATTAATGTTTTTGATTTCAATCTTAATGTCTGCCATTTGCTACACTCACAAAGGCGCAAAATTAGTAACCCCATCTTACCAATTTGGTTTAGTGTTGTTGAAGCAACTGACAATTTGCTTATTTTATCCACATCATTTTTTGTTGCATCTTACAGCCCGCCATTTAACCCTTACAGGATGGGTTCCTGACACAATTGATTTGATGCGCACAATGGATAGGGGAAAATAAGGGGAAATTACATATGACGCCAGGCTACACTATATCAATTTCCCCACTGAAATTCTTGTGTTCCACTTTTCAAAAGTATAGTTTCACGTCAAAAACAATATTAATAAAAAATGTAACAAAACATATGCAAATTTGCAAATATATATTTTTTGATCTCCTTTAAACAACTGGGTATTTTTTAACCCCAGTTTTATAAGCTATTTTTTGAGAAATTCAAGTTTTACTCTTTGGCCCAGTTGAGGTAGCTCCACCGTAAATTTGTTAATTTAATATAAAAAATGGTCAAAAACACTATGTTTTTGAGCTACAGCACCTTAATTACGTCACTTTGAAAACACCATCTTGAGAGCAAGTTTTCAGTCAAAACTCAAAGTTTTGCCTACTTGTGTTACTAATAAAAAAATATTTTTTCAAAATTAAACAATGAAATTTTGATAGTATATATTATTTGATCTTTTCTACAATTCTATGTAAAAAAATTGATACTTTTATATTAAAAACATTCTCATTTTTCTCTTTAAAAACAACCCCCAAATTGCTCATATTTTGATACTAATTCACTTTTAGATGCCTCCCAAGTCCATCAACAAAGCTGTGTCCAAGGCCTCCAAGGCCTCCAAAGGCAAGACCACTCCTTCCAAGGCCAAGAAGGCCAAAACTACCCCTAAAAAGCAGCCTTCTAAGGGTAAAGCTCCTCCCAAGACACCTACGCCCTCACCAGAGCCTGAGAAAACAAGCCCAACCCCTCCCCATTCTCCTTTTGTTTACTCCCTGTCAGACTCTCAAGAGAAGTTGTTCAACTTCAATTGCCATTCTGACCCCACTTCAGAGCCTGAGGATGAAGAAGAGCAGGAGCCTGAGCCTAGTGCTCCTGCAGATGAGCTAATTGAGCTCTGGGATCTTAACTCAATCCACAATGTATGCAACAGAAATGGCACATTTGCTGTGCCCACCACATACCCTGTCAGCTATCCAATCATGACAAAGAAAGGGGGTGCTGGCTTTTTCCACAAGGACTACAGCTTCAGCTGCAACAACAAGAAGAAGCCCATCTGTCAGCATCACTTCAAATGTGATAATGTTGGCTTTCTAGCTAGACTTACTACCTATGGGTTCACTTGTTTTAAAGCCCTGACTATTGGACATGACTGTTCCAAGTCTTTTGATCCACTGTATCAACTGATCCGCTGGTTTCTTTGCCAGGTCATACTAACCACCAAAGACCAAAATGCAACTGAGGTTGTAAACAATGTGCTCATTAATCTAAATGATACCCAACTGGCAACTGTTGGTGGTGCCTAAAAACTTCAGAGATATCTCACTGACCAGAGATATGCTCTGAGCACTGAAGGTGTCAGTGCTACATCAATTGACCAGTGGATTTTAACTGAAGAGCAAAAGCTTTCACAGCATGAAGAGAGATTCCTCCTTCACAATGATGGGCAACATGCCCCAGAGAGGATCATCTGCTTTGCTACCTCCCAGGATCTTTGCAACCTTTTAAAATGCAAGACCTGGCTTGCAGATGGAACATTCTCAACCTGCCCAAAGCTCTTTAGACAGCTTTGGAATATTCATGGGCAGGTTGACAATCTTGTTCTTCCCCTGGTCTTCTTTTTCCTCCCAAATAAGAAGCAAGAAACTTATGTCCAGGCTCTAACAATATTAAAGGCCAAGTTGGATGAGATCCTCCCAACTATTGAAGAGGATCCAAAGGAGACTAGAGGGCGCAAGAAAAAAGGCCCAGTCAGAGGAATCCACCACAATCAAGAAAAAGCCCAAAAGTCTTCCATACCATAAATACCTGGTAGTAGATTTTGAGCAGGCTCAGGCCAATGCTTTTATTAGAGTCTTCAAGAGCTCCTCTCAGGGATGCTACTTTCACTTTTGGCAGGCACTCTGCTGCCGCCTTCAAAAGTGCTCTGTACTTCATGAGCTGGTCTACACTGAAGGCACAAAGGAAGCAAAGGACGTGTTCAACTGCTTTGATGCCCTTGTCCTTGTGCTGAAGGAGGAGACAAATGCCTTCTATGACACCCTCCTCTGCCATCCCTACATTATTGCCAACCAGGCAGCCTTTGCTCCATTCATAGAGTATTTTGAAGCTCAATGGGTTGGAGTGTTTCAAGGAACACGCCACATCAGAAAGAGTGGTGGCTTAATCCAGTGGAACTGCTTTAAGCAGGTAAAGGATGGCCTAATCAAGACCACCTCTTCTCTTGAAGGGTGGCATAGTCAATTTGCCACAAGGGTCCGGGTTCAGAAGCCCAAGTTCAATAACATCATGGTCCATCTCAATACTCAACAAGCCATCTCCACCCGCCTCTTTAAAACAGGCATGAAGACCAAAGATGATCCCCCCAAGCAAACCAAAGCGGTGAAAAACTATACAGAGATTAGCAAGGTGGTCCTTGCCTACTATCCCAAGGATAGCAAGCTTGAGCATCTCCAAGCTATCTCAGTTGCTCTTTCAACCAAAGTATGATCCTTCCTCAATAAAAGTCTTCTTTATCTTCTCTCTTATTTCCTTTGATTTTACCATTCTTAGACTTTTTTGGTATTTGGTAAAATCATATGCTTATTTTAAAGTATAGTTTATAGTTAAAATAGATGAAAATAGTTGTTTTTGGGATTATTTTAACTTTTGGGCTTTACGCAACTATGTTGCTACTAATTGACCACATTTTTTATTGCAGATTTGAAATTCTGAGGCTTTTTTAAGCCTAGAAATGTTTTTTAAATTTTTATTTTTGGGAATTTTTTGGGTAGTTTTTGGAGTTCAAAAAATCTAAAATTTTAAAACCGTTTTTTCTTAGTCAAAATGCCGTAAATCAAAATGGTGTTTTTACTAGTAAATTGAGATAGCAGAAATTTGAGATGGCGTATTTCAAGATGGAGTTTTTTGAGATGCTGTTTTTGAAATGGCGTATTCTACCGTTTAGATTTCAACAAGTTTAGTTTATTGATAGGGTAAGCTTTATTCATTTTTTCTAATATTTCAGATTAAATGGTTGGCATCAAAACCAGCTGGTGCCTAATATAAGAAACTTAGTTTCTGTAGAAGGTCTCAGTTACATTTGGGTTCAGGAACTTTTATGGTACATCTTCATGCTCACCTTAATATTTTTTATTTATTTTTATTTATTTTCTTACCTTCATCTATGTTATCTCCAGTTATCCCTTAACAGGGGCAGCCTCACATGTCTTCTTAATTGCAGGTTGCTGGTCATATTGTGTCGGGTTTCATTTTTATTTTATTTTTTAGTTGCTTGAACATCTCTGGATTCTTTTCTCATGCCTCTGCGTTTGCAAGCCCCCTGTGGCTTGAACTGCAGGTTGGCAAAAGGCAACTGTGGTGAAGTTGACTCCCTGGTACTTGACTGCCACATATGTAAATCTAATAGTATTTTTGGCTTAACTAATTTTAAGCTAATTTTTACTAGTAATTTAAGGATTGAAAACCAAAATTCAAGATTAAATTCACTTGAATTTGACTCCGTTCAATAAAGCAATTAGATGAAAGACCAATTTAAGGGGCAATTTATAAGTAAATTTACTAATAAAAATGAAAAATCTGTGTTTGACACTCTAAAAGAAAAAGTGGCTTGTTTGACATTTTTTAAGCCAAATTCTAATTTTATTACAGTAGTTTTAAAAGCTATAGCAACAACCAAAAATACCTCAGATTTAAACAAAATGATTTCAGATTTGGACAAAATACAAGTTGCGCAAGATTCAGCATTCAATTAATTTATAAAATTTCAGTTAATAAGTGAGCTGTCAAACCAAAAACAAAATTTCACTAGCCCATTATACAAAATTATATCAAACATCAAGCGGTGTAGTTCAAACCACAAATTAAATGAACTGACACAACAAGTGAAATGGATGGATGCTATTCTGGAGTATATTATAATCCAATCAGGATTCGTATGAGACACTGACAGAAGGACCAAAATGAAACAAAATCTGAGTACTATAGAAGCAAGATTACACAAACACAAAACAAAATGAACTCACACAAGATGTGTAGTATGAGTAGCCTAAAATAGAAAAATAACAGTATAACAGCCAATCAACAGCTATCCAATTTAGGAACAGAGGCATTTTATTCATTTTCATGGCTCCAGATTTGTATGAATGGTTTTGAGAACCTTCCAAATATGGACTCAAGATTACAATAAAAATAAATCATTAAATCTTAAACTTCTACTTTTAGTGATTTTATCCTAGGTTTTAGTTCAATATGGTTTTCAACAGCAACATTTTTGATGGCACCAGCAGCCAAGCCAGCTTCAATAGAGGCGAGGCTCAGAACGTGGAGGCACCTGTTTACACCCAAGCCTTTGAGGCGGGTAACAAGGAAGCTGACCTGTACCTGACCACCAACCCATATGGCTTTGACTTGTTTGAGAGTCACTTAGCATCTAGCTCTGCCCCTGCTCCCGTACCCACCCCCGCACAAGCTGCCCATCAACCAACCAATCAGGATGGCAACCTCAATTTGGAACAAATTTCCGCCATTGCCCAACCTGCCCCTCCCTCAGCCAATCAGGCTTCAGCTCCCCCCGCCCAGCGCCCCAAGCGACAAATCATCACCGCCCAAATTCTTCAGGAAAGTGTGGCACTCAACCTGCAGGGTCTGTCCTGGGATCAGATTGCTGACCAATTGCAATTTACCCAAGCTACTGTCATGCGGGAATTTAACAGCATGATGAACAGGGGGATTTGGATTGGGGTGGCCAAGAAGCCCAAGAAGGCCCAAGAGTCCCAGATAACTGAGGCATACCCAATCATGCTTGACCTCCTCCAGCAGGACCCCAAGCTTCCCTTGACCCAGGTCCGGAAGCAACTTGCTCATCATGGCATTTGGGTGTCTGAGTGCATGGTGCAGCTCTGGATGTATGGGAAGGTGGCTTCTGTACGGGTTCTTACCAATTTTGCCGGCAACCAATGGGATGGCGCTGAGGATTTCCCGTATGACCCCGCCATTGAATCCACCCTGGTCTGTTGCTTGACTAGTCTGTCAGATGATGTCATTTTCATCTCCTAAAACAAGCTATTGTTAGCTTTTGATAACTTTGGTGAGCAAGGAAAAGCCGCCACTCAAAAAGGAAGGAAGAAGGTCATGAAGGGGACGTTTATTAGTGCATTTCTGGCTGTGTTGGCCAAGGGTTTTGTCTATTATTGGACAAACCTTGATTTTGTCAATGGGTACTCTTACAGCCACATCCTCAGTGGATTGCTCAACTCCTGGGATGGCTTGAATTCCAAATAGGAGGTTTTCTTGAGTCACCAGATGGAGGGAAGCTCCACTGCCCTTGAGGCCATCCAGGGACGCAGGCACCAGGCCTCAGTCTACCCTGCCGGCCATACCAACGTCCATCTGGGAGATGTGGTCTTCTTTAACATGGGGTCCACACTACGGGAGTGCCGCCCTCAGGCTTTCAACGACCTCTATCTTGGGATCCTTGATCACAATTTTCTCTTTGGTTGCCAAATGATGGCTGACTTATTTGTGCAAATGGTTTTCCATGTGAACATGGGCAGCCAATCACATAAGGATAAGCGCCTTCCACCTCGGGCAACTGCCACTTACCAGCCCATCCAGCCAATGACCAATGAGGAGTACAACAAGTGGTATATGGCGGCCATCACGCGCAATCCTCCTACCCCTACCCTCACCACCACTACCCCCCACCTCTCAGCCCCACCCACCCAATCCTAGACCCCCAGGCCAGCACTGCTTCTATGCCTTCCTTTCCACACTATTCTTCCTAATAGGTATAACTCTTCCTCTTTTACATAAACTTCTTGCCGCCAAACATTTTCTATTTATAATATCTTTTTTTGAATTTCAATTGTTCATGTTCTCTTTGTTTATAGTTGGTTTTATTCTTTATGTTCAGTTTATTTCTATAAAATCATATATTTACTATGGTGTGTATCTAGATCCTGAACACAGTTATTTTTAGCACCAAACCACAGCCCCTTGTGAAAACATTAACAACAATTTGGTGATCAGCTAAATTTTAATTAGAAAATTATAGTGTTAACTGTTTTTAGATAAAGTTGTTACTAATCCAAATTCAAAACCTTAATGATAAACTTTAAGCCAATCAGGAGCCAAGTGATAAAGTGATTGTTATGACATAAAGGGTCATTCAATAATTCTTTGATGCATGTGCGCTAATAAATATGATTGGCTGGATGTTTTGCCATTGTACGCCATTGCCGCTGTGGCAAGTTGTTGATGGACTAGTTCCCAATCAGCCGCTGAGTTAACACTAGTCCATCAACAACTTGCCACAGCGGCAATGGCGTACAATGGCAAAACATCCAGCCAATCATATTAATTAGCGCACATGCACCAAAGAATTATTGAATGATCCTTTATGTCACAACAATCACTTTATCACTCAGCTCCTGATTGGCTTAAAGTTTATCATTAAGGTTTTGAATTTGGATCAGTAACAACTTTATCTAAAAACAGTGAACACTATAATTTTCTAATTCAAATTTAGCTGATCACCAATTTGTTGTTAATATTTTCACAAGGGGCTGTGTCAAGCGCCAAAAATAATATGGTAACCAGGGAAGCAATGCCACACAAAGCAAACGACACATATTGAGATGTATGTAAAACATATACAAAATGAGTAAAAAGATGGGATAATGTAGTAAATGGAAAAACAAAAAGGAATAAACAAAGAGGCAATCGTATCAAATAATACAGAAATTATTGGGGCAAGAGCTATAAAAACATATGAAAAGGTTAGTAAAAAATCAATGAGTGAATTGGAAAAACTTCTAAGAGACCTTGACTTGGCAATTGCCAAAATCAAAGAAATTGACTGCAAGGTCAAGGAAAAGGTGAATTCTGCCGTCCTTGAAGGGGACAAAATCAAAAAGGTGTCTGCCATGTCACTCATGACCAAAATACCAGACACACCTGAAGAGACAATAGAGCGCCTACTTAATATATAAAAAACAGTGGTTGAGGGGCTCCAGTTCAAGTCCTTTGCACTCTCTGTGCCGTCTGTCTGGACAGATGACCCTGAGATGTACGCACATCTCAACCCCGCCAAGAGGGCCCGCAAGGAGGACACTGAGACGCCCGCACAGCTGCTTGCGCCAAGGATGGCAAAGCCTGCCAAAGCCGCCGGCAAAGAAGAAACCTAAGAAGGTACCTAAGAAAATAAATTTAATAAAAATTCATAAATACTTAACTTTTTTTTAGAAGATGTTGATGGCAAACTCCGCCAGGTCCTGGTTCCTTT
Source organism: Entomophthora muscae (assembly GCA_014839935.2). Lineage (NCBI taxonomy): Eukaryota > Fungi > Entomophthoromycota > Entomophthoromycetes > Entomophthorales > Entomophthoraceae > Entomophthora > Entomophthora muscae. The sequence continues at coordinate 214,413 of QTSX02007193.1, forward strand.
TGTTCCCCCCACATTCTACTCAAATTTTGCCACTCACGTGGCAAAGCAGCTTTTCCTGTCCCTCCTGTCTTTTAGGAGCTCAAAGATAGGATACACAGTGCATTCCCAATGTCCAGGGAGGCATTGGCTGAGCTAACATATGAAGAGGGGGCATCTGAGTGGGCAGTTACTGCCTACAAGGATGCTCAACTGGTCTGCCTGGACCTGGTTAACCTCAGTGGAGTTTACTGTGTAAACTCCATTGAGCTTGTTTGGGACGTCCTGGCGACGCTCCCATTCAAGAATATACTGGAGAATGGCTGGGCCCATGCGGCTGCTTGCTTCTGCTTCCCAGTGGAGCACACCTTGTCCTACTTGCTGGAGAACTTTGGGCGCGCAGTAGAAAAACTGGCTGTTGCAGATGCAATAGCCGTGAAGAAGACTAAAATCCTCCTGGCGGACTTTGGGCTGGCCTGGAGTGCCAACGAGACAGTGGTCCCAGAAGCTATGGATCTTACCTTTGGCAAAACAAAACACGAGAAAAAAATAAGCACAGTATACAATAAGCTGTGTGAGTTTACGGAAGCCTTTGCTGGGCAAAGGCTTCACTTGGTGGTTTACCTGGGGTTCCTGTTTTACTTCGGAATGAGCGCCAGCGTGGAGGACCTGGACGGGGTCCTTATGGGGATCAACAAGGCCCAACTTGCTCTCAACAGGAAAAAAGTCCCCCCAGGTTACAACTCAGTTGACCATGTTATTCAGGACGCCCTGGTCCTAGCAGGAATCTACGGGTTTGCGGCCCCGCCAGAAAATCTGCTACTTCATTCCCACCTAACAATACTCCCTTTTACCAGCTGCCGTGAATATTTTAACCAGGGTATATCCACTGTCCACAGTGTGGCGGTGAAGGTTGTGCACCACCTCCATTGTGGGGTGGGTACATACTGCCAAACTCACTACAAGTGTTCTTAATAAATTCTCTTCTAATAAACATCTTTATACTCTAAAATATTTTTATTAAAATTAATTTTTCAAATAATATTTTATCAAACAAGATTTGTAAAATATATTGCGGAAATGGGTTTCAGAAAAGTATAAAATTATACATTAATAAAATAAATTCTAACTTGTACATTTTACATTTAATTTTTTTAAAATTAATTTTTACATTTATTTGACCAAAGTGATTTAAATATTTTTGCGTAATTTAATACTGAGCGTTTGGGATTACCTCAGATGGCATAATAAAATAATATACAATAAAATAAATAAAATACTTACATCTATTGATGGATTTTCTGAATGTGATTGTGAGCGTAGAAACATCTAAATATAAAATGATAATTAATAAATGTTGAATAATAAATTAGAGAATATAAAAAAATTGGACACACTAAGCCTTTAATTGATTGGCTGTTTGGCTAGGCATGCGGGGATAAACAAATCAGTGTGGCCATAAAATTTGGCCACAGTCTCAGCTGAGAGGGTATGGATCCTGGCCTGCAGCAAATCAAACAGGTCCTCAGTCCCAGTTGGGGTTCCTTGCTTGACAACTTGCTTGAGCCACCCAAAGACTTCCTCAATGGGTTTTGGAAGGGCAAATAGGCGGGGAGGAAGAAAAGGTGCATATTTGCTGTGGCCAATTGCTGGGGCCCACTGCAATGCTTGTGCCAATCAATGGAAATTCTTCAAGAATGTCAGCCACTTTGTGGAGACCAACATTGTCCAACACAATGACATTGGTGAAGCCAGGGCTTGTGCGCCTTAGGTGCTCCTGGACCAATTGGGGAAATGATAGAAAGGACCTGCTGTTATGTGAACCCAATATCATTTGGTAGAGCTCAACCCCCTTTGGACTGAGGAGAGCCACCATTGAGTAGGCTGTGGCACGGACTGCAGCACGCCAAGCCGTCCTGTCATTGGAGCCTTTGGGGACATAGTCATACCCATTGTGCATTGATTAGGTAAATGCCAATTTGACAATATAATAAAATTTGACCGTCCCCTTGTGTTGTGTTTGGCTCCAGGGAATGACATCCTGGAGGACAAGGCGGGAAATCTTTATTACAAAAGATTTGAGGTTTGAAGCTAGCCTTGGGTTAGCCTTCAGGACAAAATTAAGGGCATGTACCTTAATTTCCTGGATAACAATATGTAGAAGTCCTTTTGGCAGAAAGGACAGGAAAAGCTTGAAGATTATAAAAGCCAAAGCAAATGTGGATAAACTTAAACTTTATTGGGAATAAAGATTCTACTTTAAATAGTAGACAAAGGACAGAGATCACTCAATAGGAGGACAGAGTGGCTGAGGGGGTCATGCTGGGATGAGGTCATACCAGGATCAAACACAGACAGGTACAGTAATCCAGAACGGGTGGATATTGGACCAGACTCATTTGCAGAAGGCAAAGAATTTCCAAACTTGAAGACAAAACCAGTTAAATCTTTGCAACTATCAAGATTTGAAGGCCATATCAAAATAGCATTAATAGCGCAATTCACGACATCTCCCCCTCAAAATTGGACAGAGGGAGTTGATACTTTCAAAGGAATTTGGAGTGAACGCGGGCAAAGGGATGGCCAGACAATAGTAGCTTCACAGTGTACTCATAGCCCTTCTTGAAAGTAACCTCACAGGGCCCAACCCATAGAGAATCCAGCTTGTGAGCCCTATCACCTGTACAATTCTGGTAGTAGAGAACTAGATTGCCTACTTGGTATTTGGGGAGGGGAGCTCTAGCAGCATTGGATAGAGAGAGCTCCAAGGCCTTCACCTTATAAGCAGTAGAGTAGGCAGTTGCCTGGATGTCAATAATACAGTTGGTTAGGTCTTTCACGTGGGTCTCAGGATTTGCAGACTCATCAACTTCAATTAGAGGGGGTTCCAAGATTGAGGGGGTAGTGGCCTCATGTCTATAAAGCATGGCAAAAGGGGATAGACCAGTCACCTGATATATACTAAGGCGGTAGGCAAAGAGGGCAGCAGGGAGGAACATGTCCTAATTGGCAGCATCAGAGAGCGTGATTTTTCTCATGATTGATACCAGGGTGGAATTAGCTTGTTTGACAGTTCCATTGATGGAGGGATTATATGGCGCAGAGAACAACTGGTGAGTCCCCATAGCTTTAACAATAGAGGTGATGAGGCGGGCATTAAAGTTGGTGCCATTGTCAGAGAGCAGGACTTGAGGGCAGCCATGTCAATAAAAAATGTCTTGTAGCAATAAATTTACTGTGGTTCTAGCAGTTATATCTTTGGTTGCTATGGCTTCAACCCATCTGCTAAAATGGTCAATGGCAACTAAGATAAACCAACATCCTGAACTAGAGCAGGGGAAAGGCCCCACAGCATTGATACTCACTGTATGGAAAGCATGCTTTGGAGGGATGAGTTGAAACTGATGTTGAGACAGACAAGGACGTTGGAGCTGACATGAATGGCAGGAAGCAAGGACATCAGGGATCAAAAGGCGCATATTTTCCCAGTAGAAGTTTTTGCACAACCAGTCATGAGTCTTGGTTATGCCTCCATGGCCAGTGTCAATGTGAGCTTAGAGGATGATGGCTTCCCTCATGCTAGGGCAAACGTAGGGTAGATAGGCATTGTTAACCTTTTTGAAGAGTTGTCTATCACAAATTAAAGTATACTTGGATAGGGTCTGTAGAGCCAAGCAGATATCTTTGGGCTCAGTGGTCCAAGTGTCAGGATACCCTATTAGCTCATATAGTCAATCAGCATCAGCGGGTGGATAGCCAGGATTGGCATCCTTGACAGGCCATCAGCATTCTGATGTTGGGCCCCAGGGTGGTGTACCACAGTGAAATCATACCCTTGCAGATGTAGAGCCCAATGTGCTAGCCAACCTTTGGGTTCTTTTAGCTGTTGTAATCACTTAAGGGAGGAGTGATTGATGACTACCGTGAAGTGGGTTCCATAGATGTAAAGCTGAAACTGTTTCACCTCATGCAGCACCGCCAGACATTCCTTCTTGGTGACACTCTAATTCTTCTTGTGCTTGTTGAGGACTCTTGAAGAGTAGGCTACAGGTCAATCTACACCTTCATCCTTGAGTTGGTAAAGAATAGCGCCCACAGCCACTCCACTAGCGTCAGTATACAAGATGAACTCTTTATCATAATCAGGGTATACTAAGACAGGAGCCTCCTTGAGCTTAGCCTTTAGGGCTTTGAATGCTTGTTGTTGGCTATCAGTCCATTCAAAGGGGACGTTGCAAAGAAGTTGGACAAGGGGTTCACTCAGTTCAGCAAAGTCAGGGATGAACTGTTGGTAGTAGCCCATCATACCAAGGAATACTTGGACCTCTCAAAGATTTGTAGGGGGTATCATCTTGTCAATGACTTCTACCTTATTGTTCATGGGGCAGATTCCAGTTTGAGTGACTTCATGCCCTAGGAACTCAAGACGTTCCTTGAATAAGGAGCACTTGGAGGGTTTGAGTTTCAAGCCAGCCTCACAAATTTTGAGGAAGACAGCCTTGAGGTGTTCCAAGTGATTGGTAAAGGTAGCACTGAATACAATGATATCATCAAGGTACACGAGGACACAAGAGAGCTTTAGGTCTCGTAAGATGGAGTCCATAGCCTGTTGAAAGGTGGCAGGAGCATTGCAGAGTCCCTGGGGCATACAAGTGGGTTCAAAGAGGCCTTCCAAAGTAATAAGTGCAGTCTTTTCTTGGTCCTCAGGGGGTAAATCAACCTGCCAGTATCCTGAAGCTAGATCCATGGCAGAGAAAAACTTGGAGCCACCCAGCTGTCTGAGAGCATCATCAATTATGGGCAAGGGGTACAAATCTTTTTTAGTGAGCAAGTTCAGACGGCAATAGTCCATTACAATGTGGTGTCCCCCATCTTTCTTCTTGAGAATCAGTAACAGGGAAGCCCAAGGACTTTGGGAAGGAGCCAATAACCCAGCTTCCAGAAGTTGCTTGAGTTCTTTAGACACTTGAGCATCCTCCACTCTACTACGGCAGTATGGTTTGGCACAAAAAGAGGGTGCATCCCCAGTATCAATCTGATGGATGACTCCTTTAGCTAGGCCATAGTCTGTAGTTCCAGAGGCAAAGATGTCACTGAACTGATTGAGCAGGTCCAACACATCTTTTTGTTGAACAGGAGACAGTTGGGGGAAATCAGCAGCAGTAAACAAGGAGAGAACTTGAGGGTCCTCTTTGGGTACGTTGAAATCACCAAAAGTTCCAAAGGGGTAGAGGGAGGATACTTGTTCTACCCCAAGTATACAACCATGACCTACAACCTGGCCTCTGATGACTTGCATAGGCAGGGCTGTCAGGTTAGCAAGCAGTAATTGTACGGGCTCTTTGTGGGTTTGGTCTAGAATCCCAGGACACAGGTGAGTAAAGCTCCAAGAAGGATTTTTCAGGTAGCTCATAGGAAATCTGGGAATCAATCACCACTTGAGATCCCAGGGGGATGGTGATAGCAGCTGGCGCTAGCAGGGGTACCCCTTCTTCTGCAGGGCAGAAAGGAGGAGGGGTACACACTTTAGAGGAGTGAGTCCTATACTTGAGAGAGAAGACACCTGTAGGGTACTCAAGCATGCAAGTCTTAAGACGTTTTCCTAGAAGGTGCAGGGGTTCCTTAAATATCAGAGGAACCTCATATCCCAAGAGCAAAAGGTATCCATCTTGTAGGTTTACAATTCCATTATATTCTTGGAGCAATTGAGTACCAACCAGGAGGTCATAGCTTTTATTCTCTAGGACCACAGCGGGGGAAGCAATAGGGAGTTTCCCAAACCTCATGGGTAGGGCAGAGTAGGCACCAATGGCTCAAGTTTGGGCCATGCCAGCTGTGCCATACAACTGCGTGTAGTTGAGGTCAGGGGCCAACTTAAGTTTCTTCATTAGCTTGGAAGATACCATATTGACTGGGGAACCCGTGTCCAAGATGGCTTTGATCTTAACCTTTTGGATTGATACTTCCATGCGGGTTGTATCCTTCCCAAAGGGAGGCAGGACTGCCAACACGTCTTCTGCAGCCTCTAGCTCTTTTTCCCATTTGGCCAGCATACACTGTAGCGCAGGAATTTACTTATACACAGTCTGTAGTGGGAGAGATACAGTCACGTTGTGGAAAAGAGCTTCAGCTAGCTTGGCTGCTTCCTCAGAAGAGTCAACCAAGATAGGAGGTTGGTGGGCTTGGGCTAGGTAAGGGCAAGCCACCATGGATTTAGCTTCACTTTTAGGTACTCAAGAAGTGGTGGTAGTCTTCCCAGAGAAAAGCTTGTATGGTACAGAGATGGTTTCTGGAATATCCAGGACAGAATAGCCATAACTATCAAAGACTTCACTATTGGAATCTTTAGGCTCTGAATTGCTAGAGAGATTGTGAAACAGATGAAGGATAGTTGGGCCAGAAGACAAGGGAGCTTCCTCGTCAGAAGGAGGATCAGGTGGAGACAAGGGAGATTGGTCAGCAGAGGGTGTCTCTGTCTCTAAGCTGACCTCTCTTTTCTTGCCTGCTCCTTGGGGTTGCAACCTTCTACCCGGGGATTAGTGCAAGTGCGTGAGTGGTGTCCAATCTGGCCACAGTTATGGCAGCCTTGTCTCTTATCCTGCCCACTATTACCCAGAGTCATAATGTATGGTGTACAAGAGGTAGTCCCAGCATTACTGGCTTTATTCTCATGCACCACCATACCTCCATGTGTCAAATGCATGTCTTGTAAGAGCATCTCAATACTCTTCATAGAAGTGAGTGAAGCCTTATGTGCCTAAATTGTAGACATAGAAGTTGGTTCACCTTCAAAGCATTTGAACAAGCCGTGTAGGCTTCCCAGGGAGTTAACTGTTGACTAGTAATTAACTGCTGGTCTTCAATGTAGAAACAATCTGCAAACTCAGCCAGAGTTTCCTTGGGTTTGAAATCAATGTGCATAAATGCATTCTTCTTGACTTCTAAGCTGAGATCTCCTCCAAACTCTTCAATAAGGAGGTGCTTTATATCCTCCCAAGTGACAATAGACGGGAGCTTGGGGACCACTACTTCCTGGCAAGTGGGATGGAGGCATATAAGGATGTGTTCCTTCTTGAGCTTGTTTGTAGCCCTACGCATTGTAGTTTCATAAATGGTCAGGAAGTCAGAAATGGTAGAGGTCTTTGGGTCAAATATCTGTTTGAAGGTCAGCTTATAGTTTGGGTCAATAGAGGAGGACAAGGACTGGCTGTTTTCACCAGGGTTGAGGACATTGATATGAGGGTTGCCCTCAAACTTGGATTAACAGCAGGTTGTCTAGCCCAGAGGATTTGAAGGCTTTCCTCTAAAGTGTCCAGGGTAGAGCTGTTTTGCCCACTAATGTCTTGGGCAGTGGCGGCAGCAGTCCCAAATTCATTGATCTTGATTTATTGTACTGCCAAGTTTCCAGCAATCCCATTGACACTGGTAGTCAGGGAGGTGGTCTGAGCAACCAAAGGGGCAACTTGTCCATTTAGGGTCTCTGTAAAGCGGGAGAGGTTTTGTACCTCTCTTTCCAATGTGTCTTGCCTATCAGCTACATCATTTGTCACTTTGGCAAGTTGATCTAGAGCACGCACACAGTGGACTTGGGGTTGACCTTCTAGACCAGGGCAGCAACCATGATTGTCATGAGCATGAGTATTAACAACTTCACCTTCCTCTTCATCTTCAGATTCAGATGACAAATCTTCAGAATTAGAGAGGCGCTGTCTTAAGTACTCAATTTCACCTTGTAAAGTAGCCACCTGATCAGTGAGGGAGGCAATATGAGGGTCAGGCATAAGTTTGACTGGAGGTGGGTTCTTCACAGAAGCTTGACGTCAAGTGGTAGCCTTGAGCTTGGCAATGGCCTCCCATACTTTGGTTTTGAAATCAGATGGGGTCTTGACAGGAGGAGCGGGAGGAGTCACCTTAATAGAGGCTACCCTGCCATCTACATAATTTTGCACTTGGTATAGAGTGTCACCTAGTGCAGCCTTATTGAGACCATATTGATGCCGCAGGTGGCAGCCCCAAGTATCAACATGAGCCCCTATCAATTTGAGTTGCTAGTTGACATGTTCTCTGAATTGATTGAGTTCACTAACCAGAGTCTCAAAGTCCTGCCGATGATTCAACAGAAAAGCCTCAATTTGCTCACGCCAGGCTGCCTGATGTTCACTCATTTTGCATAATTGATCCTTTATGTATCCAGGGAGCAAGGAACAAAGGGAGTTCAGGGAGGCGGTTAGATACTTTTGGGACACCAACAAATTGTGCTGGTTGTCAGAAATACAATCAAAGAGACTGTGTGACCATTCTTGGTAGGCCATATTTCGAGTGTTGTTGTTTGAGACAGCGGAGGCTACAGCATCTAAAAGTTGATTTTGGGACCCCAAGGCAAGTTGATGGTGAACCAGGGCAGGTTGGATGAAGTGGTTGACCAACACACCAATAGTATCCATGGATTTCATCAATGCAGGGGGAGACCAAAGTCCAAAAGGAAGGAGTACAGGTCTTTGGAGGCATACCTGGGACAGAGGCCAGGGATAGAGTGCATAGCTACCGTGCCATAATGGAGAAGGGAGCAGGCAGCAGCACAGGCTTGCTCATAGTTGAGAGAGAAAGCAGGAAGGGGGCCCACAAGGGCCCGGGAGACAAAACCAATACCATAGGATTTGCGGAGCATCAGTGATGTCTTCTTCTAGCGGAGGACTAGAAACTTTAGGTTGATCTGGTACTTCAGCAACAAAGAGAGAGGGACCAGAGAATGTACGTGGGAACGGGGTAACCAAGGGGCTTGCAGCCCCTGTATTGAGCACCATTTTGTTGTGTTCAGCTCCAGGGAATGACATCCTGGAGGACACGGCGGGAAATTTTTATTACAAAAGATTTGTGGTTTGAAGCTAGCCTTGGGTTAGCCTTCAGGACAAAATTAAGGGCATGTACCTTAATTTCCTGGAAAACAAGATGTAGAAGTCCTTTTGGCAGAAAGGACAGAAAAAGCTTGAAGATTATAAAAGCCAACGCAAATGTGAATAAACTTAAACTTTATTGGGAATGAAGATTCTACTTTAAATAGTAGATAAAGGACGGAGATCACTCAATAGGAGGACAGAGTGGCTGAAGGGGTCACACTGAGATGAGGTCATACCAGATCAACCACAGACAGGTACAAAAATCCAGAATGGGTGGATATTGGACCAGACCCATTTGCAGAAGGCAAAGAATTTCTGAACTCAAAGGCATAACCAGTTAAATCTTTGCAACTATCAAGATTTGAAGGCCATATCAAAATAGCATTAATAGCGCAATTTACAACACCTTGGCTTTGAGGGCAGTGTACGCCTCTGCGTAGTTTTTCCGGATTTCAATGTTGGCTGGTCTGTTTTTGTTGTAGGGGGATACCCCAAGCTTTTTCCATGAAAATTGCATTCCCTTCACCAGATGGTAGTAAAAGGAATTTGAGGCCTCAATCCCAAAAGTAGATTTAACCATGGCCTGTATATTTGCCAGTTCAAGATGGCAGTCCAGGGTGATCCACTGGCAGATTGCCCATTTGTTCTCCTTGGTGAGCATGGTAGAAACACACAAGGATTTCTCTGCGGCAAGGACACGGCCAGTATTGATGAATTTTTGGAAGGTCTTGCTGGCGTACTTGGGATCCACTCCAACAAGGGCCGCGGTCACCTTGTAAACACCCAATTCCCCCATTAGCTTAAGCAGGATGATGTGTTTGATGTCAGGGATGTGCTTCTGGGCGGGCTTTTTAGTGGTGGGGATTGACTCATTGGCATTGGGCACAACACAGGGCATAGGTACCTTGGTATAGAAGGCTGCAACCTTTTTTAACACCAGCTGTCCCTCATTGGTTTGATAGAACTTGGGCTCCTTGTCATCCTCCTGATTGCCATCACTGATGTAGGGCTTGTAGCTAGTATCAAGTACAGGCTTCATCTTCTTCAGCATGGCTGACAGGACCAACTCTTGCCGGTACACAACATCAAACACATATGAAGTAAGTTCTACCTCCTTGTTTCTAACTTTCTTTGTAGTGGTATCTTTGGTGGGCTTCTGGGTCAGCTTTGGGACCCAAGGGTTTATGCTCCACACCCACGCAGCTTGTGCTCCTTGAACCATCTGTGTCAGTGCAGCGTCACTATGGAACTCTCCTCTCCTGTCTCCTCCTTGAGTAGGCACTTGGGTTGCACTAACTCTATTCTTTGACCTGCGGGAGCAACCGCGACTGCAGCGCACAACGGGTGCATTGATACTTGATTGTTGTGCTCCTTCCATTTTAAAATTTAATAAAAGATTAAATAAATTTCAATTAAGTTACTCCATAATTTTAATTTTTTCTTTTATCTGAATATGGATATTTAATTAGAGTTTTTCCCACCCAACATCCCAATTATAGATTTTTTATTTCTTAATTAGTTGTTTCTGGTTTTACAACGCCCATTTTTGAATACCCAAAATAATTTCCGCCCATTTTCCTAGATTTTACTGCCAAATTCAAACACCCAACATGATATTTTTAAAATTTATGTTTCAGATCTTGTGTCTTATTTTAGATACCTTGGTATCATTCATGATTACAATTCATTGCACACATTATGTGAGTGATTTTGTTTAGGTAGTGAGTTGCTATTGTGTTTTGTTTTTGGTTTGAGTTTTGACTCACCTTGCTTGGGTGTATTTGTCACCAATTCACATAGTAAACATATGTACACCAAAAGTCAACTCACACCATTTTTTTTGTGAATCAATGTATTTTGTATTATATTTTGAATGGGTTTGCTTTGCGTGTGAGCCTTTTGTTGCTGTGTTGACCCATTTTGCCCATTAACGCCAATAAGCCCTGTTAACAGAGTGTATATTTTAACCTGAGAGTTGGATTTTGTTTAAATCTTAAATCATTTTGTTTAAATCTGAGGTATTTTTGGTTGTTGCCATAGCTTTTAAAACTACTGTATATTTATAAAAAAAAAGTTAGGCCTATAAAAAGAGAGCTTGAAGTTAAAAATCTGCACATTAATCTTTCATATTTGATGAAAGATGGGAAGTTATATACTTCACCTCTAACATTTGAAAGTTTATCAGAATATTCTGAAATAACTTATCATTTAAAATCATGTGATGATACCAGAGAAACAAAAATATCAGAAGATGCTAGTGATGTATTGGGGCAAGTTCATGAAGTAGGGCAACTAACTAGAGGATGTATTTTAAATAGAGTTATCAGTCTTTCAAAAACAACAACCTTTTTTTCTGAAACAAACTAATAATATTTATGATGATCCAAAGATAGGGTAATATCATTTATAGCTTTGGGGTTGTTATTACTCTCCCATGCAACTCATCATAAATACTTTTGGTTTGTAGTTTGTAGTAGCACTTAAGATATTTTCAGTAATACTATAAGTTGCACTTTTTGATTCTAAAATTGATGACTTATTTTTTTAAAAAAAATCATCTAAGCCCAAGATCAATTGAAGTTTTGGGATTGCTTGTATTTTAAGCTTTCTGAATAATTAGAATATGAATAATGTGATTAAGTTATAAAATAATCAATCTGGCACCTAGGCATAACAAGAAAAATGATGACCCATATGTACACCAAAAGTCAACTCACAACATTTTGTTTGTGAATTCATGTACTTTGGCTTGTATTTTGAATAGTTTTGTTTGGTGTGTGAGCACTTTGTTGATGTGTTAGCCCATTTTGCCTATTACCACCAAAAATTCCTGTTAACAGAGTGTAGATTTCAACCTGATAGTTGGATTTTGTTCGAATCTGAAATCATGTTGTTTAAATCTGTGGTGTTTTGGGTTGTTACCATAGCTTTTAAAACTACTATGCTGCTAAAAAGTAAAAATTATTGACTGATAAGTGGCATCTAATGGCATAAAAATAATAATTTTAGACATACAATACAGAAGATAAACATTTAAAAACATAAATATTTTCCAAACTAAATCAAACATACATATTTCAGTTAATAAAGAGTATTATATGGTTTTATTATAGACTACATCAACTAAGACAGAGAAAAACATCTATTTATATCAAATGCTTAAAATATAAAATAAAGGGATTGATTTGTCCTTTGGAAATCAAAAATTGTTATTGAAAATAAAAAACTATTTCAAAGTATTGTAGTTGCAAGATAATGCAAGAATGATTCAATCCCCCATTGCTTATATGTCAAAGGCATCACTCATAATAAAAGTAAAAAATTATAAAATAAGCCCTTGCTGATAGATTAATAGAGATATTTGCATAGCATCTCCTTATACTTCTCCAAGGAAAGTTGCATAAACAAAACAATTATTGTTTTATAATAAAAACTATAACTTTATGTACCACTAATAAACTTAGAAAACTAGAATGATGAACAAAATTGGATTTTTTGCTGAACTAAGCAAAGAATTTCTGCTAGGGTAACAGAAAGATACCAGTGAGCAGCTATAAAAAACTGATTGTAGAACAACTGTTATCCTTTGATACCCTGCCCACCACTCAGCTTTATAATAACTAAATTGTGCTAAGATATTATAATCATGGCTAAAAACATTGTAAAAATATATAATATAAAAATACCTTGACCTCCAAACAAAGCTAATTATCAGCTGAGACCAGAACACATACCAATGGGCTGCTGTAAAAGAGTGAAGCATAGCACAGCTTTGCTCTTTTGGCAGCCTGCCTGACACATTTTCTTTTAAAAAACATACCTGGTAAAATTTATTATCTGCAGCTAAATATTTATTTATTTGGATTAATAAATAGGGCTGCATTGCCCAGAAAAGGGACAATTACAGCAAATGCTGCAATCAACCCGTTTGCCCTTCCCTGTCTACTTCTTTTGGATTCCCCTACACTGGGGAATCCAAAATTTCATAAAAAAGAAGGCCTCAGAAGGCCTTCTGTTTTCTGGATGGGCCAGAAAAATAATAAACAATAAAAATAAAAAACTATTTTTTAAACAAATTAAATTTCAAATTTCAAATTTTAACTTTTTTAAATGAAAAGAAAAAATATAATTTTTTATTTCAAAAAAATATATCCAGAAGTTGAACTTCTGGATTTGCTCTTAAATGAAATAATTTCAATAGAATCTTCTCAAAGAAGATCATCTTGAAATTGTTTCCAGATTTTGGACGGGTGGCTTCTTTTTAGAAAAGAAGCCACTCATCCAAAATCTGATGGCCCTATTAATAACTAAATCTTTTAAAAAGTGCATCCCAAGCCAGAGACTTTGGGTCAAATTTAAGCAGACTGTCTAAAAGAAAACTAATCATGAACAATGTGAATGATTTGTTTGCTTTTGACAGTCTGATGACCAGTACACACTTGTAAGTCAACCTGGAGAGAATAGTTTTAATCTTTGTGGTTATACCATCAAACTTTACTCTTGCCCCAAAATGGTGCATATCTGTAAACCTGGTTGGTGAATTTGCCATAGTACTCTTTGGCCAGCTAAACCTTTTATGGAGGGAGATGGTGCTGTAGCAGAACTTGCTTGTTGAGCTTTATGTATACATCGATGCTGGATTAAACATAGGGTGCAGTTTGATACTTTGCTTTAACGGGGGAAGCTTTGTAATACTCAGGTGGTGGTTGGATGGTAGATATAGGTTCTTTGTGATCGATTGAGGCCTGCCCATGGAATATGTAGGGCGGTTATGGTAGGTGCTGGGTTATGCAGATACATTGGCTCAGCTGATGCTGCTGTGATAAGTATTTGGGTGTGGAGTGTTTCTGATGGATCTGGTCATCTCTTTACGTGGTTTAACTCTGCCTTCCTGCTGGGTGTTGAGGCTTGGGTTGTTATGGAAAGGGCAAATGATACGTTCACTTTAAAGAGTACTTTAATGTTGGGCAAGCATCGTATAACTTAGTGGGTCAGTACAGGTCGAGGTAGGCCATCAGCTTGGAGAACTCAGCGTTCATGTGGGCGTAGTCAGGCGGGATGGTCTGGTGGAAGGGCTTCACGACATGCTCGGGGTTGGGGGAGGAAGGGGGTGCTTGGTAGTGGCAGTCGTCGTCGGGGATTTGTATGTGGTGGGGTCGCTTGCTTGGCTTGAGGAGCGGGTTCGATCTGGGGGTTTTGAAGACAACCGCGATGAGGTCGGAGAAGGCGGGGTCCATAAGGAAGGCTAGGAAGTTTATCAGCCCAGTTGACCGCAGCCCCACCAGGCTCCAGTAGGTGGCACCGATGCTGGCTTCGTTGTACAACCCTAGCTGCACTATGATCAGCGCATACCCTCCAATGCAGAAGATGCTTGTTAAGGGGTAGATGGATACCCTCCGCACAAGGCTCTTAACGGTGGAGCCTAGGTTGGGGAAGTATACGCTTTGGGGAATGCGACCAAAGTGCATGTATATGTTGGTGAGGAGTGGAGCCAAGAAGCAAAACATGGCTGAAGGGATGACAGGAAAGTATACTAAAAACACAAAGTACAGTTGCTTCTCGGAGGGAGTGACTTGCTTGGCAAGGTAGCATATGCCATGTTCGTTTCTTCCTAGCGCACCCATCACTGAAGATTAGCCTATACATGCATAGCTTACTCAGAGGAACCAAGACAATGACAAGAGATCCTCCAACCGAGCCAAGGAGATAAAGCAACGTATGCCTTTTACGTGGGGTCCATCCGAAGAAGACAAGGCACAGCAAGTTGCCGGCAATTGCTACATTCAGGAACATGTACAGGTTATCGACAAACACTGCATAAAACGCAACACCAACGCACAGCATGTCGTTCTCCACTGCAATCCCAAGAAGGAGAATATGCCTAGTCACATCAACCAGGGCAATGGTAAACTGAAGCCGCAATGATACCCGTGTGGCCGAGCACGGCTTCTTCCAAGCTATTCATTAGACATCCCCTTTCCAATTACCTAAATACCAGATCAACACAACAACCGCACATGCACTGGCAAGACTCAAGCAGTTGATGTCATCGAAAACCAGCAACGTCGACAAGGATATTCTAGCCATGCCCAAGCATCCAACCCAAGCCAACTTAAATATCGTCCATCCTCCACTTGTAAGAAACATTATTCTTGCCGATCCCAACATGCCACAATCATCAAAGCATTGCCCATCCATGGAATAAACCCAGCCAATCATATATTTTAAAACAACCCTATGCGCGCCAATCAGATGCAGTTTAATCCCAATCCAAATCATACTATGCCGATTTGACAAAAACCCATTAAAACTTTACTTGCTGGCTACATATCCAATCGACACTCACATCGTTTAAGCTCTTCCTAGTAACTACTTTAGCCATACAATTATGTTGAGAACCATTTCAAGTATCCATGATCTGGCATCGATTTCAACCTATGAAAATTTCAATGGCTCAAGTAGAACCACCCTTGCTGAATTGAAACCCACTTCTTCCCAGTGTAAATACTTGTCCTGATATAGACACTGGACCAAGAATGATCAGCGTATCAATAGTCCACTTGTATACCAGCACCTAAACCAAGCTATAGGCAACAGATAAGATGTAAACACAACGATTAGTCTCCTTCCCCATCACTAGGGCTGCTTCGGCCAAGCCCGGGCAGCCGCGGCCAGTTTCTGGCTTCTGGCCACTCTCATCAAATATTTATTTAAAATTGATTAAATATTAATTAAATTCGTTTTAGCTATAGCGGCCTTGAGCTGAAAGCTAGCCGGGGCTGAGCCGAAGCATCCCTACCATCACATATGTAACAACACGTTAGATATCACTCCAGACATAAATGAATCTCAACGGGATCTTTTGAACAGAACTCTTGATAGCCAACCCCAGCAACTTTAACTGACGTGAGTCTGAACCCATCCAGGATCAAGTTCTAAGCTGATCCTGGGATGGGCACAGATCTGCTGCTGCGCAACACCGAGGTCGGCCAAAAACTTTAGAGCTTGCATCACACACGGGATAGGTCTGCTGCAGCCTGGATCCCCTTGGTACGAACAGTACACCCCGAGAATACTCCATCAATCTCGTTGACCGCAAAGCTCCAGCCATCTCCATCGATTTACCAAACCCGTTCGCTCTGGGCGGAGCCATTTTGGCTTGGGATCCAAAAGCCGGCACACCGCTCAAACCAGCACCAAACCCATACCTAACGGCTTGTGGCCAAATTAATTTACACCAATCTGGCTGAGGTGGGCTACTTTAGATGAGGATATCAGGGAGATTGCAAATAACTTGTACTTTAAATTATCAAGAATAAAATTGGGACAAGTGATTCTTTGAAAACCCCCACAGCCCTGGGTATAGGTTAAGATCAGCTGCCACCATTATATAAGTGGAAAGTGGGTCACTGCAAGTACTAAAGGAGTAAAGCTAGGTAATCTCCTCTTGGAGTGATATCAAATCCCCAAGGAGAAAAAGTTGAATCAAGAGTGCTTTGAGGGATCTTGAGGGTTCAACTATCATCCAGACAAACCCAACCAGGTATGAAGATACCATCCACAACACTGACCAGGTTTCAAGCCAACAAGCCTCCCCAGATATACCTGACCAGATATCCAAGGGCCAGTTCAAGCTGATCTAAAGTGAAAGCTGATTTCAGATCAACTCAGCCAGCTTAAATATGCACTGGTGAAGCTTGCTGGAACTGGAGCTTCTAGGATTTCTCCCACCAATATCCAAGCCTGCTATAGCAACTGGCTTCAAAGACCCAGAAATCTGAAGGTCTAACCAACCCTTTGATTCTTTCAGCACATGGCTTAATTCCAATCTGTTCTGATCCCCTCTTTATTGGGTGTCTAGATGATAAAGTCATGTGGTTTTCCACCAGCACAATACCGTAGGTTAAACCATGCTGAGATAAACAGAACCAGCCCAGTCTAAAAACAAGATCAAGGAACTTATATCAAATTAAAGTAGATCTGGATCCACCTCAGCTTTGCTTTTAGGCTGAGATGATTCCATTTCCATCTCAGCAGGATATAAACCCCAGTATGGCTTACTGAAAGGATTGATCCATTAGGATCTGCTATGGCTACTGTCAGGATTTTGGATATTGACTAATTAAAGGATTCTACCAATTAACCTGGGCATGCTTCCAATTGCCCCTAGGAATAGTTTCAGCAAAATAACCTCAGATCAATGAACCAATGGCCAAACCATATCCCAGCTTCAAAAAATTCACGCACAGTAATCAATTAACTGGACAAGCAATTGCTGCTCATTAATCAGCTCCCGTCTGCAAGCACCTCAGTATGCATCGCATAACATTTACTCTTCTAAACTTTAATTATATCCTAGAACAGGAGGGCCATCATATGGACCAGCACCTGCATTGTGTCTAGAAGAATCCAACATAAGCTGGGCTGCCAGGCCAAACACTCCAAGATAAACGGCTCTGAGCCCAATAGGTTAGGGTAGCTCTGATTAGATATAGTATAGTGTAACAACCATCACTGTGAACTCATAACCAACCAGTGCTATCTAGCCCTAGATAGTGGCTCAGGCAGACAGCAGATTCTGCTGATTGAAAGATTCAGCTGTGGGGTGGGTCTAAAAAAACGCTGTTGGGAATGCTGCCATTCACCATGTTTTGATTTTGCCTTTGATGGATTATTTCAAGGACAAATCTCTCTCTTTTGCTTTTGCCTCTTGACATGAGTCTGACTCCAAATTGGGAAATTCAATTGTTCAGTTTCCTGATTCTGCACAACTCACTTACCCCACTCATGCTTGTGGTGAGTGATCCTACCATCCTGGTAGTGTTTTGTGGTATTGTCAACCACTGTATATTCTATTTCTTATTCACCAATAAAAACTAAGTTCTATTCACATTTTTGTCTTTGTGTCTTCCAGTACTTTGGTGCCTCTTTAGCCACGTCTAGCAGAAATTGTTCAATCAGGGCCACAAGGTAACTGCATAGCCTTTTCTGCCATTCTAACTAAGACTTAGTACGGATCCAATCCTAAGGTTAGGATTCCCTGTTGTGTATCTGTGCTGGGCCTCAGAGCACGACAAACGCTATACACCCAGGAGGTTGCCAAGCCCGCTTCCGCTGAAGCCTCTCCAGAAGCAGCTGCTCCTGCCAGGCTTCCCTGATGCTACTCCAGCCTCTATCTAGCTTGTAAGCCAACCTAGAGGAGTGCAAGCCATCTTGAAGCCAACCGGTTAGTGTAAAAGATGGATGGTTCTGTACCGGCTTGATGGCTGATCCAAGACCTATTCCTGTGATGTCATCCTTGTGTAAGCTTTATTAGCAGAGCAACCAATGCTGCTGCCAGTATATGATATAGCTGTCTATAGTGAGATATACCAACAACAACTAAAAACCTATATCCAGAAGCAGGAAGTGTGTCCCAAACCCTTTGGGCCTTGGGCTGGGTCAGGCTGGCTACTTCTGATGGCGGCAAGTGTTCTGGGCCCCAGGCTACGCCAAAGCCACAGGCTCTCTGCACTTTTCTAATGCTAGAAAATATAGAAGCCGTCCAGTGGGTGGAAATTTCTGCTGTATGCTGATTTCTGACAGCTACCCACCAAGCTGGCGGCTAGGTGGGAGATCAGCAAGCATGGGGATCCTGTTTGGTGGCTACAGATGTCATGGAGCCGCAATGCAGCTCAGCGGCTAGCTGGAGGCTCTTTTGGTTGAAGCTGTGAGAGCATATACCAAGGGTTGCCTTTATACGCCTACATCTAGGGCAGGAAGTATTCCAGCAACCAATTTTCTGCCAGATGATCTCTGGTCAGACTTGACCCAGCTATAATTTTCTGCATATGTGATCTCTATACCCTGCAGCAGTAAAAAATCTGGGATACAAGATAAAGAGGGCCTTCCCTATAAAAGCTATCATTTGATTTCTTTAATGCTCATATTCTATTTTCCAGCCGCTACACCTGATTTAATGAGCCCTTAAAAAGATAAACATTTCAAACTGAGCCTTTTAAGTACAAAAAGTACAGTAGTTTTAAAAGCCATGGCAATAACCAAAAATACCTCATATTTAAACAAAACAATATCAGATTTGAACAAAATCCAAGTTGCGCCAGATTCAGAATTCAATTAATTTATAAAATTTCAGTTAATAAGTGAGCTGTCAAACCAAAAACAAAATTTCACTAGCCCATTATACAAAATTATATCAAACATCAAGCGGTGTAGTTCAAACCACAAAAAAATGGACTGGCACACCAAGTGAAATGGGTGGATGCTGTTCTGGAGTATATTATAATCTAATCAGGATTCATATGAGAAACCAACAGAAGGACTAAAATGAAACAAAATTTGAGCAATCTAGAAGCGAGATTCCACAAGCACAAAACAAAATAAACTCACACAAGATGTGTAGTATGAGTAGCCTAAAATAGAAAAATAACAGATTAACAGCCAATCAACAGCTATCCAATTTAGGAACAGAGGAATTTTATTCATTTTCATGCATTCTGATTTGTGTAGAATGGTTTTGAGAACCTTTCAAATATGAAATGGTGATTACAATAAAAATAAATCATAAAATTCAAACTTCTACTTTTGGTGATTTTATCTTAGGTTTTTTACAATGGTTTATACTAGTAACAACATTTTTGACAGCACCAGTAACCAAGCCAGAAGCAGCCAAGCCAGCTTCAATGAATGCAAGGCTCAGAACATGGAGGCACTCATTTACACCCAAGCTTTTGAAGAAGGTAACAAGGAAGCCAACCTGTACCTGACCCCTGACCCATATGGCTTTGACTTGCTCAGTAGTCACTTAGTGTCTAGCTCTGCCCTCACCCCCGTACCCACCCCCGCCCAAGCTGCCCATCAACCAACCAGTCAGGATGGCAACATTAACTCAGAACAACTTCCTGCCACAAGCCAACCTTCCCTCCTACAGCCAATCAGGCTTCAGCTCTCCCAGCCTAGCACCCCAAACAACAAATCATCACTGCCCAAATTTTCCAGGAAATCGTGGCACTGAATCTACAGGGTCTGTCCTTGGATCAGATTGCTGACCAATTGAAATTTACCCAAGCCGCCATAATGCGGGAGTTTAACAATCTAATGAACAAGGGGAATCTGATTGGGGCAGCCAACAAGCCAAAGGAGGCCCCCAAGTCCCAAATCACCAAGGCGTACCCAATCATGCTTGACCTCCTCCAGCAGAACCCCAAGCTTCCCTTGACCTAGGTCTAGAAGCAACTTGCGCACCATGGCATTTGGGTGTCTGAGCGCATGGTGCAGCTCTGGATGCATGGAAAGGTGGCAACAATACAGATTCTTACCAATGTTGCCGGCAACCAATGAGATGGCGTCAAGGATTTCCTGTATGACCCTGTCATCAAATCAACCCTGGTCTGATGCCTGACTAGTCTAACAGATGATATCATGCTTGTCTCATACTACAAGTTATTGATTGTGTTTGACAATTTTGGTGAGCAAGGAAGAGCCGCCAACCAAAAAAAATAAGAAGGTCAAAAAGGGGGATTTCATTAGTGTGTTTCAGCCAAGGGGTTTGTCTACTATCAAACAAACCCAGATTTCACCAATGGCTACAAGTACAGCCACATTCTCAGTGGATCACTTGACTCCTGAAATGGCTCAAATTCCAAGTACCGGGGGTTTTTGAGCCACCAGATGGAGGGTAGCTCCACTTCTCTCAAGGCCATCCAAAAATGCAGGTACCAGGCTTCTGTGTACCTAGCTGGTCACGCAGACATCCATCTGACTGATTTTGTGCTCTTTAATATTAGAGATACACTCCAGGAGCGCCGCCCTCAGGCTTTCAACAACCTGTATCTTGAGGTTCTTGACCACAATTCTCTCTTTGATCACCAAATAATGGCTGACTTGTTTGCACAAATGGTTTTCCATGTGAACATGGGCAACCAATCACACAAGAATAAGTGCTTCCCATCCTGTACCACAGCCACCTACCAGTCAATCAAGGCAATGTCAGACAAGGAATATGACAAGCGGTATATGGCAGCCATCACACAAAATCCTCCTATCCCTACCCCCACCACTACTAACCCCATCTTTTAGCCCCACCCACACAATTACAGACCCCCCAGGCCAGCACTGCCTCTACATCTTCCTTCCTGCACTATTTTGCCTACTAGGCATCACTCTCTCCCACCCCAATAAACTCCCTGTTGCCAAACATTTTCTATTTATATTATCTTTATTCTGAATTTCAATTGTTCATGTTCTCTTTGTTTATAGTTGGTTTTATTCTTTATGTTCAGCTTATTTCTATATAATCATATATTTACTATGCCATGTATCCAGAACACAGTTAATTTTAGCACTTTTCACAGTCTCTTGTGAAAATATTAACAAAAATGTGGTGGTTGTTGAAATTTGGATTAGAAAATTATAGGTTAATTGTGTTTAGATAAAGTTGTTACTGATCCAAATTCAAAACCTTAATTATAAAATTTAAGCCAATCAGGAGCCAAGTGATAAAAAGATTGTTGTGACATAAAGGGTCACCCAATAATTCTTTGATGTATGTGCTCTAATTAATATGATTGGCTGGTTGTTTTTCCATTGAGCGCCATTGCTGCTGTGGCAAGTTGTTGATGAAAAAACAACCAGCCAATCATATTAATTAGAGCACATCCATCAAAGAATTATTGGGTGACCCTTTATGTCACAACAATCTCTTTATCACTTGGCTCCTGATTAGCTTAAAGTTTATCATTAAGGTTTTGAATTTGGATCAGTAACAACTTTATCTAAATACAATTAACCTATAATTTTCCAATTCAAATTTAGCTGATCACCAAATCATTGTTAATATTTTCACAAGGGGCTGTGCAAAGTTCTAAAAATAATATGGCAATTAAGGGACAATGTCAACACAAAACAAACAAACATATTGAGTTGAGCGTAAAACATATACACAATGGGTAAAAATGGGATATTGGAGTAATGTGAAAACAAACAGGGATAAACAAAGAGGCAATATTATCAGAATAATACAGATTTTATTGGGGTGAAAGCTATAAAAACATAAGGAAAGGTTAGTAAAAAATCAATGAGAGAATTGGAGAAGCTTTTGAAGGACCTTGACTCTGCAATTGCAGAGATTAAAGGAATTGACTCCAAGGTCAAAGCAAGAGTTAAGTCTGCCGTCCTTGAAGGAGACAAAATAGACAAGGTGTCCGCAAAGGCCCTTATGATTAAAATACCAGACACCCCTGAGAAGACAATTAAGCGCTAACTAAACATTCAGAAGACATTGGTTGAGGGCCTCCAGTTTAAGGCATACAATTTTTCTGCACTGTCTGTCTGGGTCAACAACCCTGAAATGTATGCCCACCTCAAACCAGCCACGAGAGCCCAAACCAAGGACAAAAAATTTCCAGTGCAATTGCTTGTGCCAAGAATGGCTAAGCCTGCCAAAGCTGCCAGCAAAGAGGAAAGACGCAAAGGTAACATAAAAAGATAAAATTAATAAAAACTTGTAAATACTTACCTTTTTTTAGAAACCATAGACAGTAAAATCTTTAGTGTTCTGGTCCTGTTTGTCCCTGCCACCTTCTATGCCAACAACACCAATCATATGTCTAGGCAGCTGTTTCTGTCTCCCCCTATCTTGCAGAGCTGGGGGACAGCATCCACAGGTTTTTCCCAATGTCTAGGGAGGCATTGGCTGAGCTTACACATGCTGAGGGGGCATCTGAGTGGGCAGTTACTGCCTACAAGGATGCCCAACTGGTCTTCCTGGACCCAGTATCCCTCAATAAAGTTTACTGTGTAAACTCCATTGAGATTGTTTGAGATGTCCTGGCAACACTCTCATTCAAAAATATACCGGAGATGGGCCAGGCCCATGCAGCTGCTTGCTTCTGCTACCTCCTGGAGCACACCCTGTCTTAACTGTTGGAGAACTTTGGGCTCGAGGTATTGAAATTGGCTGTTGCAGACGCAACAGCCATAAAGAAGAAAAAATCCTCCTTGCTGAATTTGGGTTGGCCTAAAACGCCAATAAGACAGGGCTCCTTGCAGCCATGAAGCTGTACTTTGCAAAGACTAAGCATAAAAAAGATCAGCACAGTATACAACAAACTTTGTGAGTTTACAGAAGCCTTTGATGGACAAAGGCTTCATCTTGTTGTTTACCTCAGGTATCTATTCTACTTTGGAATGGGCGCCAGCGTAAAAGACCTAGACAGGGTCCTTCTTGGAATTGATGAGGCCCGGCTCTCATTGGACAGGAAGAAGGTCCCCCTGGGTACAACTCAGTGAACCACATAATCCAGGACACCCTGGTTCTGGCAGGCATTTATGGGACTGCAGCCCCGGCAGAAAAGCTGCTCCTGAACTCCCACCTCATCATACTCCCTTTTACTAGCCACCAAGAATATTTCAATCAGGGTGTATCCACCATCTACAGTGTGGTAGTAAAGGTTGTGCACCACCTCCATTTCTGGGTGGGTACATACCAAAAGACTCACTATAGGCGCACCTAATAAAAAATATCATCCCAATAAATTTCATTACAATTTATATTATTTTTATTATAATAAACTTTTATAATTTTTATTTTAGCAAACAAGTTTTGCAAAATATATTGCAAAAACAGTTTTTATAAAAGCATAATAATATACAGTAGTTTTAAAAGCTATGGCAACAAGCAAAAATTATTCAGATTTAAACAAAATCCAACTCTCAGGTTAAAATATATACTCTGTTAACAGGGTTTATTGGCGTTAATGGGCAAAATGGGTCAACACAGCAACAAAAGGCTCACACGCAAAGCAAACCCATTCAAAATATAATACAAAATACATCAATTCACAAACAAAATGGCATGAGTTGACTTTTGGTGTACATATGTTTACTATGTGAATTGGTGACAAAATACACCCAAGCAAGGTGTGTCAAAACTCAATCCAAAAACAAACCACAATAGCAACTCACAATGTAAACAAAATCACTCACGCAATGTGTGCAATGGATTGTAATCATGAAAGATACCAAGGTATCTAAAATAAGACACAAGATCTGAAACATAAATTTTAAAAATATTGTGTTGGGTGTTTGAATTTGCAGTAAGATCTAGGAAAATGAGTGGATTTTTTTTAAGTATTCTAAAATGGGCGTTGTAAAACCAAAAACAACTAACTAAGAAATAAAAAATCTATAATTGGGATATTGGGTGGAAAAAATATTAATTGAATATCCATAAACAGATAAAAGCAAAAATTAAAATTAGGAAGTAACTTAAATGAAATTTATTTAATATTTTATTAAATTTTAAAATGAAAGGAACACAATACCAGAGTACCAATACACCTGTTGTGCGCTGTGGTTGAGTTGTCCCCACGGGTCAAAGAATAGAGTTAGTGCAACCCAAGTGCCTACTCAGGAGGGAGGCGGGAGAGGAGAGTTCCATAGTGACGCTGCACTGACACAGCCAGTTCAAGGAGCACAAGCTGCTAGGGTGCAGAGCATAAACCCCTGGGTCCCAAAGCTGACCTGAAAGCCAACCAAGGTCACCACTACCAAAATGGTTAGAAACAAGGAGGTAGAACTTACTTTGTATGTGTTTGACGTTGTGTACCGGCAAGAGTTGGTCCTGTCAGCCATGCTGGAGAAGATGAAGCCTGTACTTGATACTACCTATGAGCCCTACGTCATTGATGACAATCAGGAGGATGACAAGGAGCCCCAGTTCTACCAAACCAATGAGAGACAGCTAGTGCTCAAAAAGGTTGCAGCCTTCTACAACAAGGTGCCCATGCCTTTCAAGCCTTTCAAGCCTGTCATCAATCAGGATCCTGGCTTGTCTGAACCCACAAAGCCCGCCCAGAAGCGCATCCCTGACATCAAACACATCATCCTGCTTAAGCTAAATTGTGAATCAGGCAATTAAAAGACAGCCACAGCCATTTTTGGGGTGGATCCCAAGTACGCCTCAAAGGCCTTCAACAAGTTCATTGATACTGGTTATGTCCTTGCCGCGGAGAAATCCTTGCGCGTGTCAACCATGCTCACCAAGGAGCACAAATGAGCAATCCGCCAGTGGATCACCCAGGACTGCCATCTTGAACTGGCAAATATACAGGCTATGATCAAGTCTGATTTTGGGATTGAGGCCTTGATTTCCTTTTACTACCATCTGGTCAAGGAAATGCAATTTTCCTGGAAAAAACTTGGGGTATCCCCATACAATCAGAACAGCCCAGCCAATATTGAGACCCGGAAAAACTACACAGAGGCGTACACTGCCCTCAAAGCCAAGAAGACGGTCAAATTTTACTATATTGATAAATCAGCATTTGCCTCGTCAATGTGCAATGCATATGGCTATGTCCCCAGAGGATCCAATGACGGGGTGGCTCGGCGTGCTGCAGTCCGCGCCACAGCCTATTCAATGGTGGCTCTCCTCGGTCCAAAGGGGGTCAAGCTCTACCAAATGATACTAGGCTTCCACAATAGCTAGACCTTCCTGTCATTCCTTCAATTGGTCCAGGAGCACCTGAGGCGCACAAGCCCGGGCTTCACCAACGTAATTGTGTTGGACAACGTTGGTCTCCACAAGGTGGCTGATATTCTTGAAGAATTTCCATCAATTGACACGAGCATTGCTGTGGGCCCCCAGCAATTGGCCACAGCAAATATGCACCTTCTCTTCCTCCCTGCTTATTTGCCATTCCTAAATTCTATCAAGGAAGACTTTGGGTGGCTCAAGCAAGTTGTCAAGCAAGGAACCCCAACTGGGACTGAGGACCTGTTTGATTTGCTGCAGGCCAGGATCCATACCCTCTCAGCTGAGACTGTGGCCAAATTTTATGGCCACACTGATTTGTTTATCCCCGCGTGCCTAGCCAAACAGCCAATCAATTAAAGGCTTAGTGTGTCCAATTTTTTTATATTCTCTAATTTATTATTCAACATTTATTAATTATCATTTTATATTTAGATGTTTCTACGCTCACAATCACATTCAGAAAATCCATCAATAGATGTAAGTATTTTATTTATTTTATTGTATATTATTTTATTATGCCATCTGAGGTAATCCCAAACGCTCAGTATTAAATTACGCAAAAATATTTAAATCACTTTGGTCAAATAAATGTAAAAATTAATTTTAAAAAAATTAAACGTAAAATGTACAAGTTAGAATTTATTTTATTAATGTATAATTTTATACTTTTCTGAAACCCATTTCCGCAATATATTTTACAAATCTTGTTTGATAAAATATTATTTGAAAAATTAATTTTAATAAAAATATTTTAGAGTATAAAGATGTTTATTAGAAGAGAATTTATTAAGAACACTTGTAGTGAGTTTGGCAGTATGTACCCACCCCACAATGGAGGTGGTGCACAACCTTCACCGCCACACTGTGGACAGTGGATATACCCTGGTTAAAATATTCACGGCAGCTGGTAAAAGGGAGTATTGTTAGGTGGGAATGAAGTAGCAGATTTTCTGGTGGGGCTGCAAACCTGAAGATGCCAGCCAGGACCAAGGCGTCCTGGATGACGTGATCCACCGAGTCGTACCTGGGGGGGACCTTATTCCCATCCAGGGAGAGCCTGGCCTCGTCAATCCTCAGAAGGACCCCGTCCAGGTCCTCCACGCTGGCGCTCATCCCAAAGAAGAATAAGGCAACCTCCAGAATTAACTCATACAGAATGGAACATCCTCTATGTTGACAATTCTCAAAAATATTTTTCTTATTTTCAATATTAAAGATTATTTTTTTCTTGATTAAATAATTGACACTGATAATAGAAGCAATGTTTGATTGTTATTTTGAGCTTTTAATTGGAATTAAAAAAGATAAAGCAAAAACAATTTTTGAAATTGTCAACATGAAGTATGTTCAATTCTGTATGAGTTAATTCTGGAGGTTGCCAAAGAATAAAAACCCCAGGGAAACAACAAGATGAAGCCTTTGCCCATCAAAGGCTTCTGTAAACTTGCACAGTTTATTATAAACCGTGCTTATCTTCTTGTTGTGCTTTGTCTTGGCAAAGGTCAGCTCCATAGCTGCCGGGACCCCCGTCTTGTTGGCACTCCAGGCTAGCCTGAAGTCTGCCAGGAGGATTTTGGTCTTCTTTACGGCTGTTGCGTCTGCAATAGCCAATTTGCTCATTGTGCGCCCAAAGTTCTCAAGCAGGTAAAACAGGGTGTGCTCCACCGGAAAGCAGAAGCAAGCAGCCGCATGAGCCTGGCCCATCTCTGGTACATTCTTGAATGGGAGCATCACCAGGACGTCCCAAACAAGCTCAATAGAGTTTACACAGTAAACTTCACTGAGTGATACTGGGTCCAGGCAGACCAGTTAGGCATCTTTATAGGCAGTAACTGCCCACTTGGATGCCCCCTTGGCATGTGTAAGCCCAGCCAATGCCTCCTGCAACATCAGAAAAGACCCGTGGATACAGACTTCAAGCCCCTGGAAGACAGAGGGGACAGGAAAAGCTTCTTGGCCACATGAGTGGAGTAGTTGGCATAAAATGTGGCGGGGACAAAAGGGACCAGGACCCAGCAGAGTTCACCATTGACTTCTTCTAAAAAAAGGTAAGTATTTGAAAATTTTTATTAATTATAATTTTAGATTACCTTCTACAGTCTCCTCCTTGCCCGCAGCCTTGGCAGGCTTTGCTATTCTCGGTGTAATCAGTTGTGCTGGCTGCTCAGTGTCATCTGTTTGGGTACGTTTTGCAGGTTTTAGGTGGGCATACATTTCTGGGTCATCTGTTCAGACAGACGGCGTAGAGAGGGCAGAGAACTTGAATTAAAGGCCTTCTACAACGTGCTTCTGGACATTTAAAAGCCGTTCAATTGTTGTTTTGGGGGTGTCTGGAATCTTGGCCATGAGTGCCTTGGCAGACACCTTTTCAATTTTGTCCTCTTCAAGGACGGCAGACTTAACTCTTGCTTTGACCTTGCGGCCAATCTCTTTAATTTTGGTAATTGCCAAGTTGAGGTCTTTTAGCAGCTTCTCTAATTCTCTCATTGATTTTTTACTAACCTTTTCATATGTTTTTATAGCTTTTGCCCCAATAAATTCTGTATTATTTTGATACTGTTGCCTCTTTGTTTATTCCTTTTTGTTTTCTCATTTACTACATTATCCCATCTTATTACCCATTGTGTATATGTTTTACGCTCATCTCAATATGCGTCGTTTGCTTTGTGTTGGCATTGTTTCCTTGATTACCATATTTTTTGGCGCTTGACATTGCCCCTTGTGAAAACATTAACAATAATTTGGTGATCAGCTAAATTTGAATTAGAAAATTATAGGTTAACTTTTTTTAGATAAAGTTGTTACTAATCCAAATTCAAAACCTTAATGATAAAATTTAAGCCAATCAGGAGCTGAGTGATAAAGTGATTGTTGTGACATAAAGGACATTCAATAATTCTTTGATGCATGTGCGCTAATTAATATGATTGGCTGGATGTTTTGCCATTGCACGCCATTGCCGCTGTGGCAAAACATCCAGACAATCATATTAATTAGTGCACATGCATCAAAGAATTATTAAATGACCCTTTATGTCACAACAATCACTTTATCACTTGGCTCCTGATTGGCTTAAAGTTTATCATTAAGGTTTTGAATTTGGATCAGTAACAACTTTATCTAAAAAAAGTTAACCTATAATTTTCCAATTCAAATTTAGCTGATCACCAAATTGTTGTTAATGTTTTCACAAGGGGCTATGGTTGGGTGCTAAAAATAACTATGTTCAGAATCTAGATACACACCTTAGTAAATGTATGATTTTATAGAAATAAGCTGAACATGAAGAATAAAACCAACTATAAACAAAGAGAACATGAACAATTGAAATTCAAAAAAAAGATAATATAAATAGAAAGTGTTTGGTGACAGGGGGTTTATTGGGGTGGGGAAGAGTGATGCCTAGTAGGCAGAATGGCGCAGTAAGGAGGACATAGAGGCAGTGCTGGCCTGGGGAGTCTGGGATTGGATGGGTTGGGTTTGCGAGCGGGGGGTGTTGGTGGCGGGGGTGAAAGCAGGAGGATTGTGTGTGATGGCTGCCATATACCGCTCATCATACTCCTCATCAGTCATTGGCTGGATGGGTTGGTAGGTGGCTGTGACACGGGGTGAGAGGCGCTTATCCTTACGTAATTAGTTGCCCATGTTCACACAGAAAACCATTTGCGCAAATAAGTCAGCCACCATCTGGCAGCCAAAGAGAAAATTGTGGTCAAGGACCCCAAGATAGAGGTTGTTGAAAGCCTGAGGGCGGCACTTCCTTAATGTGGATCTCATGTTGAAGAAGACAATATCAGCCAGATAAATGTCTGCATGGCCAGCAGGGTAGACTGAGGCCTGGTGCCTGCGTCCCTGGATAGCCTCAAGGGCGGTAGAGCTACCCTTTATCTGGTGGCTCAAGAAAACCTGGTACTTGGAATTTGAGCCATCCCAGGAGTTGAGTAATTCACTAAGAATGTGGCTGTATGAGTAGCCATTGATGAAATCTGGGTTTGTCTGATAGTAGACAAAACTCTTGGCTGAAACAGCCAGAAATGCACCAATGAACGTCCCCTTCTTGACCTTCTTCCTTCCTTTTTGAGTGATGGCTCTTCCTTGCCTGCCAAAATCATCAAAAGCTATTGATTGCTTGTAATAAAAGATGAACATGACATCATCAGTTAGACTAGTCAGGCATCAGACCAGGGTTGATTCAATGGCAGTGTCATACGGGGAATTCTCAGCGCCATCTCATTGGTTGCCGGCAAAATTGATAAGAACCCGTATGAAAGCCACCTTTCAATACATCCAGAGCTGCACCATGCGCTCAGACACCCAAATTTTATGGTGCACAAGTTGCTTCTGGACCTGGGTCAATGGAAGCTTGTGATCCCGCTAGAGGAGGTCAAGCATGATTGGGTATGCCTCAGATATTTGTGACTTGAGAGCCTTCTTGGGCTTCTTGGCTGTACCAATCAGATTTCCCCTGTTTATCAGGTTGTTAAATTCCCGCATGATAGTAGCTTGGGTAAATTGCAACTGGGCGGTAATCTGTTCCCAGGATAGACCCTGTAGATTCAGTGCCACAATTTCCTGAAGAATTTGGGCGGTGATGATTTGTTGCTTGGGGCGCTGGGCCAGGGAGCTGAAGCCTGATTGGCTGTAGGGGGGCAGGTTGGCTGGTGGCAGAAAGTTGTTCCAAATCAAGGTTGCCATCCTGATTGGTTGGTTGGTAGGCAGCTTGGGCGGGGGTGGGTACGGGGGTGGGGGCAGAGCTAGACACTATGTGATTACTGAACAAGTCAAAGCCATAGGGGTCGGTGGTCAGGTACAGGTCAGCTTTCTTGTTGCCTGCCTCAAAGGTTTGGGTGTAAACAGGTGCCTCCACGTTCTGAGCCTTGCCTCCATTGAAGCTGGCTTGGCTGCTGGCACCGTTGAAGATGTTGCTGTTGAAAACCATATTGAAAAAAACATAGGATAAAATCACTAAAAGTAAAAATTTTAAAATTTAATGATTTATTTTTATTGTAATCTCAATTCCATATTTGAAAGGTTCTCAAACCATTCCATACAAATCTGGAGCCATGAAAATGAATAAAATGCCTCTGTTCCTAAATTGGATAGCTGTTGATTGGCTGTTAATCTGTTATTTTTCTATTTTAGGCTGCTCATACTACACATCTTGTGTGAGTTCATTTTGTTTTGTGCTTGTGGAATCTCGCTTCTAGATTGCTCAAATTTTGTTTCCTTTTAGTCCTTCTGTTGGTGCCTCATATGAATCCTGATTGGATTATAATATACTCCAGAACAGCATTCATCCATTTTACTTGTTGTGTCAGTTCATTTAATTTGTGGTTTGAACTACACCGCTTGATGTTTGATATAATTTTGTATAATAGGCTAGTGAAATTTTGTTTTTTGTTTGACAGTTCATTTATTAACTGAAATTTTATAAATTAATTGAATCCTGAATCTCACGCAACTTAAATTTTGTTTAAATCTGAAATCATTTTGTTTAAATCTGAGGTATTTTTGGTTGTCATCATAGCTTTTAAAACTGCTGTATTAAAGACAACAATACATCTAAATAAGATAGTTATACTTTAAATTAAAATTTAAGATAAATTTAAATTTTCTCTATAAGTAGAGAATTATAGATGTATTAAAATAAGGAGATTTGGTATATTCTAGTTTTATGACTGAGAATCAGCAGTGAAAAATAATCAATATAAAATATTTATGCCCCAATTATTGGATTAGTAAATTTATCATGATAGTAAGCTAATAATATATATCAATAGTACGTTTATAAATAATTGAATTCTATAGCCTAAATTTATTTTCTAATAAAAACAACCTTCAGTTATTCAATATATTGAAAATTGATTGTTTTTCATTTCATAGTAATGTGCAATTTAGCTGATAGTCATTCTTAGATTAAATGCTCTTATTTGTACCAGAAGCCTTACAATTAATTTTTATTTGATTAAAGGTATAAAATTTTGAAATTAATACTATTGAATTAAAATATTACTTGAATAGAATTCGTTTTTAAAAAGTATATTAAATAATTTATTGTAGGTTTGAAATGAAATTAAAATGTTAGCTCTATTGATTTGAAAATATTAATCGAGGTTAGCTTAATGAGCAATTTAAGGGTCAGGCTGGTAAGAGCTAGAAAAATAAAGTAGTTCTAAAAAAGGCGCCTTGATTAAGTTGTGTTAGGGATTGATAAGTGGAAGGTTAATCATGTACTATGATATCTTTGATGTTTTCATGGTATAGGATTGATTGAACTTTAGCACAAAGATATATTTGAATTTAAGATGGATATATTATCAATCCATTTGTGGATACGAGGATCTTTCCAGAAATCAATTGTTGGATGGAACTTGGCCAAACCCGAGATCTGATTGAAAGAAAGTGAATCAAAATATTCCAGCTGTGTGAGTTGAGTTGAAGATCTAATTGGTTTTATAGCTTTGGTTTATTTAGCCGAACCAATGGGATTGTAGCAAAGTGGAGTTAAAAAGCAATCACCTTATCAATATGTTCCATGATAGGCTACAAAGGTATGGTAAATGGTAAGTCATTATAGACAAAATTGGCACA
Source organism: Entomophthora muscae (assembly GCA_014839935.2). Classification (NCBI taxonomy): domain Eukaryota; kingdom Fungi; phylum Entomophthoromycota; class Entomophthoromycetes; order Entomophthorales; family Entomophthoraceae; genus Entomophthora; species Entomophthora muscae. The sequence continues at coordinate 246,414 of QTSX02007193.1, forward strand.
TTTTATTTTAGAGCGAAAGCTCAATGGTAAACAACCAAATATTTGATTGCTTTGCTTTGCCGTGATAGTGTGATTAGGTGAACGTGTAAAAGCTAGACTAGAAAGGAAATCGATGTGGCAGAAGAATAGGCAAAGAATTTATTATGAAATAGCCCACCCAAGATTAGCGCGGCCTAGAACCCTATGGATCAAAGTAAGCTGGTTTCAAAAAAGGCTTTAGGACTCAGTGCCACTTGTCCGGATGCACGTAAAGCATTTATTTTTAAGCTTGGCTGATGCTATGTATTTGGATGTGATACAAAAAATCTAGTTTGTACATTTAATTTTATATAAATCAGCATATATACAGCAAGCTATATTATTGTACTTGGAGTTTGGTGGTTGCTTGAGGAGTTGTGAGCAAATAAGTAGTTGATTTGGTCGTTTGTGATCGGCGCAGATAAGGCCTGGATTGTTTGTATGTGGGTGGAGCAATGGAATAAACGCCAAATGAAGTGGAAACAATATGTTGCATCTTAAGAGATTAGACCTGTATTGAATAGGCTGCTGTGAGTTGATTATGGTACGCGAGATAGCTGGTAAAGAGGTCTATGTGGTACTGAACTGTCTCAGCCTTTTGTGTGCGACATGGGTGCTTAGCTCGATGGTGTTAATCAGTATGGTTACGTCAAGTGCTACTAACCAGCAGTTAATTATAGGCCGCGTGTTTGTCGGTTCCTATCAGCTAGGCTGCAAACATGTATTGCTATACATGAAATGACGCGCCATATCCAGCGTATCCTGGCCGGATTTGCCGAGGAGGGTGCGCTGTGCAACGCACTGGGATTTTATGGACAATTAAGTATCTACTCATACATGATAGTACATACCATAACAGTATATAACACGGCGGCTCACTTCCTTAACGACAAAAGACTAACAGAGCGTGGCCGCAAGCTGGTTTTTGTTGGCGGTGTTGTGACTTCATTGATAATGTGCCTATCGGGGCTAGGTAGGTGGAAATCCTGGATGTCTAACCCTCAGTATTAGGATCATTTGGACTTGATCACGATGGCTATTGTATGTATACCGCCAAAGTGGACGGTGTAAGCCAAACCATTGTGAGGATTTATACCTTGTATATTCCTCTCGTCCCACTATATATATATAATCTCATAGTACCCATTTATGTCGTATACCGCCTGAATCCCAAGTGCGATGAAGACACATTGCCTGTCATCAGACGTATGATAGAACAGGAGGCCATAACAGGTATGCGGACATTTCTTGGTTCCATCCGCCGCCGCATACTCACATTTCCTGCACATTCTTTTTTGACCATAACTGGTTTTATCTTACACTTTGTTTTGTTGGATGTTTTCCACCGTCCCGTCAAATTCTTTGAATTTTGGTACAACTTAGGGCTAGGGTTGAGTGGAACTTTTTTTATGGTTGGGTTAATGTTCCATCCCAGCTTCCTTTCCGCGGTATGTTCCCTCTACTTTGGAACTCCCGACAAGACACAAGAAATTTATGAAACAATGTGTGGGGGGCAAGACGACGATGTTGCCAGCGTCTACTCTGACGACTTTGTCCTGGAAGAAGATGATGAAAAACCTCAGGCAAATTCATCTCAAGATGACTCAATTCAGATTGAAATCCGCAAGTTCAGCCCTATCGATATGCCTTCAGTGTCTAGAACACTTAGTCTCAAGCCTGCCTTGGATATGTTATAATTGATAAATCTGCAAATTATTTGGTGCAACTGACCCACCCGATACTTAAATATCATAAAATTAGAATCACTTTTTTCCGTGGAACTGAATTGAGGATCCCTATGAATAAATTAACTTTGATGTTCCAAGCCTCTTGATATTCCTTATTAAAAAAGTACCATACCCTTTATACAAGCATGCACCTTATCAACCACTGCTAAAAATTGATTGTGAGTGGTTAAATTTTGGGGCAGGAAGATATTCCATCAATTATTTTTCTGTCAACTGATTTTCAGCCAAATTTGATCCAACTATGATTTTCTTCAAATATAATTTTTTAATTTTTCAATAAATAAAAAATCAAAAATATAAAATAATGAAAGTCTTTCCTATAAAATATATTCTTTGAAACTTTTAATGTTTTTATTTATTTTCTAGCAGGGTAGTTTAATTTTATAGCTTTTAAAAAGATAAATATTTAAAATGAAGCCTTTTAAATACAAAAAAATAAAAAACAAAAATAATTTCATGCGGAAGCATAGCTTTCATTAGTAAATAGAACATGTTTAAATTTCAATTCATTGTAAACTTATAAAAATTATATGCGAAGAGAATCATACCTGGATCAAATTTGACCAAAAATCAGCTGATGATAAATAGCTGCCAGAATATCTTCCTACCCCAAAATTCTTAATGCTGCTGTCTTTAAACCAACTATATTTACAAGTGCACTCAACATCTACTCAAACTATTTGTAGGATTTTTAACCCTGTGACCATACTACTGTTGCAACTGAACCAATAATAGTTCAGTATTTGATTGAGAAAGACAACAGTCTAATAGAAAGGAAAAAATAAGGAGTAGCTTATTGAAGAATATTGTAATTAATATACCATATCAAGAAGTCACAAGTTCACAGGAGATAGCACAGTGACAGGTTCAATATAGAGTTTGGGCTGTGAAATAACTTGTGCAGAGATCAGTATGTCAAATTGGCAGTGCTCCTGATTAGGAGATAGTGCCTGCAATTTGACATTGCCATCAGATTGATTCATGCTGTTAGACATGTCATAGAGTATTTCATCAAGTTCCCTCTGTGTATTGTAAGATAAATTGGCAGGCAAGGATAAAAACTTGATTGTAACATTGCAGCCACTTTAGGCTGTGGTCAAACAAAGTTGTTGAACTGTGACAAACTTCATAGGTTTAAATCAAATAATAAAACCAGTTGTGTGATAATTTTCTATAGGGCCTCTAAGGTCAACTCAGGGGAGCCCTTACCAGAAGGACTTAGCAGGCTGTGAGAGGGGATGATAATAACTAATAACACTTATGGGAGGAGGCAGACAGGGGGTCTGTCTTGTATACCCAATAAAATGGTGGAGGATAGAGGCAGAAGAGTGTGTTCTGGCAAGGAACAGGGATAGGTTATAGCACTTACTGTAGTGCAACACTATCTTAGCAATACAGTAATCTATATCTGTGAAGATATTGGTAGAGCATCTATAGTACATACCACAGTACAGATAACTCATAACAATAATGGTATTCTATAACATAAGTTATGGAGAAACAGACAGGGCTGTCTGGACCTTACTCTTTTTATCAGAAGAATGGGAGGTAGCAGGTGTACACCAGGGTTTTCTAAGTCCAAAATATGAGAAAAAAGGGATAGCACTTGTGGTTGGGCCTGTGACACTAGCCTGGTAGGGGCGCTAGTATAGTAGGGAGACCTTCCTGTCACCTTTAGTCTCTGCAACAGGAATAGCAGGGGCTTTCATAAAAAGGGCCTGGTTAAAGAACACTATCTAAACAATAGAAATGTCCAGACAAGTGCAAAGCGCAATGTATGTCAAAAGTGGGTCAAAGTGGGGTCTTGTTTATTGTAAATAATGAGAACTTATATATGTATACACCATAATGTGCATGAATGCATAGGATTCATTATTCAGGTAGCATAGGCCTTAAATAGAACATCATGCCTTGTTTTCTGACATCACAAGCTGTTTAAAAAATCTCCAAATATAAATTACCTAGCACCATGTTTCCTTATTAAGGTTGAAATAATTTTATGGCTAGAAAGACCTGTTCTAGTAAAGTTGACCATTATGATGATAACAATAATTTTTCCCAGAAATCAATTAAGCTGTACTAATGAGGGGTTAATTAATACCCTAGAATATGATTAAAGTGAATTTAATCATAGGGCTAAAAGTGGCTTGCCTGTGTTGATATAAAGTTAAGTTTAACCAAAGTGAATCCCTGAATAGCAATTCAAAGTGCTATCATGACATAAGTACAGTAGTTTTAAAATCTATGGCAACAAGCAAAAATAGTTCAGATTTAAACAAAAATAGCTAATCTGTAAACAAAATTGAAATCAACCCAAATCTATTGTAAATTAATATAAATTCATTGAGTTCTAATTTTGTTTAAAGATTAGCTATTTTTGTTTAAATCTGAGTTTATTTTGTTTAAATCTGAACTATTTTTGCTTGTTGACATAGGTTTTAAAACTACTGTATTATTTTAAATGCACCATCACACTGTCTATTAATATATCAGGTGTTAACCCAAGATAATAATGAGCGCTGCCGCAGCATCTGATTTTTAATTTGAATTATTTTTTGGTACTAAAAAAGAATAAGCGGATTCTGAAACCTTATTAAAAATCCAGTTAAAATGTTGTTAATCATAGGTTCAAAGTAGGTTTGACTGTGTCAAGTTAAGACAATGGCATCTTTGTTGAAAACAATTACCTGATTTCTTATCAGAACCTTCAAAATCTGGGATTGAAAAAATAAATGCTCTGCCAGATTTTGACACAGGAAGTCCAGAATACTTAAGCCATACAATCACATATCTTTAAAAAATCTAATGATTATGGAATGTACTTGGGTGTTTTTTTATAGGTTAAGAATCAGTAGACCCTTCTGGGTAAAGATCTTTTATCTTTTGTTGTATTTTCAAAGAAGGTAATTAAGTATGTATCACTTAACAGGATGTAACCTAATGACTTTTACCTTAAAACACTCAATTCATGCATTGAGCAGTTGCATTAGGGTAAGAATCTTGATTATATGATGCTTTTATGGCATAGATTATGTGCTAGGAATACAGGTGTGATTCCGGAACTGGATAGGTTTTCAGTCAAACACACCCTAATATAGTATAAAATGAGAAACCAATTGAAAATATACTAGTCTTCACAATGGTTATTGCTTTTTCTCATACATCTTAAGATTTAACAACTTTTACATTCACTTATAATTAAGAAAAGGTTGATGTCTTTAAGAAAAAAATATGATGCTCAATGGGTGTTGGGTGAAAGGCTTTGTAACTGAGAAGCAAGAAAATGAACACAGCAGAGTTTTAATATACTTACTCAATAGAAAATATTTTTCTGAAGTTTTACAAGTATTTCAAGACTGTTAATAAAGCTGTTATGTCATTATATATTTTTATTGATGCTTGTAGGAAGCTTTTTATACTCATCTCAGAGTAGAAAAAAGAAGATAAAGAAGACTGGCTACTTGGGCCTAGGTCTGGCACAGATTTTGAAGCCCTATGGCTATGAAACACTATTTGAAATATTCAGGAAAAAAGAATAATGATTGGGTGGGATGAAAATAACTAGGTGTATGTGTAAGTTTACTTCCCTCTTTAGCATGGATAGGCACATCTTCTCTCATCATACTAAGAAACTCCCCAGACTCATGCCAACCCCTTGAATGCAATGAAGAATTTAGAACACACAATTGATGAGAGATTTATGATTACTTACTTTCCTGAGTCCTCTGTCTTTAATGTCTCTACAGTGAAAGAAGCTTGGTGATAATCCATATGAAGTCAGTTTACAGGAGAGAGCTGATTTTTATGAAATAAAGACTTAATGCTTGAAGTTAGTGAAGGATAGTGGCCTAAGACAGGTGAATGTTTGTTGAGGAGAAGTATGATCCAGGAGAGGTCCCTGGATGGCGCTCCAAACTGGTAGAGAAGTTGACTGATAGAAAAGAATGGACTGAAGAAACTCTGAGATCATAAGGCCACCTGTGAGAGGTCTGCAGATGGCAAACTTTACCTAGTTTAGGGGTAAGATTTACCTGTCTATGTCTTTATGGTAGCTTTTAAAAAGGCTTGAAGTCACCAGAGATACTTGAATATTCCCAGAAACATTATTGAGTTAGTTGTCTTGAAAAGCAGCTGCAGAACTTGGTAATTGATAGGTTTCTGGCAAGTAAAGTTGTTTACTTTGCAACTGAAAGCTCAAGCTCAATAAATGAGTGAGTAAAAACAGCTGCACAGACATGAAGATTGTCTGTAAATGATGGCCTAAAGTGATGGTCACTGATGGGGGCCTAGTCAAATGCTAACTCACTTGTGGAGACTTATTGCCTGAGCCTGAAATATTACTAACTGGGACTACAGAGAAGGACATAACCTTGATGGTTCACACAGAGAAGGACATAGCCTAAGTGGTTTACATAGAGAAGGAACAGAGAATAAACATTTGTGGTTGAACAAGAGTGTCAGGGCCCATAATAGGCCAGACAAAACCCTATGCTGCATAGGGTCAACGCCTGCAATGGAACAATCACATAACCAAACAATCCTGTTGTTGATCACAAAGATTAACCCAAAGGAAACTTTAATTCTAAGTGAAAAATCAAACCCTGGTCAATGCCAAGCCTGGGGACAATTGAAAATTGTTTCAAATCTGAGTGAAAAATATTTTAATTGGCCCACACCCTCTGAAACCCAGAATTGGGGACTTGGGTTGCCAAATGGCCCAAAATTCCCCTTTCAGCTTTCCTGGGGCAAAAATAATGAAAGGATTCATCTAACTGACAAATCAGGAGTCACCAATGAAACCCAGCTTGAGAATAATCCATTGACAACCAATAAAAAGTTGCCAGTAAGCCCAATTGCAGTTTTCCAGCAGGATATAGCTAGGAACACTGGCATCCCCTTTCTTTGTTGAAATCTTAAAATTAAACATCTTTATGCTCAGGATTCCTTATTTTCTTGCAAGATCTATCTACTTTTGCACCAATATAACTATCCTGTTTGTATTTATTTGCAATTCTAATACACTTTACAACCTCACACATTTGCTCCTCCTGGCCACCAAGAGTGATCATTTTGCCCTCCATGCTGGATATTCCTCTTACTCCTCCCTTATCAACTGTGCCTCCTGCCCAGGACTTTAGTAAGTTGGGCTTTGTCTATATCACAGTATTGGGGCTGGCTGACCAGGTTGTGCCCCATACTGGGAATTGGCAATCCCTAGCTGCTGCAGTCAACTATCTGGCCAGGATTGCGCCTATTGTGTACTTGGCCTTCCAGGCCTGGCCTGCCTTCCCTGTGGGAGCCCAGCCAGATTCTGGTATGGGCCACAACAGAGAGAAGGACTTGCAGAAAAAATAAAGGATGCCAGAGAAAGTCTAGCAGAAGAAGCATGAAAAGGTTTCCAAAATGAGATAAAGAATAAAGACTACTAGAAAAACCAGAAAATGACAGAGAAGAACTAGAATAAGGGGCAAAAGAAATGAGAGAAGGTCATCAAAGGAAGACTAGGGGTTGAGAAGAAAAGACTTGAAAAGTTAAGGATGGAAAAAAAGAAAGTAAAAAGTAAGAGATAAATAAGAAAGAATTAAGAGAAATAATTAAAAAAGGAAAATAATGAAAGAATCAAGAAAAATTAATAGATTTTTAAAAAAAGAAGAAAAAACAGTTAAAAGAAAATGAACTGTGGATTTATTGAAAGTTGATTAAGTAAATTGATCCAGAGAGAATGGAAACAGAACAGGGAAACTCTAAGGACAAAGGCAAGAGTTTTACTAAAACCATAGTCAGAAGCAAGAGACAGGTGGGTTTGAACTTCTCTAGGCAAAGGAAAAACATTGAAGAAATTAAAGTTCAAAATCCCTTAAGTAAAACATAGTCAGAAGCAATCAAGGTTGCCCATGGAAACACGATAAGAAGTACAGCAAAACCGGTTGAAACACAGAGCAAGGGTTTATCTGGAGCAATACAACACTGGGTTTGAACCTGGGTCAAGAGTGAGTCATCTATAGAAACTTTTTGGTAAAACCACTTAATCTAGATGTTTGATTGGCTGCATGGAAAAGCTTGTTTGATCAATATTTCCATTAGTTAAAAGAAGGAAAAAAATTAAAAAATGAGGAAATGAACAGGGATAAGTCTGTTTTAATTGGCTGAAGTAATTAAAGAAGTTTGATATATTATAGAGCAAAGAAAAAAGGATATTGTAAGCCTGGAAAAACCAAGGATCTGAGAGGGAAAATACTGAGACAAGGAAATATAAAAAGAAAAACAGTTTGAAGCAAGACAGGGATTGAAAAAAGTGGATAACAAAGCCCACACAGACATAACCAGGAGCTTAGAAGCCCAAGAGAGAGGAGAAGGATCACAATATAAAGAAGCAGGAGCCAAAGACTAATTACAATGAGTCCAAGAGATTGTTGGAGGGCTCCAAGTATTGGCACAAACTTATTGTTTCCCATACCATCAGAAACATCTCACAGAAGGTTTCTAAGAGGATCTTACTTATGAGACAAATAAAAGCTCATTTCATTTCCTACACATATTTTCAAGTTGTGCATTAATTACTATGAGTGAACTACCAAACATCTTCTACCCTATCAAAGGGGAAAAGAATACATATTTTCAAAGTTGTCAAAGATTTGCTACTAATAAAACCTCTAAGAGAAGTGTTAAAGATTGACTGGACATCTTGAGATGACAGATAGAGGAAGAGAATACATTGGGTTTGAGTTAACTAGACTCTTGATAGAGTGATATTAGCCTTTTGGGGGTTTGGCACCAGCTGAGGTTCAGGTACATGAAGGTAATGCTTTCCTAGTAATAGAAAAAGTCTTAAAAGAATTTTTCATGATGCAAGCCAAATACAAACTTCAATTTATCCAGATTCCCCAACTAGGAAAAGACAACCCCTTCCAGCCAGTCCCTAGCTTTGACCCAGGACACACAATGAAGACCAGTGAACTGGAACCTCACAGCTTCTGTTGACCTTTTTAAACTTTTAACACACTTTGTAATCCCCTCTCTTTCTGCACCAGCCTTTTTGCTGGGCCCACTGTTGTTCTCATTGGATTCTAGAGTGGTTGTTAGTAGTGGTCAATTAAATTACTTAGTTCAAGTTGACTTTTGCTTTGAGTGTTGGTATCAACTTTAGATATAAAAGCTTACTTCAAAGTTTTAATCTTCAGGCTCAAAATCTTTTTGTTTGTCTTATTACCATTATTAAGGCCTACTTTTTTTCACCTGCAGTTCTCCTTTCATCTCAAGCTCCAAAAAAGATACCTTTTTTCTTATGATCCCCATTTTTTTGGCCTTTTGGTTTCAGGCCCCTACCAGACTTCTCCTACCTTATATTTAGAGGGTAACTTAAAAATGTTGGTCTCTTTCTTTAAATTGTTAGTATTTACTATTGCTCCTGTAGTTTTGCTCCTGTGAACTACTGCCATAGCCCTTTAGTGACAGTTGTCTCTTTCATTGAACTTCTTGAAAAAGAACCACCAGTTACTGTTCTATGTCTTGGACAGCCTTCCTGACAAAGCAAAGGGAGTTCTCTTTTCTGGCAAGTGCCTGAACCAGAATTTAATCCCTGAAAATGCTCTCTATCAGTACCTAGTGCTGGATGAGATGCCAGTGAATGTCTTTTTATTGATGTCTTGGGAGACTTTAGTCCTCATTAAGGAGCCTCAGAGTTTTTCCCCTGGACAAAAATATTCTTTTAAGCACTCTTCCTGGATTTTTTCAGGAGTGATTCTCAAGGGTCTGAATTTTCTCTTCCAAACTCTGACCCCTACCTTGTCTTTCTGGATCCTTTTACAAGAAGTTATCCCAGGTTTTCACTGAATAACATATTTTGGTTGATACCTCTAGAATGAGAGCCAAACTTAGTTAGTTTAGCCCCTCTCTCACACAGTATGACAGGATTCAGGTGACTTCCTGCAAGTTTAGTACCTCTTGATAGAAATAGGGTCTCAGAGAATTATAGACCATGGTCTGAACTAGAATTCCTATGGCTATGCGCCCAAAGGTACCAAGGATGGTGTATCCTGGTATGTGGCTGATTGTACTGTGTCCTTCTTGATGATAGCTCTTCTTGATTGCCTCAGTATTGAGCTGTACCAAATGATCAAGTTTTCACACAAAGGCAATACATTTCTCTGATTTCTCTAATTGGTTCAGGAGCACCTCCAAATAACTATCTTGGGGCTCACTAATACCATTGTGCTGGACAATGTTGAGCTCCAAAAGGTGGCCAGTATTCTTAATGAGCTTCTAATGATTGAGCCTGGTGAAGAAATTGGCTCACAGCAATTGGCTACAGCGCCTATGCGCTTATTATTTCTCCCTGTCTATTTCCCATTCCTGAACTAAATCAAGGAGGTCTTTGGGTGACTCAAGCAAGATGTCTAGAAGAATACACTATCTGGGCCCAAAGACTTATTTAATTTGCTATAGGTTAGGGTCCATACCCTTTCAGCTGAGACTATGGCTAAATTTTATTGTCACACTGGTTTTTTATCCCTGTGTGCCTTGATGAACAGCCAATCAATTAAATAGGTGGCTTTTATTTCATTTTTAACTAATTTCATTTTTAATATTTGTCTTATTTAGTTCAATTTGTATCAATGTGCTTTTTATAATTCTGCATGGTACTATCAGGCATAATAAAAATTAACAAAGCAAAGGAGATGATTGAATAAAAAATTTAATATTTTAATATTTTACCATATTGTTGCAACTGAACCAATGAGGGTCCAGTACTTGGTATTGGGGAAGACAACAGTCTAATAGGAAAGGACAGAATAATAAGAATAAGGTATTGTTTATTGTAGGATATTGTGGTTAATATACTAAATGGGGAAGCCACAAGGCCACAAGGGGGTGGCATAGTGGGGAGTTCCATGTAGGGTTTGGAGTCAAGGAATAATTCATGCGGGGATCAGCGGGTCAAATTGGCAACACTCCTAATTAGGATGAAGTGCCCGCCATTTGACATTGCCATCAGATTCATTCATAACGTTAGATACATCAAGGGGTGGCTCATCAAGCGCCCCCTGTGTATTGTAAGATACGTTAGAAGGCGAGGTTCAAACCTTGGTTGCAACAATATATTTCTTAGATTTCAGATAATTGTCTGGAAATATAGTAGATTTTAATGAAATATATATAATTATTATGATATTTGAAGAATATAGTATGGGATTTATTAGGGGTTGATTGGTGGAATTCTAGGACCTATTTTTGAAATAAACTGGAAATTTCTATGGCTAATACATATGTTCACATGTCCTTCAGACTATATGCATTGCAGCAACTTGAATACAACAAAACTGTGATAAAATTAGACAGGATAATCTTTTCATCTGGAGCTGACATTCCATAGGTGGAGGCAAGAATAACTGCATCTTGAATAACATGCTCAATTGAGCTGTAACCAAGAGAAATCCTTATTCATCTAGACATTATCAAATTTTGTCCAGTTCAATTGTAATATCAAGTGTGTTGCAGTACTCTGATTTAATCCTCATTGCTATAACAAGACCTAGTTAAATACTTAAAGTAGTTTTAAAGTTATGGAAACAAGCAAAAATAATTCAGATTTAAAAGAAATGAACTCATATGTAAACAAAATTAAAAAAACAAATTTATATTAATTTACAATAGATTTAGGCTCATTTTAATTTTGTTTACATCTGAGTTCATTTTATTTAAATCTGAATTATTTTGCTTATTGCCATAGCTTTCAAACCTGCTGTAAGTGAAATCTCTGTCCTGCAATCAGGGCTGAGAACTCACAAACTTTATTGTATATGGTAGCTATTTTATTTTTTAGGGAGGTTATTGCAAAGGTTTTTTTCCATGATCAGCAGGATGCCAGTCTTTTTGGAGCACCAGGAGGCCCTAAAGTCTCCAATGATTCCCATAATATGGGGCAGGACAGCAGACAAACTGTTGGTAAGATCAGATACTTTTTCTTTAAAATTTTCTAGGACGTGCAATATTGTGTACTTGGGCAGGAAACAGAACCTGACTTCTTCTTGTCCTCTCTCTATTTTGGGTAAGTTGTGATACATCATGGTGTTAATGAAGTTCCAGAAAAGAAGAATGAATAGCTTGTGGAAGTTGAGGGCAGAACATATTAGTTGAGGTGAATCTTTGGGGTCACAGCTCTGGCTGTGACCCGCCATTTAGTATCTTCTGGTTTTGGTTGGATTTTGGAGATTGTTTTTTATTGATAGGGTAAGTTTTATTTAATTTTCTAGCATTTCAGATTTGACAGCTGGCGTCAGACCCAGCTGACAGTCAATATGGGGAATAAGGTTGCTGTAAAAGGTCTCAGTTATATGTGGTTTCAGTAATTTTTGTAGTATGCTGTTGTGCTCACTGTAATAAAAAATGATATAATTTGATTATTATTTAATATTTATTTTCTTACCTTCTTCTATATCCTCATCTGTTGCCTCCTTATCAGGGGCTGCTTCATGTGTTTTCTCACTTGCAGGTTGCTGATCATCTTGTGTTGGTCTTTGGTTATTTTTTTATAATTGCTCAAACATATCTGGATTTTTTCCCAAGTCTCTGCAGTTGCAAACCTCTGTGGCTTGAACTGCAGGTCAGCAAGAAACTTTTTCTGAGTGTTTAAAAGCCTGGCCACAAGTTTGTCTGTTGTATTTGGTATATTTTTTTAGCACCTTCATCATAAGTTTGGTTAATTTGTCACCTTCTAGTACCACCTTCTTAAGCTTGTCCTTCAACTTTTGATTAACCTCCTTAATTTTGGCCACCACTACGTCCAACTTGTTGATCAATGCTTTCAATTCTTCCATGTTCTTTCTGTGCTCCCCTTAGCCCCTTTTATACTAACAAAAACATCCCAAAAACACATTTATGCTTTTGAATTTAATAAAGATTTAATACAGTAGTTTTAAAAGCTATGGCAACAACCAAAAATTCTTCAGATTTAAACAAAATGATTTCAGATTTAAACAAAATCCAACTCTCAGGTTAAAATATATACTCTGTTAACAGGGTTTATTGGCGTTAATGGGCAAAATGAGTCAACACAGCAACAAAGGGCTCACACACAAAGCAAAACCATTCAAAATACAATAAGAAATACATTGATTCACAAACAAAATGATGTGAGTTGACTTTTGGTGTACATATGTTTACTATGTGAATTGGTGACAAAATACACCCAAGCAAGGTGTGTCAAAACTCAAACCAAAAACAAAACACAATAGCAACTCACTACGTAAACAAAATCACTCACACAATGTGTGCAATGGATTGTAATCATGAATGATACAGCAACCACCAGAATTAACTCATTCCGCAAGTTGACTTACTGAATGTCGACAATTTGTTGACATTCAGTAAGTTGACATTATTTTGGTATTTATCCGCCGGAATTGGGCATTTCCAAAACTAAGCTAATTTTTCATAGTGAATTATTAAGTCAGAATTGCAAAATCAAAAAGGAACAGACATAATGTTGACACCATTTAAACAAAGGCTTAATTTTAAGCCAAAAAACTAATATAATTTACTATGAAAATGTAAGTTTCTTTGTACTTTTACATTAAGGTCAACTACAGTAAGTAATATCTGGATGTCAACCCCAAATAAGAATCCATAAATTTCTTAATAAAATACACAATATTCTAAAAATAACTACTTTTTATATTTTATACTACTGTTTTTATTAAATATATATTAAGATAAGCATTGAACAAAGACATATGCCAACTTTCAGAGCATTCTTTGTATTATTTAGATATTTACTGTTATTTTAAACTCACTGGATAAACTATAGCTTATTTCCGGAAGTCCACTTAAGCCAACACACATATGTTAAAACTAGAATTTATATATGTAATTATAATGTCAACTTTGTGTCAAATTGACGCGTTGCCTAAATTGCAACAAAGGGGTTTGGCTAAGCAAACAAAGTGACATAATTTAAGCGAGATTTAATAGGAGAGTTGCTATAAAAGAACGCTGACTGCCTGAATGTTGACACCTTCACTTATTTATTAGTAAAACACTGCCGCTTAACAAAAAGCACACATACAATGGTATGGTAATTCAGGCCAAAGTACCCAGGGCTGTACTTTAGACTTCCCTCTACAATCCCTATTATTTAGTTTTCATAAGTTACATATGCAAATCTTTAATTTTTTTCAAATTTAAAAATAATCAATTTTGGCCTTAAAAAACCAACTCTGGAAAATATTAACCAAGCTTTATAAGTGATTTACATAGTGTTTTTCCACTTTAATGCTGACTGTCAGTATGTTGACGTCAAAATTAAAGCGTTTTTTTATGCTGACAAACTAAATTAAATATTTTTGACTACTGTGACTACCAGAATGTTAACTTTTTATTTAAACATGGGTTTTTTTCTATTCTTTAATAATAAACTAGCTCTAAAATTACTTTCTATACTTCTATAAACTATTTACTTAATAATAAAATTTAAAACAAGTGATTATTATTTAATTTTATTCATGTCTCACATGATTATTCTTACTTTATGAACTCTACTCTAATTATTGTAGGACAAATCTTCCAAGAAGCCACAAAATAACCCCAAGTCAACCAAGAAAGTACCCAAAGCCTCTGGGAAGGCCCAAAGTCCCTACCCCAACAAAAAACCAGCCAAAGAGCCCTCAACAAAACAGAAGACAAAGGAGAAGACCCCAGGCCCTGAAAGCAAAGAGCCCTCCCCTGACCCCTCCTCTTCTCCAAGCTGGTACCAATCAGAAGGAGATGAGGTTCCACTAAACAAGCAAAAAGAAAGAAGACACCCAAGAGTCCAGAACCCCAGCCAAGCCCATATGAATCAAGCTCAAAGGAATCAAGTCCCAAGGAATCAAGCTCATCCCAGTCCAGAAAGCGCAAGAATCTAACTCCAGATAATTCCCCTCCACCGCCCAACAAATCTGCACCTCCATCCTCCTCATCAAGTATCAATAAAGAAGATCCTGATGATTACCTGTCTGACTATCATCAAGCACCAATTGGCCCATGGGATCCCCTAAAGGTTCACAATATATGTAACGTCAAAGGAGAGTTTAAGCTCCCAAAGAAGTTCCCTTGGTTTTTCCCTCTAATGTCTGTCAAAGGAGGTGCAAGTTTAGTCTGTGATGGCTATGTTTTCAATTGCAACAATCAGAAGAGAGCAGGAAGAAGCAAGCATTATGTATGTGAAGATAGAAGCTGTGCTGCCAGGATCAATACAGAAGGATGGGATAAAGTCACTAGTGAAAAAGGAGAGCACACATGCAATGCTCCAATAAATCTTATTGAAAAGCTTCTAAAGTGGTACCTCTACCAAATGGTCCCAGTCTCCAAAGATGTCAAGGCTTCTGATCTGGCAGTTAAGGCCACCACACACCTAAGTAATGAGAACCTGAAGCTCATCCCTGACCGCGACCAGTTAGTGAAGTACATATGTGACAAACGCCGTGACCTAGTCCCCCATAAGAAATCAGCCATGGTTCAAGGAGAGTTAGTCTTGACAGAGGAGTTAAAGATGTTCAATGGTGATGAGGTATTCCTTTTACATGATGATGGTCCTACAGCAGAGGCAAGAATTATATGCTATGCTACACAACAGAACCTGGAGCAGTTGAGGGATTCAGAGACCTGGTTATGTGATGGTACCTTTGCAGTATGCCCCCGCCTTTTTTACCAACTATGGGTTGTACATTCCCTCATTGAAGGCAAGGTGCTCCCATTTGCCTACTTTCTGCTTCCTGGGGCAACAGAAGAGATCTACACAAGTGCCTTTAAAATCCTTCAGGAGGGCATCAAAGCCCTACCCAGTAATAGAAAGAGTCCCCCTGGCCATAACACTAGAGCCAATCCAGATGATGATGAAAAGGATGAAGCCACCCTTGCTGCAGAAAAAGAAGCTCAAGATAAAGCACTTGGCCCCTCAACTATAATCATGGACTATGAAACTGCCCAGTATAACGCTTTTGTAAATACCTTTGATGGAGAGGTACAGGGGTGTTTTTTCCATTATTGACAGGCTGTCAACAGGCAACTAAAGGGTCTACCTGAGCTCAGCAAGCTCCACCGTCTAGATACATCAGGAAAGTGCAAGTTCTTAATTCAGCAGTTTGTAGCACTAGCCTTTGTAAAGCCAGATCATGCTGGACAAGCCTTTGAGCTCCTATGCCAGGATCCATATGCCAAGAAACATGATGGTGCCTTCTACCCTTTCATTGAATATTATGAACCACAGTGGATTGGACGTAAGGTCACTAAGCGCCAGAGCAAGCCCAGAGCCAAAGCCAACTGGAACTGCTACCAGGCAGTTCTTAAGGATGAGATGAAAACGACTTCATCTTTGGAGGGCTGGCATAAGCATATCAAGTCCTCCTTTGGAATCAAGCCCAGATACAACACCTTCTACAAGCATCTCAAAGTCCAACAGGGGAAGACTGCTGCATCCATCAGAGATATTGAGAACCGCCCATCCAAGAAGAAGAGAACCACCAAAGAGAAACAGTATCAAGAGAAGATCAAGGACGTTGTCAAGGCCAAATATAAGCTTTCAGAGATTGGGGAATACATCAAGAAGATTGCCACAGTTCTTAATGGCAACCAGGTTATTACAGTCTAGCTTTTCATTAAATTTATTGAGTATTGACTAATTTTTTATATAGTTCTTATATATTAAGTATAATATTTTTAAATAAATAGTTATTCTAAATAAATCATTAATCTTTTATGATACTGCTTTTATAAAATCATTGGTTTTTTATTGATAGTTTGATGCTTTAGACTGTATTACATGGCCTATATTGGTATTTTACTAGTAAATTATATGTTTTTTGTAGTTTTCAATATAGAAAAAACTTTATATTACTGTTTCTGATTGCTATATTTTGCTATAATACGTGAAATTTTATGTAGTACCTTTTTGTGTATTGAATTATTTTTGTTTTTATAAGTGGGAAAAAATTTATTATAGTAAAGATAGCTAATTTCATAGTAAAATAAAATAAAGGTGTATTTTTATGAAATTTTTTAATATTCATGTATAATTTTTTATGGACTTTTTAAAATCTATGTTGTCACATTACCCTAAAAAGTATCTTGAAGCTTAATTTTTATTAAGTAAAATGTTCAGGAAACAGGTTTCTGCTTATTAAAAAAGTGTCAACATTTAGTAGTCTGCATGAGTTAAAACTTAATTCTGACTTTTCAATGCTGTTGACATTAAAGTATTTTTAATTCTGATTATTGACATATAGTAAGTTGACTTGCGGAATGAGTTAATTCTGGCGGTTGCCAAATGATACCAAGGTATCTAAAATAAGACACAAGATCTGAGACATAAATCTTAAAAATATTGTGTTGGGTGTTTGAATTTGGCAGTAAAATCTATGAAAATGGGTGGATTTTTTTTGAGTATTCTAAAATAGGTGTTGTAAAACCAGAAACAAAAATTAAAAAATATAAAATATATAATTAGGATATTGGGTGGGAAAAACTCTAATTAAATATCCATAAACAGATAAAAGCAAAAATTAAAATTAGAGAGTAACTTAATTAAGTTTTATTTAATATTTTATTAAATTTTAAAATGAAAGGAACACAATACCAGAGTACCAATACACCTGTTGTGCGCTGTGGTTGGGTTGTCCCCATGGGTCAAAGAATAGAGTTGGTGCAACCCAAGTGCCTACTCAAGAAGGAGATAGAAGAGGAGAGTTTAATAGTGACACTGCACTGACACAGCCGGTTCAAGGAGCACAAGCTGCTAGGGTGCAGAGAATAAACCCTTGGGTCCCAAAGCTGACCCAGAAGCCAACCAAGGTTACCACTACCAAAATGGTTAGAAACAAGGAGGTAGAACTTACTTTGTATGTGTTTGAAGTTGTGTACCAGCAAGAGTTAGTCCCATCAGCCATGCTGGAGAAGGTGAAGCCTGTACTTGATACTAGCTATAAGCCCTATGTCAGTGATGGCAATCAGGAGGATGACAAGGAGACTAAGCTCTATCAGAACTGATGAGGGACAGCTAGTGCTCAAAAGTGTTGCTGCATTTTACACCAAGGTGCCCATGCCCTGTGTTGTGCCCAATGCCAACAATCCAATCCCCACCGCTAAAAAGCCCGCCCAGAAGCACATCCCTGACATCAAACGCATCATCCTGCTTAAGCTAATGCGTGAATCAGGAAATTACAAGGCGGCTGCAGCCATTGTTGGGGTGGATCCCAAGTACGCCAGCAAGACCTTCAACAAGTTCATTGATACTGGCTGAGTCCTTGTCACAGAGAAATCCTTGCACATTTCCACCATGCTCACCAAGGAAAACAAATGAGAAATCCACCAGTGGATCACCTGGGACTGCCATCTTGAACTGGCAAATATACAGGCCATGGTCAAGTCTGCTTTTGGGGTTGAGGCTTCAATTTTCTTTTACTACCATCTGGTCAAGGGAATGCAATTTTCCTGGAAAAAACTTGGGGTATCCCCATACAATTGGAACAGCCCAGCCAATATTGAGACCTGGAGAAAATACACAGAGGCGTATACTGCCCTAAAAGCCAAGGGGACGGTCAAATTTTACTACATTGACAAATTGGCATTTGCCTTGTCAATGCGCAATGGGTATGGCTATGTCCCCAAAGGCTCCAATGACAGGATGGCTTGGCATGCTGCAGTCTGCGCCACAGCCTACTCAATGGTGGCTCTACTCAGTCCAAAGGGGGTTGAGCTTTATCAAATGATATTGGGCTCTCACAAAAGCCGTTTCTTCTTATCATTCCTCCAATTGGTCCAGGAGCACCTGAGGCACACAAGCCTGGGCTTCACCAATGTGATTGTGTTGGACAACGTTGGTCTCCACAAGGTGGCTGACATTCTTGAGGAATTCCCAATGATTGACACAAGCATTGCAGTGGGCCCCCAGCAATTGGCCACAGCAAATTTACACCTTCTCTTCCTCCCAGCCTATTTGCCCTTCCTAAATCCCATCAAGGAAGTCTTTGGGTGGCTCAAGCAAGTTGTAAAGCGTGGGGCCCCAACTGGGACTGAGGACCTCTTTGATTTGCTACAGGCCGGGATCCACACCCTCCCAGCTGAGACTGTGACCAAATTCTATGGCCACACTGATTTGTTTATTCCCGCGTGCCTTGCAAACCAGCCAATCAATTAAAGGCTTAGCTTGTCTGACTTTTTTATATTCTCTTATTTACTATTCAAGATTTATTAATTATCATTTTATATTTAGATGTTTTCACGCCCGCAATCACATTCAGAAGATCCATCAATAGATGTAAGTATTATTTATTTTATTATATATTATTTTATTATATCATTTGAGGTAATCCCAAACGCTCAATACTGGATTAAACAAAAATATTTAAATCACTTTGGTCAAATAAATATAAAAATAGTTTTAAAAAAATTAAACGTAAAATGTACAAATTAGAATTTATTTTATTAATGTATAATTTTATGCTTTTATGAAAACTGTTTCTGCAATATATTTTGCAAAACTGGTTTGCTGAAATAAAAAATATAAAAATTTATTATAATTAGAATACTATAAATTGTAATAAAATTTATTGGAATCATATTTTTATTGTGTGCGCCTGTAGTGGGTTCTTTGGTATGTACCCACCCCGCAATGGAGGTGGCACACAACCTCCACTGCCACACTGTGAACGGTGGATACACCCTGGTTAAAATATTCTCTCCGGCTAGTAAAAGGCAGTAGGGTCAGGTGGGAGTGAAGCAGTAGCTTTTCAGGTGGGGCTACAAACCTGTAGATACCAGCCAGGACCAGGGCGTCTTGGATTACATGGTCCACCAAGTTGTATCCAGGGGGGACCTTCTTCCCATTGAGTGTGAGCCGGGCCTTGTCAATTCCCAGAAGGACCCCATCCAGGTTCTCTACAGAAGCGCCCATCCCAAAGTAGAATAGGAACCCCAGGTAAACAACCAGATGAAGCCTTTGCCCTGCAAAGGCTTCTGTGAACTCACACAATTTATTATAGACTGTGCTGATCTTCTTGTTGTGCCTGGTCTTTGCAAAGGCCAGCTCCATTGCTGGAGCAACCCCCGTCTTGTTGGCACTCCAGGCCAGCCTGAAGTCTGCCAGGAGGATCTTGGTCTTCTTGACAGCTGTTGCATCTGCAACAGCCAATTTTCCCACCCTGCGCCCAAAGTTCTCCAGCAGGTAAGATAGCGTGTGCTCCAAGGGGTAGTAGAAGCAAGTAGCCGCATAGGCCCGGCCCATCTCTGGTACATTCTTGAATGGGAGAGTTGCCAGGACGTCCCAAACAAGCTCAATGGAGTTTACAAAGTAAACTCCACTGAGGGATACCAGGTCCAGGCGGATCAGTTGGGCATCCTTGTAGGCAGTAACTGCCCACTTAAATGCCCCCTTGGCATGCGTAAGTTCTGCCAACACCTCCCGCAACATTAGAAAGGACCCATGGATACAGTCCTCCAGCTCTTGCACGGCAGGGGGGGACAGATACAATTGCTTTGCCACATGAGTGGCATAGTTTGAGTAGAATGTAGTGGGGACAAAGGGGACCAGGACTTGGCAGAGTTTGCCGTCCACATTTTCTAAGAAAAAAGGTAAGTTTTTTGAAAATTTATTAATTTTATTTTTTAGGCTACCTTCTTGTGTTTCTTCTTTGCCCACAGCCTCAGCTGGCTTGGCCATTATTGGTGCAATTAATTGCGCAGGCAATTCAGTATCCTCTGCCCTGGCACGCTTGGCGGGTTTGAGATGTTCATACATCTCTGGGCCATCAACCCAGA
The DNA here is from genome assembly GCA_014839935.2 of Entomophthora muscae. Lineage (NCBI taxonomy): Eukaryota > Fungi > Entomophthoromycota > Entomophthoromycetes > Entomophthorales > Entomophthoraceae > Entomophthora > Entomophthora muscae. The sequence goes on from QTSX02007193.1 coordinate 266,969, forward strand.
AGGACGGCGCAGAAAGATTGTATGCCTTAAATTGCAGGCCCTCAACCACAGTTTTTTGAATATTTAGTAAGCGCTTGATTGTTGTTTCAGAGGTGTCTGGCATCTTGGCCCTAGGTGCCTTTGCGGACACCTTGTTGATTTTGTCCCCAGTGAGGACAGAGGACTTAACTTTGGCTTTGACCTTGCAGTCAATATCCTTTATTTTGGCAATTGCCAAGTCAAGATCCTTCAGAAGCTTTTACAATTCTCTCATTGATTTTTTACTAACCTTTTCATATGTTTTTATAGCTTTTGCCCCAATAAATTCTGTATTATTTTGATACTGTTGCCTCTTTGTTTATTCCTTTTTGTTTACCCATCTACTACATTATCCCATCTTTTTACCCATTTTGTATATGTTTTACGCTCATCTCAATATGTGTTGTTTGCTTTGTGTTGGCATAGTTTCCTTGATTACCATATTATTTTTGGCGCTTGACATAGCCCCTTGTGAAAATATTAACAACAATTTGGTGATCAGCTAAATTTGAATTAGAAAATTATAGTGTTAACTGTTTTTAGATAAAGTTGTTACTGATCCAAATTCAAACCCTTAATGATAAACTTTAAGCCAATCAGGAGCTTAGTGATAAAGTAATTGTTGTGACATAAAGGGTCATTCAATAATTCTTTGATGCATGTGTGCTAATTAATATGATTGGCTGGATGTTTTGCCATTGTACGCCATTGCTGCTGTGGCAAGTTATTGATGGACTAGTGTTAACCCAGTAGCTGATTGGGCACTAGTCCACCAACAACTTGCCACAGCGGCAATGGCGTACAATGGCAAAACATCCAGCCAATCATATTAATTAGCACACATGCATCAAAGAATTATTGAATGTCCCTTTATGTCACAACAATCACTTTATCACTCAGCTCCTGATTGGCTTAAAGTTTATCATTAAGGGTTTGAATTTGGATCAGTAACAACTTTATCTAAAAACAGTTAACACTATAATTTTCTAATTCAAATTTAGCTGATCACCAAATTGTTGTTAATGTTTTCACAAGGGACTGTGTTTAAGTGCTAAAAATAACTATGTTCTGGATCTAGATACACAACATAGTAGATATATGATTTTATAGAAATAAGCTGAACATAAAGAATAAACCCAACTATAAACAAAGAGAACCTGAACAATTGAAATTCAAAAAAATATAAATAGAAAATGTTTGGTGACGGGGGGTTTATTGGGGCCAAGGGAGAGTGATGCCTAGGAGGCAGAATAACGCGGGAATGAAGACGTAGAGGCAGTGCTGGCCTGGGGGGTCTGGGATTGGGTGGGTTGGGCTTGCAGGTTAGGGGTGTTGGTGGTGGGGGTGGAGGCAGGAGGATTTCACGTGATGGCTGCCATATAACACTTGTCATATTACTCATTGGTCATTGGCTGGATGAGCTGGTAGGTGGCAGTGGCCCAAGGTGGAAGGCGCTTATCCTTACGTGATTGGTTGCCCATGTTCACATGGAAAACCATTTGCGCAAACAAGTCAGCCACCATTTGGCAACCAAAGAGAAAATTGTGATCAAGGACCCCAAGATAGAGGTCGTTGAAAGCCTGAGGGTGGTGCTCCTGTAGTGTATCTCCAATGTTAAAGAAGACAACATCACCCAGATGGACGTTGGCGTGGCCGGCTGGGTACACAGATGCTTGGTGCCTGCGTCCCTGGATGGCCTCAAGGGCAGTGGAGCTACCCTCCATCTGGTGGCTCAAGAAAACCCAATGCTTTGAATTTGAGCCATCCCAGGAGATGAGAAATCCACTGAGGATGTGACTGTATGAGTACCCATTGACAAAATCAGGGTTTTCAAATAATAGACAAAACCCTTGGCCAACACAGCCAGAAATTCACCAATGAACGTCCCCTTTTTGAACTTCTTCCTTCCGTTCTTGGTGGCGGCTTTTCCCATCTCACCAAAATCATCAAAAGCAATTGATAACTTGTAATAGGAGTTGAAAATGACATCATCTGACAGACTTGTCAGGCATTGGACCAGGGTTGCCTCAATCTCAAGATCATATGGGGAATCCTCAGCGCCATCCCATTGGTTGCCAGCAAAATTGGTAAGAACTTGTATGAAAGCCAATTTCCCATACATCCAGAGCTGCACCATGCGCTTGGAGACCCATATGTCATGGTGCGCAAGCTGCTTCTGAACCTGGGTCAAGGGAAGCTTGGGATCCCGCTGGAGGAGGTCAAGCATGATTGGGTATGCCTCATTGATTTGGGACTCAGGGGCCTTCTTTGGCTTCTTGGCTGTCCCAATCAGATTCCCTTATTCATTAAGTTATTGAATTCCTGCATTATTGTGGCTCAGGTGAATTGCAACTGGGCGGCAATCTGGTCCCATGACAGACCCTGTAGGTTTAGTGCCACAATTTCCTGGAGAATTTGGGCAGTGATGATTTGTTGCTTGGGGCACTGGGCTGGGGGAGCTGAAGCCTGATTGGCTGTAGGGGGGCAGGTTGGCTGGTGGCACAAAGTTGTTCCAAATCAAGGTTGCCATCCTGATTGATTGGTTGGTGGGCAGCTTGTGCGGGGGTGGGTATGGGAGCAGGGGCAGAGCTAGAAGCTAAGTGACTACTGAACAAGTCAAAGCCATAGAGGTTGGTGGTCAGATACAGGTCAGCCTCCTCATTACCTGCCTCAAAGGCTTGGGTATAAACAGGTGCCTCCACGCCCTGAACCTTGCCTCCATTGAAGCTGGCTTGGCTGCTGGCACCGTTGAAGATGTTGCTGTTGAAAACCATATTGAAAAAAACCTAGGATAAAATCACTAAAAGTAGAAATTTAAAATTAATGATTTATTTTTATTGTAATCTTGAGTCCATATTTGGAAGATTCTCAAAATCATTCCATATAAATCTGGAGCTATGAAAATGAATAAGATGCCTCTGTTCCTAAATTGGATAGCTGTTGATTGGCTGTTAAACTGTTATTTTTCTATTTTAGGCTGCTCATAATACACCTCTTGTGTGAGTTCATTTTGTTGTGTGCTTGTGTAATCTTGCTTCTAGATTGCTCAAATTTTGTTTCCTTTTAGTCCTTCTGTTGGTGCCTCATATGAATCCTGATTGGATTATAACATGCTCTGGAACAGCATCCATCCATTTCACTTGTTGCGTCAGTTCATTTTGTTTTGGTTTGAACTATATTGCTTGATGTTTGATATAATTTTTTATAATGGGCTAGTGAAATTTTGTTTTTTGTTTGACAGTCCATTTATTAACTGAAATTTTATAAATTAATTGAATCCTGAATCTTGCGCAACTTAAATTTTGTTTAAATCTGAAATCATTTTGTTTAAATCTGAGGTATTTTTGGTTGTTGCCATAGCTTATAAAACTACTGTAAATATATCATTAAATAGAATTATGAAAAATTTATTATCTTTAGGTGCATAATATTGAATTAATATTGATATTCCATACAGTCTTTACTGTAAATTCAGAACCTAAACATAAAAGTGCTGGATTGTCAAATCCTTGGTCCAAATTTTGAATCACTTTTGCGGACAACTCAGCTGGGTGAAAATAAAAATCTTTAATAAAATCAACCATTTAATTTGATTTTTTTGGTTTATTTAAATTGGCATATTTCAAATCTCTTGAGCAGATAACTCAACTAACAAAAGACAAAACACAGCAAACAAATGCAGGATACATGAATCAGAAATGCAGGATTCTAATGTACAGTTTAAGATTTCCTGTATGTCTAACAAATCATGGACAACATGTAAAAATTAACAAATCCAAAATTGTGGGATTGTCAAATCCAAGAACCAAATTTCAAATAAAAAATGAGGTGAATTTGAAATAAATATAATTTATGGGTGTCTCAAAAAGGATGCTAAATGATCTCAAGTGGATTTGTACCAATTTTTTAGGAAACATAGGCATTCTCAAAAATCACCCAATTATATTTTAGGATGGCTAAAATTCAGATGCTTAATATTAACTGAATTAGATATATTTAACAATAAAATAGAATTATATATTGTAATCTATTTTTGATTTTAATTTTTTTTAATAAAATTTATTATGTCTTCTTTCAATAACAACCAAGTCAACAAGCTGTTCCCTGGCATTGACAAAATTATGCAGGGCTATGCTGGGTCTCTTAACAGTGAAGCCTCTGTCTATGGCCACTCCTAACCTGCAGGCCTCTCCCCAAGCACTACCCAGGAATGTGTTCTTTCTTCTGCGTCCTCAAGCATAGCACTGTTTGCCCATCACACACAGGCAGCTGCTAACCCAGATTGTGTATCAACAATTTCATCCAGAATTGGCCAAGTGAGCCAAGTGGTCACCCAGGGAACCCAGAATCCAGAAACAGTCAATCAGATGGCATCATTTGGTTCCCAAGACAAACACATCTCTCCCTCAGCCAATCAGCCTGCAAGACACAGAAAAAAATTGATCACCCCAGAAATTGTTCTCAAAATGGTTGAAAAGTGAGGGATGTTTATGTCCCTTGTTGTGTTTATACTTCTGGGAAGTATAATAAACAAAATAAGGGGAAGATTTAAGAAGAGAATGATACTTTATTGGATAGGAATATAGGATATTATATAGTATCATGACAAGACACATGTTGTCCATGTATGTCATGGAGATCATGGGGCTTATCTGAGTAATGTTCCTCTTGAGTCACGAGGCTTAATCAAGTTGTGTTCCATTTAGAACCTGGATTGAGTGATCCCCGTCATAGATGGTTGACTGATAATGGTGCCACCAGTTTATTGACTGGGCAGTGAATCACTCGGTGAGCTGCTTGGTGATTTACTTGGGGAGTTAATTACCCAAGAGAGAGTAATTGAAGATGTTGCAACACCCTCAAGAAATTTTGGCAGTGAGTGTTACAGTAGTGTCATTTTTGCCTGGGATAGATTGCCCAAAGAAGAATGGAAACAGGAAAGAAGCAAACCCCTTGAAAGTATTGGATGATTTAAATCTATTAATTAACAAAAAATGGGTTAAAGCTGCCCCTGTTGACAGTGAAGGAATTAACCTAAATCTTCCTGAATTTTGCCCAAAAAATTATGTGTTGAAGATTACGAGATATCACTACCCAGTGGCGCTTGGCAGTTGACCAGCTGGTTGCCTGGAAATTTCAAATAATGACACCATCAACGCTTTGACAGAAGTTTCCAACCAAGAGATAAAAATATTTCCAGACACATAATCAGATTCAAGTTTTTTCCTCCCAGTTGAGTTATAGTCCCTCTCATTTCCCCTCTGAAAACTTGTTTTCAGATAGTTTTACCTACTCTCAATAAAGTTATTCCCCAATATATGAAAGCTACCCTGGGGTCAAAGAAAACCCCTTCTCAAGCCATGGCTACTGCTTTCTTAGCATTGTTGAGAAAATTTTCCACACAGGACCAGCAGGTTTTGTACCTCTTATATTGATATCATTTCTTTTTGGTGGTCCATTTACACCTCCTGTTTTCTGTGTTGTTAATTGTCTTCATTTTGCGCTTTGTTCCTTTCCTTTATAGATTTTTAGGTTTAAAGCTTCAGTGTACATCTTTGTTCTCAGTTCTGATTTTAGTCTGGGCAATTTATCCCCACAACTTTTATTTGAGCTTGGACCTTATTTACATAGCTCTAACTGCAATGGGTTTTGCAAAGTCCACTGTGGATGCAACCCTGCAAGCTCACATCAGAAGTGGCCCCCCAAGAAGACCCCAACTGGAGCCTGTACATCAACTGATAGAAAAAAGCCCATCTCCTCATAATAGCCATCATGGAACATGACCCGCAGATGCCCTTGGTCCAGGTTTGTCTCCAACTGGGACTCCATGGCATTTTCACAAATAAAAGAACAGTCAATTTGTGGATGCATGGAGTTTTGGGTGCTGCTAGAATCTTGTCCAATCAGGTTCTCAGTGGTCCCAGTTTGGTGTATACTAACCCATACAATTCAACCATTTTAAGTTTATAAAAGGGAGGGCAATGAGGATACGCAATGGCGTCATATCCTTGTTATATGCCAAGATTTCTGCAAGTATTCAAGATTATGGAGAAAAGTGTATCTAATCTGACTTCTAAAAGCGCAGCCCAATTTTGTACAGGTTTTTTTTGGAGTTTTGCTGGCAGTTTCCCCATTGGGTGTCAATCATTAATTGGCAATATCAAACACTGCAGATGCAGATGCCTACCAGGCGGAGCTCAAGGACATGCTGGAGGAGTAGGCTACCCAACACACCGTACACACAGTTGTACTGAGTGCAAAGATGAAGCAGCAGGAATGGGCAACCAAGTAAATTAGGGCTGCAGGGCATACCTGCTGGTCTTACCCCATCAACCACTCTAATATGTATCTTGCAGATATATGTCTTTACAATTTTGGTTCAGCTCTCAGGCGCTTAAAGCCTGCCACATACAATGAACTGTGCACCTGAATTGAGAAGGGTTATGAGCTTTTCCCATCCATATTTGTCCAGGATTTATCTGATCTGGTCATATTCTATGCAAGTGATAGTGATAAGTCTAGAAAGGACTTCTGCCTCCCCCACACCCATCCATTTGGTTTGTCAGGCCCACATACATGACAGAAAAAGAATTTAAGGAATTGAATCAATAAGCTCTTTCTTCCTTTCCCAGTCAACAAACCCTGCCTCCTCAACCCCCCATCAAGATCAAGCCACCTGCCTTCCAACCCTGACTCCCAAGTCAACACATATTCCCTCCCCACTACCTCTGATGCCATCCCTTTCACAGGCGCAGAAGATGGCAACATACATTCTGCCCATTCCCTCCCCTAATTGTCCTTTGATGAGTAAAATAAAATCTTCCTTTGTGGCAACTTATTAAAATTGATATTATTTCTTTTGATTTATAATTAATAACATGTTCCTTTTACATTATTGACATTCTCATAATCAATAAAATGTTGTACATTTTATGAATAACTAAAAATTATTTGCATGAATATTTTTCATTAACAATAATAAATTAAGAACCACAAATATAAAAATTGTATTAGAATATTGCAATTAGACGTAAACTCTTGATATTTTGATATTATGTGCATAACTCAATACATTTTGTTTAAGAAAATTCATTGTAAAAATGGCCTGATTCATTGTAATTTATATAAATGGACTGTGTTTATATTAGAGAGCCATTAACACTTAGTACAAATATTGATACATGGTGCATTTTAAAGCTTGTATATTTACCTATTGATAATAGTTCTGTAAACTTTTTGGTCAGATCTTGCAAAGTAATAATAATGTAATGGGTTAATAAATTACTGTTCATTACCATTAATTGGCTGATTTTCTTTGCTGTGGCAATTGTGCATTTTATGACATTAACACACTGGTTTCCAATTGGTTGGTTTCACATCCAATTGCACAGGCAATGGGAAATCAAGTTGCTTCCAAGACCAATGTGGTTGGAGTGGCAACTTCATTCCTTATTGCCTGTGCAATTGGATGTGAAACCAACCAATTGGAAACCAGTGCGTAAATGTCATAAAATGCACAATTGCCACAGCAAAGAAAATCAGCCAATTAATGGTAATGAACAGTAATTTATTAACCCATTATATTATTATTACTTTGCAAGATCTGACCAAAAAGTTTACAGAACTATTATCAATAGGTAAATATACAAGCTTTAAAATGCACCATGTATCAATATTTGTACTAAGTGTTAATGGCTCTCTAATATAAACACAATCCATTTCAATAAATTACAATGAAAAAAGCCAAGTTTACAATGGATTTTATTAAAAAATGCATTGAGTTATGCACACAATGTCTAAATATCAAGAGTTGATGTCTAATTGTAATATTCTAATGCAATATTTACGTTTATTGTCTTTAATTTATTAATAATGATGAAAAATATTCATGTGTTGAGGATAGTACTATAAAAACCAGTTTTTTGATGTAATTTAAACAAAATTTCAAATATCTACAGCCTAATCAACAAATTAGAGTCAGCCCTCCAAAAAGTTGTCAAGCTTGAGCATAACATAAGGGAAATTGTGGTAAATCAACTGGGAAATGAGGGAAGGGCCTTGGTCCAGCAAAACAAAACTGCAAAAAAAAGCCTGGGAACAATGGTCAACAAAGAACATAAAGAAATAGTTTTAAATCTTCAAAAGGAAATACTCAAGCAGTTAGATTTCAAAAGTGAAAGTTACAACTTGTGGGAATTTGGGAAAACCAACAGGTAGAATACTCAAAAAATCAAATTGATTGAAGGAAATGAAAGCTCAAAGGAAATCAATACAAATGAAGAGGAAACCAATCAAATGGAAACAAACAAAAATGAAGCACAATCAAGAAGCAGAAGAGCTACAATAAACAATAAAATGTATCAAATAAAAATCAAGAGGAAGAACAAGTAGCACAAAGAATAAAGAAGATCAAGCCCAGAAAAACAAATGAAGAGCAGCTGACACTCATGAAGTTTGCTGAAGGGGCACCTGTGGCTGAGGGGGGGCGCAGGGGAAACAATCAGTAAGTCTTTTTATGTTTTATTTATATTTACTTTAGTTATAACTAGGAATGGGGAAGAGGTTGATAAAGTGGCAGCTTTCACGCCAAGTTGGTTTTATGGGGGTTACCAATCACTGGTAGCCCCTGTAAAGCAAATAAATAAAATAATTCAAATGAATTTGAATAATTTTGAAAATATAGAAGCAAAATCCAGGGAATATTTACCACCCGCAGGGTGCTTGCCATGGATTAGGGAAGCATACAAAATAGGAGCAAATATCAACTTCAAAGAGATGACTGGAATTTGTGGGGATATCAAAATAAACTTTGATGAATATACTTATAAAAGTATGCAACAATTTCCCTTTTCAAATATCAATGAATATGAAAAGAACCTAATAAAAACCAACTTTCAAATAGGAACTGAATATATTAAAACTGAAATTTTTAATGAATTGTCAAAGCATTATAAGATAAAGTTGGGGACACAGTCCTTGTGAATATGTTTAAACCTTTATTTTTTTGTTTGCAGAGGCATGGGGGGTGGATACAAGTTAGGCGCCTCCTGGTATAATATTCAAATTTAGTCAAACATCATATATAAACATATTAGTTCAAGTGTACAAGAAATTGTGCATGTTCTCCAAAAAATATACTTTGCAAAGAGTCACATTGCTGTATACCTAGGAATCCTTCTACATTGCATATTAAAAACTAATGTCAAAAATTTGGAGGATGTACCTATACAACTTGATATATGCTGATTAGCACTAGAACACCAGAAGACACTGTGGGGTATAGGACAGTCAAGCACGTCCTGTATGACTCCTTTGCAATGGCATTGTTGTATGGGTACTACATGCCTCCCAAATAGAATCTACTAATTGATTTGCTCACCTGCCTCCCTTTTATCAAGTGTTTGCAACCACTGGGGTACAGGGTGCCACCCCTTTAGCAATCACATCCAGGGTTGTCCACAACGTACAGAAGAGTATGTGAATCCAATTAGACACTCTAGCCAAAAATTTGATTTTGGAGTATAATTCCCTGGAATAATTGCATTCCATTTGCAAGTTGCATCTCCCTAATAAATTTTATTCCCTTGCAATTTAACTTTTTAATTTTTTTTACTTTAAATAAAAAATTAACATTTAAATAATGATAGTAATATATAAATAAATTATAAGACATTAGTCATAGTTGCAAACATGTCAAAGAATATAAAAGAATTAAAAAAGGTTTTATTTACTAGCTTGTCATGTACGGGTTCCTTTATTACATAGTTAAACATCAAGAACTGAATTTATCTACAACAGACAACCTGCTCTACTTATGTTCTAAACAAGTGATTGATTAGAACTTGAATTACTTTTTCCTTGTACAGTAGTTTTAAAGGCTATGGCAACAAGCAAAATGAACTCAGATTTAAACAAAAAACATTTAAGATTTAAACAAAATCCAACTAGCAGGTTAAAATATACACTCTGTTAACAGGGATTTTTGGCGTTAATAGGCGAAATGGGTCAACACAGCAAAGAAGGACTCACGCGCAAAACAAAACCATTCAAAATGCAATCCAAAATACATGGATTCACAAACAAAATGGTGTGAGTTGGCTTTTGGTGTACATATGTTTACTATGTGAATTGGTGACAAAATACACCCAAGCAAGGTGTGCCAAAACTCAATCCAAAAACAAAACACAATAGCAACTCACAATGTAAACAAAATCACTCACACAGTTTGTGAAATGGATTGTAATCAAGAATGATACCAAGGCATATAAAATAAGACACAAGATCTGAAACATTAATTTTAAAAATATTGTGTTGGGTGCTTAATTTGGCAAAATATATGAGAAAATGGGTGGAAATTATTTTGGGTATTCAAAAATGGGCGTTGTAAACCAGAAATAACTAATTAAGACAATAAAAAATCTATAATTGGGATATTGGGTGGGAAAAATATTAATTAAATATCCATATTCAGATAAAAGCAAAAATTAAAATTAGGGAGTAACTTAATTAAAATTTATTTAGTATTTTATTAAATTTTAAAATGGAAGGAACACAACACCAGAGTACCAATGCACCTGTTGTGCGCCGCGGTTGCGGTCGCCCCCGCAGGTCAAAGAATAGACTCAGTACAACACAAGTGCCTACTCAGGAGGGAGGCGGAAGAGGAGAGTTCCATAGTGACGCTGCACTGACACAGCTGGTTCAAGGAGCACAAGCTGCTAGGGTGCAGAGCATAAACCTTTGGGTCCCAAAGCTGACCCAGAAGCCAACCAAGGTCACCACTACCAAAATGGTTAGAAACAAGGAGGTAGAACTTACTTTGTATGTGTTTGACGCTGTGTACCGGCAAGAGCCGGTCCTGTCAGCCATGCTGGAGAAGGTAAAGCCTGTACTTGATACTAGCTATGAGCCATACATAAGCAATGGCAATCAGGAGGACAACGAGGAGCCCAAGTTCTTTCAAACTGATGAGGGACAACTGGTGCGCAAGAAAGTTGCAGCCTTCTACAACAAGGTGCCTATGCCCTGTGCCTTGCCCAATGCCAATGAGTCAATCCCCACCGCTAAAAAGCCTGCTCAGAAGCGCATCCCTGACATCAAACACATCATCCTGCTTAATCTAATGCGTGAATCAGGCAATTACAAGGCGGCCACAGCCATTGTTGGTGTGGATCCCAAGTACGCCTCAAAGACCTTCAACAAGTTCCTCAACACGGGTTGAGTCCTTGCCGCGGAGAAATCCTTGCACGTGTCAACCATGCTCACAAAGGAGCACAAATGGGCAATCCACCAGTGGATAACCCAAGATTGCCATCTTGAACTGGCAAATATACAGGCCATGGTCAAGTCCTCTTTTGGGGTTGAGGCCTCAATTTCCTTTTACTACCATCTGGTCAAGGGAATGCAATTTTCCTGGAAAAAACTCGGGGTATCCCCATACAATTGGAACAGCCCAGCCAATATTGAGACCCAGAGAAAATACACAGAGGCGTATACTGCCCTAAAAGCCAAGGGGACGGTCAAATTTTACTACATTGAAAAATCAGAATTTGCCTTGTCAATGCGCAATGAGTATGGGTATGTCCTCAGAGGCTCCAATGACGGGATGGCTTGGCGTGCTGCAGTCCGTGCCACAGCCTATTCAATGATGGCTCTCCTCGGTCCAAAGGGGGTTGGGCTCTACCAAATGATATTGGGATCTCACAATAGCCGGACCTTCCTATCATTCCTCTGATTGGTCCAGGAGCACCTGAGGCGCACAAGCCCGGGCTTCACCAACATAATTGTGCTGGACAACGTTGGTCTCCACAAGGTGGCAGATATTCTTGAGGAATTCCCAATGATCAACACCAGCGCTGCAGTGGGCCCCCAGCAATTGGCCACAGCAAATTTGCGCCTTCTCTTCCTCCCCACCTATTTGCCCTTCCTAAATCCCATTGAGGAAGTCTTTGGGTGGCTCAAGCAAGTTGTCAAGCAAGGAACCCCAACTGGGACAGAGGACCTTTTTGATTTGCTGCAGGCAGGGATCCATACCCTCCCAGCGGAGACCGTGGCCAAATTCTATGGCCACGCTGATTTGTTTATCCCCGCATGCCTTGCAAATCAGCCAATCAATTAAAGGCTTAGCTTATCCCACTTTTTTATATATCCTCTAATTTAATAATCAAGATTCATTAACTAACATTTTATATTTAGATGTTTCCAAGCCCGCAATCACATTCAGCAGCACCATCAATGAAGGTTAGTAATTTATTTATTTATAATCATTTTTATTATTGCATCCAAGGGTATCCCAAACGCTTGATAATGGATTACGCAAACACATCAATATCATTTTTGGCAAATAAATATAAAAAGCAAACTAAAAAAATAAATGTAAATCATACAAATTAGAAGTAGATTTTATTGACATATATCATATGCTTTTATTAAATCCTTTCCTGGAATTTATTTGTAAGTAATGCTTGCTAAAATATTATTTTATAAAATTATTAATATTAATAAAAATAATCTAAAGGGTAAATATATTTATTGGAATAGAGGATATATTAGGAGCGCCTATAATGGGTTTGGCAGTATGTACCCACCCCGCAATGGAGGTGGCGCACAACCTCCACTGCCACACTGTGGACAGTGGATACACCCTGGTTAAAATACTCCCGCCTGCTGGTGAAAGGCAGAATGGTTAGGTGGGAGTGAAGTAGCAGCTTCTCAGGCGGGGCTGCAAACCTGTAGATTCTAGCCAGGACCAGGGCGTCCTGGATAACATGGTCCACTGAGTCATATCCAGGGGGGACCTTCTTCCCGTTGAGTGAAAGCTGGGCCTTGTCAATTCCAAGAAGGACCCTGTCTAGATCCTCTACGCTGGCGCCCATTCCAAAGTAGAATAGGAACCCCAGGTAAACAACAAGGTGAAGCCTTTGCCCAGAAAAGGCTTCCGTAAACTTGCATAATTTATTGTATACTGTGCTTATTTTTTTCTCATGCTTAGTTTTGCCAAAGGTAAGATCCATAGCTTCTGGGACCCCCGTCTTGTTGGCATTCCAGGCCAGCCCAAAGTCTGCCAGGAGGATTTTGGTCTTCTTCACGGCTGTTGCATCTGCAACAGCCAGTTTTTTTACCGCGCGCCCAAAGTTCTCCAGCAAGTAGGACAGGGTGTGCTCCACCAGAAAGCAGAAGCAAGCAGCCGCATGGGCCCGGCCCATCTCCAGTATATTCTTGAATGGGAGCGTTGCCAGGACGTCCTAAACAAGCTCAATGGAGTTTACACAGTAAACTCCACTGAGGTTAACTGGGTCCAGGCGGACCAGTTGAGCATCCTTGTAGGCCGTAACTGCCCACTTGGATGCCCCCTCTTCATGTGTCAGCCCAGCCAATGCCTCCCTGGACATTGGGAATGCACTGTGAATCCTATCTTTGAGCTCCCGCAAGACAGGGGGGACAGGAAAAGCTGCTTGGCCATGTGAGTGGCAAAATTTGAGTAGAAGGTGGGGAACAAAAGCAACCAGGACCTGGCGGAGTTTGCCATCAACATCTTCTAAAAAAAGTAAGTATTTATGAATTTTTATTGAATTTATTTTCTTAGGTTACCTTCTTGGGTTTCTTCTTTGCCGGCGGCTTTGGCAGGCTTTGCCATCCTTGGCGCAAGCAGTTGTGCAGGCGTCTCAGTGTCCTCCTTGCAGGCCCTCTTGGCGGTTTGAGATGTGCATACATCTCAGGGTCATCTGTCCAGACAGACGGCGCAGAGAGGGCAAAGGACTTGAATTGCAAGCCTTCAACCACTGTCTTCTGAATGTTGAGTAGGCGCTCTATTGTCTTCTCAGGGGTATCCAGTATTTTGGTCATGAGTGACTTGGCGGACACCTTTTCAATTTTGTCCCCTTCAAGGATGGCAGACTTCACTTTTTCCTTGACCTTGCGGTCAATTTCTTTGATTTTGGCAAATTCCAAGTCAAGGTTTTTAGAAGTTTTTCCAATTTGCTCATTGATTTTTTACTAACCTTTTCATATGTTTTTATAGCTCTTGCCCCAATAAATTCTGTATTATTTTGATACAATTGCCTCTTTGTCTATTCCTTTTTGTTTTCCCATTTACTACATTATCCCATATTTTTACCCATTTTGTATATGTTTTACATACATCTCAATATGTGTTGTTTGCTTTGTGTAGCATTGTTTCCCTAGTTACTATATTATTTTTGGCGCTTGACACAGCCCCTTGTGAAAACATTAACAACAATTTGATGATCAGCTAAATTTGAATTATAAAATTATAGTGTTAACTGTTTTTAGATAAAGTTGTTACTGATCCAAATTCAAAACCTTAATGATAAACTTTAAGCCAACCAGGAGCCAATTGATAAAGTGATTGTTGTGACATAAAGGGTCATTCAATAATTCTTTGATGCATGTGTGCTAATTAATATGATTGGCTGGATGTTTTGCCATTGTACGCCATTGCTGCTGTGGCAAGTTATTGATGGACTAGTGTTAACCCAGTAGCTGATTGGGCACTAGTCCACCAACAACTTGCCACAGCGGCAATGGCGTACAATGGCAAAACATCCAGACAATCATATTAATTAGCACACATGCATCAAAGTATTATTGAATGACCCTTTATGTCACAACAATCACTTTATCACTTGGCTCCTGATTGGCTTAAAGTTTATCATTAAGGTTTTGAATTTGGATCAGTAACAACTTTATCTAAAAACAGTTAACACTATAATTTTCTAATTCAAATTTAGCTGATCACCAAATTGTTGTTAATGTTTTCACAAGGGACTGTGTTTAAGTGCTAAAAATAACTATGTTCTGGATCTAGATACACAACATAGTAGATATATGATTTTATAGAAATAAGCTGAACATAAAGAATAAACCCAACTATAAACAAAGAGAACCTGAACAATTGAAATTCAAAAAAAATATAAATAGAAAATGTTTGGTGACGGGGGGTTTATTGGGGCCAAGGGAGAGTGATGCCTAGGAGGCAGAATAACGTGGGAATGAAGACGTAGAGGCAGTGCTGGCCTGGGGGGTCTGGGATTGGGTGGGTTAGGCTTGCAGGTTAGGGGTGTTGGTGGTGGGGGTGGAGGCAGGAGGATTTCACGTGATGGCTGCCATATAACACTTGTCATATTACTCATTGGTCATTGGCTGGATGAGCTGGTAGGTGGCAGTGGCCCAAGGTGGAAGGCGCTTATCCTTACGTGATTGGTTGCCCATGTTCACATGGAAAACCATTTGCGCAAACAAGTCAGCCACCATTTGGCAACCAAAGAGAAAATTGTGATCAAGGACCCCAAGATAGAGGTCGTTGAAAGCCTGAGGGTGGTGCTCCTGTAGTGTATCTCCAATGTTAAAGAAGACAACATCACCCAGATGGACGTTGGCGTGGCCGGCTGGGTACACAGATGCTTGGTGCCTGCGTCCCTGGATGGCCTCAAGGGCAGTGGAGCTACCCTCCATCTGGTGGCTCAAGAAAACCCAATGCTTTGAATTTGAGCCATCCCAGGAGATGAGAAATCCACTGAGGATGTGACTGTATGAGTACCCATTGACAAAATCAGGGTTTTCAAATAATAGACAAAACCCTTGGCCAACACAGCCAGAAATTCACCAATGAACGTCCCCTTTTTGAACTTCTTCCTTCCGTTCTTGGTGGCGGCTTTTCCCATCTCACCAAAATCATCAAAAGCAATTGATAACTTGTAATAGGAGATGAAAATGACATCATCTGACAGACTTGTCAGGCATCAGACCAGGGTTGCCTCAATCTTGAGATCATATGGGGAATCCTCAGCGCCATCCCATTGGTTGCCGGCAAAATTGGTAAGAACCTGTACAGAAGCCACCTTCCTGTACATCCAGAGCTGCACCATGTGCTCAGACACCCAAATGCCATGGTGAGCAAGTTGCTTCCAGACCTGGGTCAAGGGAAGCTTGGGGTCCCGCTGGAGGAGGTCGAGCATGATTGGGTATGCCTCAGTTATCTGGGACTCTTGGGCCTTCTTGGGCTTCTTGGCCACCCCAATCCAAATCCCCCTGTTCATCATGCTGTTAAATTCCTGCATGACAGTAGCTTGAGTAAATTGCAATTGGTCAGCAATCTAGTCCCAGGACAGACCCTGTAGATTCAGTGCCACAATTTCTTGGAGAATTTGGGCGGTGATAATTCTGTGTTTGGGATGCTGGGTGGGGGGAGCTGAAGCCTGATTGGCTGAGGGAGGGGCAGGTTGGGCAATGGCAGGAAGTTATTCCAAATTGAGGTTGCTATCCTGATTGGTTGGTTGATGGGCAGCTTGTGCGGGGGTGGGGGTGGGAGTGGGGGCAGCACTAGACGCAAAGTGACTCTCAAACAAGTCAAAGCCATATGGGTCGGGGAACAGTAACAGGTCAGCTTCCTTTTTACCCGCCTCAAAGGCTTGGGTATAAACAGGTGCCTCCACGTTCTGAGCTTTGCCTCCATTGAAGCTGGCTTGGCTGCTGCTGGCTTGGCTTCTGGCGCCGTTGAAAATATTGCTGTTGAAAACCATATTGAAAAAAACCTAGGATAAAATCACTAAAAGTAGAAATTTAAAATTTAATGATTTATTTTTATTGTAATCTCAAGTCCATATTCAGAAGGTTCTCAAAACCATTCTATACAAATCTGGAGCCATAAAAATGAATAAAATGCCTCTGTTCCTAAATTGGATAGCTGTTGATTGGCTGTTAAACTGTTATTTTTCTATTTTAGGCTACTCATACTACACATCTTGTGTGAGTTCATTTTGTTTTGTGCTTGTGGAATCTCGCTTCTAGATTGCTCAAATTTTGTTTCCTTTTAGTCCTTCTGTTGGTGCCTCATATGAATCCTGATTGGATTATAACATACTCTGGAACAGCATCCATCCATTTCACTTGTTGCGTCAGTTCATTTTGTTTGTGGGTTGAACTACACCACTTGATGTTTGATATAATTTTTGTATAATGGGCGGGTGAAATTTTGTTTTTGGTTTGGCATTTCATTTATTAACCAACAATGTTTAAATTATTTGAATCCTGAATCTTGCGCAACTTGGATTTTGTTTAAATCTGAGTTCATTTTGCTTGTTTTTATAGCTTTTAAAACTACTGTAATATGATTTGATGAATAGATTTTCTAGCTTGACCCGCGTCATAAGTACTAATTAGTAAGAAGTACATGAAAGTCATTGGTTTTTGTGTTGTGTGGCTATAGTGGCACTGAAATATTAAGGAATAAATTATGACTTTCAAGGTCTAATTTGTGGCTTAAAAAGCAAAAGTACCAACAAGTATTCACAATTGTTTAAATAAAATTAATCTATTTCTACTTTTTTTTAATTTTTAATTTGTTAACTCTACAGTCAATACACTATTTGGTGGATTATAATAAAAATACATATCTCTATATCTAGAATAATTAATTTTAATTATATTTTTTTACTAATTCTTATATGTCTATAATACAATTCAACATCATGTCATTATATATAAATAATATTTTTTGAGTCCTAATAAAAACAAAATAAATAAAAATAAAAACAATTAAAACCCAGAGAACCCATTTATCTGATTGGCTTGGAGGCAAGGGATTTGAGGAGAAAAGGTTCTGAGTGCTCATAGAAAGCTGCCACCACATCAGGTGGCATCACAAATAGGCTAATCTCAAGAATATTGAAGAGATCCTTGGTGTCCTGAGAGAGGCCGTTCTTCCCCTTATTTTTGATCCACCCAAAGACCTCCTCAATTGGATTCAGGAATGGGGAATATGGCAGGAGGAAAAGGAGTCTCATTGGACAATCAGTAAGCTGGTGATTGGAGGTGTGACTGTTTTTGTCAATGGATGAAAACTTGGACACAACCAGATCCACTTTGTGAAGCCCAAAATTATCCAACACAACAATGTTGGTTATGCCGCTGTAATTGATCCAGAGGTACTCCTTCACAGCTTAGAGAAAATCAAGGAATGTCCTTCTATTAATGAAACCCTTGATCATCTGGTATTGATCCAACCTGCAAGGACCAAGAAGCGCTACCATTGAATAGGTCTGGGAACAGAAAGCTGCACAATGGGCTACATTGTCCTTGGACCCCTTCTTGACCCACCCATGCCTAGACCTGAGCGAGGAGAAGAACAATAATTTGTTAATGTAGAAGAACTGTATGTTGTCAGTCTCCTTAAGGGCCAGATAAGTCTTGGCATAAATGCATTGATCTTTGATTTTTTTCTTGCTGTTCCTATTGTACAGAGAAACTCAGAGGACCTTCCAAAAGAAGCCCAATTTGATCATTGCTTTGTATACAAGGGCTTTGGAGACAGAAAGCCTGAACTCTGTGGCAAGCATTGATTGGACAGCAAGTGAGTCCAGGTGACAATCCTTGGTAACCCACTGCTTGATTGCATTGATATGAACGGGCTAAAGGAGTTTGGGCTGCCACTTAGCCTTGGTGGATTTGGCAATTTGCCCGGTGTTGCCGTACTTTTTGTTGATGTTGCCAATATATCTGGCTGTGACCCCAAATTGGGACACAATATCCCAAACTGTCATTTCCCTGTTCAAGCAGTTGAGGCGCTTCACACTCACTATCTGTCAACTGACGCTGGCCCTTGACAGTTACCACGGCATCCTGGCATGCAGGCTCAACACAGGGGATGAGAACCTTTGTGTAGAAGGTAGGATCACGCTTGGTTGCACTGGCACTGACAATGGTGGCATACAACACATATGCAGATGACTCCTCAATTGTGGCCAGCAGCTCATAGGAGGTGTCAAAGATGTAGGGGCAGGAAGTGGCAACTCTTGTATCAAGAGTGCAGGGCCAGGTGACAACTGGGTACACAGTAAAGGTGTAAGTAACCTCAGTGTTCCCGGTGACCCTGGTGTAGGAGACTTTGGTGACAGGCCTTGAGAGCAGCTTCTGTCTTGTATTGAGGCTTTGTGCTCTGGCTTGGGATGCAAGAGGTGGTTGACTGGCAATGACACCTTGGGAGGCCTGTGTGTTGGAATGACTCACCTTGAGTTGGGTTCTGGGTCTGTTCTTGGACCCTCTGGGCGCCCTTGTAGACAGGCTGCCCCACAGGCTGGTGCAGGAGCAGGTTGGGAATGCAATTGATGGTCCATAAAAATAAAATAAAATAAAAAATATATTTTAGATTAAATATGTATTTATTTGGATTTTTGGTTTATTAGTGAGTAGTTATTTACTCCTGATTTAGCCTTGAATAGTAACAGAATTTCTATATCTGTGCTTTGAAGTGTATAATATTGTATACTTTCCAGACTTAATTAATTTTAAAGTTTATCACTTTTTATGTCTAAACATGGTCATTGAGATTAATTTTTTCATTTAATTTTAGCTGTGATGGAGCTTCTTTATTTGGGTTGGTGTTTCCTAGTGTGCTTACTGTACATTCAATTTGGATTCCAGTTCCCGCAATTAATATCTGAGTTTACTAGTGGCATTTGAAAGTGATTTGAAATTTGGTTCTTGGATTTGGCAATCCCGCAATTTCAAAAAACATAGTAACCTTAATGAAAATGGCTGATGGATTTGAACACTTCAAATCTGATTCCAGTTAATTCATTTTGTCCATTGGAAATATGCAGTTTGACTTGAACTTTTCAAAGTGTCTATGAGTTCCCGCATTTTTAAAAAGTCAATTAAATACACAAAAAAATCAATTTAATTAAAAAAGGCCATCCCGCAAAAGTGATTCAAAATTTGGACCTAGGATTTGACAATCCCATATTTTTATGTTCAGGCTCTGAATTTACATTATATATATCAACCCACTCCAGTTATTATAAGTGAAATTCTTTGTCCCAGTACAACATAATTTATTCTTCTTTTTAGTATACTAATTATGTGCTTGAACAGTATTTTATTAAAAAAGATAATCTCTTTCAGGGTTTATATGTAAACAATGTATTTCAGAGCATATATATGTGTTGAAGGGGATTATTTTTATTAGACTAATTTAGTATACTGTAAATTAAGAACCTGAACATAAAAATGCAGGATTGTCAAATCCTTGGTCCAAATTTTGAATCACTTTTGCGGAAACTCAGCTGATGAAAAATAAAATATTTAATAAAATTAACCATTTAATTTGACTTTTTTGGTTTATTTAAATTGGCAAATTTCAAATCTCTTGAGCAGATAACTCAACTAACAAAAGACAAAACACAGCAAAAAAATGCAGGATACATGAATCAGATATTTGGGATTCCAATGTACAATTTGAGATTTCCTGTATGTCAAACAAATCATAGACATCATGTAAAACTTAAAAAATCTGAAATTGCAGGATTGTCAAATCCAAGCATCAAGTTTCAAATCATAATTGTGGTGAATTTGAAATAAATATAATTTATGGGTGTATCAAAAAGGATGCTAAAGGATCTAGAGTGAATTTGTGCTAATTCTTTTAGGAATCATGGGTGTCAGGATTTCTGGATATTGACTAATGAACGGTTTCAACAAAATAACACAGACCAGCAGTTAATTGCTCTTAGGAAGGGTTTCAACAAAATAATGCGGGCTGCAGGTTGTGGGATCAGTGATAAAATCATATCCTGGCATCAACCTACTTGTGCATTACAATTAATTAATGGTATATGTAATTACTGCTCATTAATTAATCCAACTCAAACCACCACCTCAAACATGCTTTCCATAATAATTACTATTCTAAAACTTTAAATGAATCCTAGAACAAGAGGGCCGTCATATGAACTGTCATCTGCATTACATCTAGAAGAGTCCAAAATGGACTGGGCCGTCAGGTCAACCACTCTAAGATAAAAGGCTTTGAGCCTATTGTATTAGAGTAGCTCTGATTAAGTGAAATAATCATATCTGTGAACTAGTAGCCATCACTGGCTAGCTAGCCCTGGAAGTGGCCCAGGTAGACAGAGAGAATATCAATCTGTGGAAGATGTCAATTTAGCCTTCTGACAAAACCACCCCAAAAAGACCGGGCCCCCTGCCGTGTCGCCCTAATGCTACTTCAGTCTCCTTTAGTGTCATGAGCTAACTCTGATAAAACGTGGGCAGGTGGTCCGCCTTAAAGCCTGTCCATTAGAATAAAAGACTGATGATTTCTTAATGACTTGATAATTGACCCAAGCCTTATTTCCTCAATGTGATCCTCTCTTGAGTTTTATTAGTGGAGAGCAAAAGATGATACTGTTGTCATACAGTATAATTATCTATAGCAAAATATAGAGACAACTTATGAACCTATATACAGAAGTAGGAAGAACCATCCCAAATCCTTTGGGCCTTGGGCCCTGTCAGACTTGCTACTTCTGATGGCAAAAAAATATTCTGGGCCAAAGGTTACACCAAAGTCACAGGTTCTCTGTACTTTCCTAATGTTAGAAGGCTTAGGATATCATCTGGCAGATGATAAAATACTATGGTCCACAATTTTCTGACAATGAGCATTCTCAAAAATCACACTATTCCATTTTAGTGCAGCTAAAATTTAGATCCTACTATTCACAAAATTAACATATTTAACAATAAAATTGACTAAAATATACACTCCTGTTTTTGAGTTTAAGTTTTTTAATAAAATTTTATTATGTCTTCTTCCCATAACAACCAAGTCAACAAGCTGTTCCCTGGCCTTGACAAAAACATGCAGGGCTACACTGGGTCTCTTAACAGTGAAGCCTCTGTCTATGGCCACTCCTAACCCACAGGCCCCTCTGCAAGCACCACCCAGGAGTGTGTTCTTTCTCCCGCATCCTCAAGCATGGCCCTGTTTGCCTATCACGCTATAATACCCTGAAATTATGGATACCACTTGTAACATGTATGGTAGCAGGTTGGCAAACTGGAAGCCCGTCAGGGCGGTGATGATAGGGTATACAGTCATCAGCCAACTGAAGACCTTGGTGTGTATGTTGAATCTTCCAAAGCTCCCAGCAAAGTAGGTGAGGACGTAGTAGGCGGACATGTACATTGCAATAGAGAGTGTCAAATGGGGAGACACCAGAGGCAGCCAGGGTCCAGTCTGGGAGGAGTTCAGTTGGCCAGGGTTGTAGTAGGGGTCATGACCTAGTCCTTCTGAGGAGGGCCCAAATAACTCTGACCCTTGTTGGTAGCCTCTAATCCCAAGGCAAGCTGTTAGCACAGCTGTGAAGATGAGATGGTTTGTCTTCCCTGGATTGGAGGGTTGGCAGAGGCTGATTTGCAAGTTAACTTTTTGTTGTAAGTTGAAATTTCACTTTAATGAAGGCATTAATCTCAATAATAGCACAAGCTATTACTGAGGTGAGATCCTTTATTTATAGTGCTTCCCACTTGCAAACTTTTGTAAGTGGGAGTAAAAACAAGGGACTGGGGATCCCAGAAGTTTGGATAAAGGGATTGGGAAATAGGGTTTGAGGAGATGGCCAAATTCTTGTTCTTTGGCAATCTGCTGGGGGTTTGGCCATTCCTGCCTGGAGCCAATGATGTCCCCTGGTTGTGAAGTCAGCTGATGGGAAAGGCTCATGGGGCTCTCCAAATCTATTTTTGGTTTGGAAATGTCAGTTTGGCTGGGGTCTAGGCCTAAGCAAGTGTTGTGGCCATCTGAATCCCATTGGCTTGAGTTCAAATTATTTTTATCCTTTGACACCTGGTTTGGCCTATTTTTAGAAGGGTCATGGTTATTTTTGGATGCTGAATTTTGGTTTTCCCTTCCTTCTGCAGGGCAGAAATTATTCCCTAGGTCATTCCCTGAATTCAGGCACTTTTTTGATTGGCTGGGGAATGGGGCCTGGGAGCTGGCAGTGGTCCTGCTGGGGTGGGGTGGGCAGAATGTGGGTGGGCGGCAGGGCCCTGGCTGGCAACTGGGAGGCTGGCAGGGGACAGGCAAGCAGGCTGGGGGTGGCGGCAGGCATGCTGGTGGCTGGGTGGGCAAGCAGGTGACTGGCAGGGCCCAGGTTGGTGGTGGGGAGGCTGGCAGAAGGCAAGCAAGCAGGCGGGGGCTGGCAACGGGGCTGCTGGTGCCTGCCTGGGTGCTGGTAGGCGTGGCAGGCGTCTGCGCAGTGGCAGCAGGCGCCTGCCTGGATGATAAATTAGTCCAGCGCCCACCAAGATCCAATTTTCCTCTGTTTTATTTTTATTTTCCCTAATTAAAGGGGGGAAATCCTCATTAAATTGGGCATTTTTAACAGGCAATCCCTCCATTCTTTTCCAGCATTTCATCCCAGTAGAAATCTGGTTTATGTCAGGAATATTCCTGACACATGAACAGGCAGCTGCCAACCCAAATCACATATCAACAATGGCATCAGGAATTGACCAAGTGAGCCATGGGGCCACCAATAGAAGCCAGAATCCAGAAACAGCTAATCAGATGGCACTGTCTGGTTCTCAAGGCAGACACACCCTGCCTCCAGCCAATCATCCTGCAAGACGCAGAAGAAAACTAATTACCCCAGAGATTGTTCTCAAAATGGTTGAAAAGTGAGGGATGCTTATGTCCCTTATGGAAATTGAAGCTGCAATGGGTTTTGCAAAATCCACTGTGGCTGCAACTCTGAGCCCACACCAACTGTGGCCCCCTACCAAGAAGACCCCAACTGGTTTCAGTTCTTTGACTGAAGGTGAAAAAGCCCACTCCCTCATGATGGCTATTATGGAGCAAGACCCGCGGATGCCCCTGGTCCAGGTCTGTCTCCAACTGGGACTCCACGGCATTTTCACCAATAAGAGAACGGTGAATTCATGGATGCACAGAGTTGTGGTTGCTGCTAGAATCCTATCCAATCAGGTTCTTGGTGGCCCCAGTTTGGTGAATATCAATCCCTACAATTCAACTATCATTAAGTTTGTTAAAGGGAGGGCAATGAGGGCCTGTAATGACATAATCTTCCTGCAATATGCTAAGATTTTGGCAAGTATTCAAGATTTTGGAGAAAAGCAAATCCAGCTGACATATACAAGTGCGGCCTAATCTTGTATTGTTTTGTTGGGGTTTTATTAGCGGTTTCCCCATCGGACAACAATTATTACTTGGCAATATCAAACACTGCAGATGGGTATGCCTATCAGGCAGAGCTCAAGGACATGCTGGAGGAGTGGGCTACCCAACACACTGTATACACAGTTGTACTGAGTGCAGAGATAGATCAGTGTGATTGGACTACCAAGAAAATTACAGCTGCAGGGCATACCTGCAGGGCCTATCCCATCAACAACTCTGATATGCATTTTTCATATGTCTTTACAATTTTATTTTGGCTCTCAGGCGCTCAAAGTCTGTCACATACAATGAACTGTGCACCTGAATTGAGAAAGGTTATGAGCTTTTCCCATCCATATTTGTCCAGGATTTATCTGATCTGGTCATATTCTATGCAAGTAATAGTGATAAGTCCATAAAGGACTCCTGCCTTCCCCCTTGCCCATCCATTGTTTTTTTCAAGCCTGCATACATGACAAAAGAAGCAATCAGCTCTTGCTGCCCCTTCCCAGTCAACAAACCCTGCCTTCCCAACCCAGCATCAAGCCACCTGCCTTCCAACCCTGACTTCCAAACCACTGCCTATCCCCCCACTATCTCTGATGCTGTCCCTTTCACAGGCGCAGATGAAGACAATTTTCATTCCACCCAGTCCCTCCACTTCTTGTCATTTGATGAGTAAAATAAATCTTTTCTGTGTGACAACTTATGAAAATTGATATCTCTCTTTCAATTCATAATTAATAATATATTCTTTTTTACATCATCAGCATTTCCCATAATTAATACAATGTTGTACATTTTAGGAATAGCTTAAAATTATGAGCATACATATTTTTGATCATCCTTAATAAATTAAAGACAATAAACGTAAATATTGCATTAGAATATTGCAATTAGATGTCAACTCTTGATATTTAGAAATTATGTGCATAAATCAAAGCATTTTGTTTAATAAATGTCACTGTAAACTAGGCCTTTTTCATTGTAATTTATCTAAATGGACTGTGTTTATATTAGAGAGCCATTAATGCTTAGTCCAAATATTGATACATAGTGAATTTTACAGCCTTTATATTTACCTATTGGTAATAATTCTGTCAACTTTTTGGTTGGATTTTGTGAGGTGATAATAATGTAATGTGTTAATAGAATACTGTTTATTGTCATTAATTGGCTGATTTTCTTTGCTGTGGTGATTGTGCATTTTCTGATATTTATGCACTAGTATCCAATTGGTTGGTTTCACATCCAATTGGATACTAGTGCATAAATATCAGAAAATGCACAATCACCACAGCAAAGAAAATCAGCCAATTAATGACAATAAACAGTATTCTATTAACACATTACATTATTATCACCTCACAAAATCCAACCAAAAAGTTGACAGAATTATTACCAATAGATAAATATACAGTCTGTAAAATGCACTATGTATCAATATTTGTACTAAACGTTAATGGCTCTCTAATATAAACACAGTCAATTTATTTTAAATTATAATAAAAAAGCCATGTTTACAATGGATTTTATTAAACAAAATGCATTGAGTTATGAACATAATATCAAAATACCAAGAGTTGACGTCTAATTGCAATATTTTAATGCAATATTTACGTTTATTGTCTTTAATTTATTAATGATGATGAAAAATATGTATGCGTTGAAGATAGTACTATAGAAACCAGTTTTTGATGGAATTCAAACAAAATATCAACTATCTATAACTTGATTAACAAATTAGAAGTACACCTGCTAAAGGTTGTTGAAATAGAAAAAAATATCAGGAAAATAGTGACAGGAAAGCTGGGTAACAAGGGCCAGCCACTAATCCAGTCAAAATAAGATGCTATGAACAAACTAGGAAATATTATAGACAAAAAGAATAAAGAAGCATTACTAAATCTATAGGGAACAATTCTATCAAGTCTGAAGTTCAACAATGCAGCCTACAATTTGTGAGAGTTCTGGCAGGGTGCCAAAGAAAATAATAAGATCAAAATAATTGAAGGAAATGAAGTTCCAAAGAAAATTAGCACCAATGAAGAGGAAAATAATCAAATGGAAACAGACAAAAACAAAATACAAGAAAGAAGCAGAAGAGCTACAATAAACAATGAAAATGTATCAAATGAAAATCAAGAGGAAGAACAAGTAGCACAAAAAATAAAGAAGATCAAGCCCAGAAAAACAAATGAAGAGCAGCTGACACTCATGAAGTTTGCTGAAGGGGCACCTGTGGCTGAGGGGGGGCGCAGGGGAAACAATCAGTAAGTCTTTTTATGTTTTACTTATATTTACTTTAGTTATAACTAGGAATGGATAGAGGTTGAAAAAGTGGCAGCTTTCATGCCAAGTTGGTTTTACGGGGGTTACCAATCACTGGTAGCCCCTGTAAAGCAAATAAATAAAAATGAAATAAATAAAATAATTCAAATGAATTTGAATAATTTTGAAAATATAGACGCAAAATCCAGGGAATATTTACCACCCGCAGGGTGCTTGCCATGGATTAGGGAAGCATACAAAATAGGAGCAAATATCAACTTCAAAGAGATGACTGGAATTTGTGGGATATCAAAATAAACTTTGATGAATATACTTATGAAAGTATACAACAATTTCCCTTTTCAAATATCAATGAATATGAAAAGAACCTAATAAAAACCAACTTTCAAATAGGAACTAAATATATTAAAACTGAAATTTTTAATGAATTATTCAAAGCATTATCAAATAAAGTCAGGGATGTAGTCCTTGTGAATAATTTAAAGCCTGTAATTTATTTTGTTTGTAGAGGCATGGGGCAGATACAAGTTGGGCTCCCTCTGGAACCATATTCAAATTCAGCAACATGTCCTATATAAACAGATTAATTCAAGTATATAAAAAATTATGCATGTTCTCCAAAAAATATACCTTGCAAAGAGTCACATTGCTGTATACCTAGGAATACTGTTGCATTGTATATTAAAAACAAACGTCAAAAAGTTGGAGGATGTACCTATACAAATAAATATATGCCAATTAGCACTAGAATGTCAAAAGATACTGCAGGGTATAGGACTGTTGAGCGCCTCCTGTATGACTCCTTTGCAATGGCATTGTTGTATGGGTACTACGTGCCTCCCAAAAAGAATCTACTAATTGATTTGCTCACCTGCCTCCCTTTTATCGAGTGTTTGCAACCACTGGGGTGCAGGGCGCCACCCCTCTAGCAATCACATCCAGGGTTGTCCACCACGTACAGAAGAGTATGTGGATCCAATTAGACACTCTAGCCAAAAATTTGATTTTGGAGTATAATTCCCTGGAATAATTGCATTCCATTTGCAATTTGCATCTCCCTAATAAATTTTATTCCCTTGCAATTTAACTTTTTTTAAAAAATATTAATATTTAAAGTTTAATATTAATAATGATATTTTAATATTTAAATTTTAATAATGATTTTTTAACTATTTAAATTTTAGTATTTAAATTTTAATATTTAAAATTTAATAGTTCAATTATAATAGTAATATATCTAAATATATTATAAGATATTAGTTATAGTTGCAAACACGTCAAATAATAAAAAATAATTGAAAATGTTTTTATTTGCTGGCTTGTCAAGTACTGAAAATTCAGAACCTGAACGTGAAAATGCGGGATTGACAAATCCTTGGTCCAAATTTTGAATCACTTTTGCGGGCAACTCAGCTGAGTGAAAAATAAAATATTTAATAAAATCAACCATTTATTTTGCTTTTTTTTGGTTTATTTAAATTGCCAAATTTCAAATCTCTTGAGCAGATAACTCAACTAACAAAAGACAAAACTCAGCAAACAATGCAGGATACATGAATCAGAAATGCGGGATTCTAATGTACAATTTGAGATTTCCTGTATTTCAATCAAATCATGGACATCATGTAAAAATTAACAAATCTGAAATTGTGGGATTGTCAAATCCAAGAACCAAATTTCAAATCATTATTGCAAGGAATTTGAAATAAATATAATTTATTGGTGTCTCAAAAAGGATGCTAAAGGATATAGGGTGGATTTGTGCTAATTCTTTTAGGAATCATAGGCATTCTCAAAAATTACCCTATTCCATTTTAGGATGGCTAAAATTTAGATGCTTGATTACAGTAGATTTCAGAAGATGCTAATAATAAAGTAGAATTATTTATTACAATCTATCTTATCATATTGTCTTTCCTTTGATGTGTTGATAATGTGTTTGCAATTAATTGGACAGCTTCACCTCCAGTCGCCTTGGCAATAGGAAATCAAGTTGCCTCCCTGAGACCAGCTGTGGTTGTGGAGGCGGCTTGATTTCCTATTGTCAAGGCAACTGGAGGTGAAGCTGTTCAATTAATTGCAAACACATTATCAACACATCAAAGGAAAGACAATATGATAAGATAGATTCTAATATATAATTCTACTTTATTATTAGCATCTTCTGAAATCTACTGTAATCAAGTATCCTTAGTAGCAATACATGAATACATAGTTAGTAAACTAATGGTTTATCTTTCCTCCTCTCCTTCTTCCTTGAAAATAAGTTTTGTTGGCCCCCGGCGTAGCCAGGGGCCAAAAAACTTTTAAAAAATTTCTGCGTCATCAGGAGAGTAGCTCATAAATGATTATATGGTTTTATGGTTGCTATTTTAGTGATTTAAAGTGCAGAATATTGCATCATTTCCAGTTTAGATAATTTTTCATTTCACTTAATTTCATGTCTAAACATGGGTGTTTAGATTGGATTTTTCATTTGATTTTATCCATAGTGGAACTTCTTGATTTGGGTTGATTTGTCCTAGTTACTTACTGTACATTCAATTTGGATTCCAGTTCCTGCAATTATTATTTGAGTTTACTAGTGGCATTCAAAAGCAATTTGAAATTTGGTTCTTGGATTTGACAATCCCGCAATTCCAAAAAACATAGTAAACTTAATGGAAATGGTTGATGGATAGAACACTTCAAATCTGATTCCAGTTAATTCATTTTGTCCATTGGAAATATGCAGTCTGACTTGAACTTTGCAAAGTGTCTATGAGTTCCCGCATTTTTAAAAATTCAAATAAATATACAAAGAATTCAATTTAATTAAAAAAGGCCATCCCGCAAAAGCGATTCAAAATTTGGACCAAGGATTTGAAAATCCCGCATTTTTACGTTCAGGTTCTGAATTCACAGTATGTTTATATGTTATAAATTTAATATTTTATTGTAACCCTACAATCAAGTGGTTTAAAAAACTACAAGTGCTACAGACCAGCCAATCATAATTGGCATTAGTGTTATGTTGTATTTGATTATTAGCTCAGACAAGATAGGTCTATGTTATTACACCCCATTTGTCTTAGTAAATTAAGCCTGTTGAAAGTAAAGCCCGTCTTTTTTGCCAATCAGCACGCTGACTTGTGGTCAATCTAGCACCAGAGAAGCCAGTGTTTGGGTGCTAGATTGACCACAAGTTGGCGTGCCAATTTGTAAACAAAGACATTTTTTACCAGGCTTGGTTTACTAAGCAAAACTGGGCTCAACAACAGAGGCTTTTATCTTGTCTGAGCCAACCATCAAATACAACGTAACACTAATGCCAATTATGATTGGCTGGTCTGTAGCACTTGGAGTTTTTTAAATCACTTGATTGTAGGGCTACAAAAATATTAAATTTATAATAGAAATAAATAAGATAAATAATCATTACATCAGCTGAAATAAACTTTTGGCATTATTAATATCAATCATCACTGTGTTTAAATATAAGATATATAATATCACAATAAAAAATACCTACAGGTTAAACAATATATACTATATAATTAAAAAATTGTTTGGGGGTGAGGTTTATTTGGAAAAATGTGGGAGTGGAGGGAGAGAACTAGTTGGCAGAGTGGGTTGTGAGGAGAGAACTTGATTGGCAGGGTGGCTGGGTTCCAGTTAACTGGGAGGGTTGGCTAGGGGCTGTGGAAGATGAAGGTCCTAGGGACGCACTGTTGCCTTGTTTGGTCTGGAGAGATTGATGATACATGACATCATACTCACACTCAGAGAGCACATTGATTAGCTTGTATACCAAGGACTCATGAGGGGGCAGCTGTGGATTCTTTGATGATTGGCTACTGCTGTGAGCATTTAGGGCCATCTTGGTGAACATTTCAGCAACCTTCTGACAGAGGAAAGCACATTGTGATTGTGGGCTGCAAGAACCACCTGGTTGAAAGTTGTGGGGGTGCGCTCTCTGATTGTGTCCCTGATGTTGAAGAACAACCCATCTCCTAGATGTATATCAGCATGACCAGCAGGTAAAATTGAGACATTGTGGCTGCCTGCTCAGATCCTCTCTTCAGCCACTTCAGCGCGTTTCATTTAATGACTCAGGAAAATTCTGGATTTGGAATTACCTGAGCTCCAGATGACAAGCAGGTTGGAGAGTAATTTCCTGTACATGTATCTATTAGTGTAACTGGACGTGGTTTGGTAAAATACAGTCTTTTTTGGGAAAGCTGCCAGGAATACATCAATGACTGTGCCCTCTTTTTACTTATTTTACCCTTGGGGGTGTTCCCCCCCCCCCAAAGTTCTATTATCCTTGACTTATAATGACAATATATAGCATGATATAAATATGGCATTGTCTAACATACTGGACAGGCAGCGGGCAATTGTGGCATTAATCATGGAACCGTGTGATAAATCAGAGTCACCATTCAACTCATCCCCCAGCCAATTGATCAGAACCAGAATTTCAAAAACAAACCCGTGCATCCAGAGCTGTGCAGCAAGCAATGAAGATGCTGTTAAGCCCTAGTAGGCAACAGACCTCAGTCATTTAGAGGTAAGTGTCCCACTGAAGTAGGGCAAGCATTATAGGATATGCATCCTTGATCTGGTAGTTGGCCTTCTTCTTTGGCTTCTTGGTCAGCTTTGCACTGCCTCTCTTCAATAGGGCTCATAATTGACAGCTTATTGTTGCAAATAAGTTTTCCTCCTTGCCTGCCAATGTATCTTACAATACACAGGGAGAGCTTGATGAGTTGCCCCTTGACGTATCTAATGTTATGGATTAATCTGATGGCAATATCAAATGGCAGGTACTTCATCCTAATTAGGAGTGCTACCAATTCAACTTGCTGATTCCTGCACAAGTTATTCCTTGGCTCCAAACCTTACATGGAACTTCCCACTATGCCACCCCCTTGTGGACTTGTGGCTTTCTCCATATAGTATATTAATCATAATATTCTACAATAAAGAATCCCTTATTCTATCCATTCTTGCCCTTTCTATTGGATTGTTGTCTTCCCCAATCAAATACTGAACTCTAATTGGTTCAGTTGCAACATTATCACTGTCTTGGTGAATTGTAGGTGGGTGGCAATTTTGGCAAACACTAGGTTGCTCTGTTTGAGGCTCATTATCTCTTCAATGATCTCATTGGTTACAAGTTGTTGTTTTTGGGACCCACTGGGATTACTGGGACCCGGATTAGGCAGGGCTTGATTTGATTGGCCCAAATTGTCAAACAATGGTTAGATTGGGTTGAATGGGGACACAGTTGCCCAGTCTCCAAAGTGTGGCACAGCCTCAGGTTGGGCCTGGGCTTGGGGATCACCATATTGGTTGCTGGAAAAGCCACCCATGGATGGGCCTGGTGACACATACAACTTGGCCTCCTCATGACTTAAGTTGAATTGGGTATAGTTGGGAACCATGGCAGTTGCACTCCCTTGCTCATAAACAAGGGCTTACAGTTGCTCCTGGTACTGTGTCTCTACAATATCAAAGTCTGTGTTGCTACTATAAACTATTTCAAAAAAATCAATCAAAATTCTATTAAAACAGAAAGGCAAATTATTGTCAGACTATTGATTCTAGTGAAATTTGTGCTCCTGTTTGAGACACTCTCTCAAACCTCAGCAGCCAGATTTAGAAGCACAAAAACAGAAAAATGCTGTAGTTTTCTAAATAGATTTTGATGGATTCACTATTGAAAGACACTATTTATATCTTGAGTCACAAAAATAATCAAGATTATCAAAAAGAGAGTTGTTTTGTGTTTGAAAAATCACTCTTGTGGCTGGCTCTATTTTGTTCTCTGATTGTAGCAGTTTTGTTACCTCACCGATATATTATCTGATCTAGGTTGCTTCGGAATGTGACCTGTTCAATTTTTTAAGTGTAGGTTTCTTTCATTGGCAGTCTGATTTTCAGAACTGTGTATTTGATCTTAATTTTGTTGTATGCTTGACCATTTTTGCGATCTGGACCTGGTTAAATGGTACTTTTGTTATGTGCAATTGACCTTCAAGTGAAACAATTACCCCTTTTTGGATTGAACTGATTTTGCTCTGGGTTAGTATGTTTTTATTTATCTCAACAGGTTGTAAACCTACTGTATCATATATATATTAAATCCAACCTCACAGCTGTCTTTGGACAGGGCAACCAACCAATAAAAAATGTCAGAATAAATCATATACATTCATTATGTTATTAAAAGTTTTAGTCAACTTATTCTTAAATATATATTTATAAGCTATATATGTCCACCCTTCTGGTAAATGATATTGTATATGTGTATACTCATGGATAGCATGAGATTAGAGTGTGAATTCATATTGAAAAAATTGATAGATGTATGCATAGCTAGATAGGTTTATATTGTATCGATCCATGATATGTTAATCGAATTTAAGTTTTCTGAGTCACACGTGTATTCCATTTTACAGAGAATCATGTACAGCAGTTTTCAAAGCTCTGGGGATAAATGAAAATTTTCAGATTTCAACAAATTTCTCAGCCAAAAAATAAAATCATAATGGTACCAGATCTATTGTTAATCAATATAAATTCAACCTTTTCCATTTCGTTTTTGACGGAATTAATTTCATTTCGATCTGAAATGTTTTCACTTATCCCCACAGCTTTGAAAACTGCTGTACAACATATGAACAGATTTGTCATGTGCGACTGAACCCTAATCAGGCCGAAAATGCATAGTAGCTCCAAATAGTTGGCACAGATCTTTCTGCCCAAAAGTTTGTGACAAGCCGGCCTCAAATAGCAAAAAGATTAACTAGACTCATTTCTGTATACTCTAAGTCAGTTTACCCCCAGCATTAGTTTTTAATAGCTTTAAATATTCTAGTCCTATTTTCAGGCTCTGAAGGTATATTGAAAGGTATGTTTTGGAAAAAATTGTTGTAGTGCTTTTATATTCCCCCTTACAACAGCTATTCCAAGCTCTATGGCATTAAGTTTATGTGCTATGCATCTACTGAAAACTTAATCTTATTTTCTTTGAATATTTGTCTTATTTATTATGACCTTGACTTTAGAGGGCCTATATAAATGATAAAGATTTATTGATCAAAGATTCAGTTGGAAAATATAAGATGATAGCTAAGGCCTGCTTCAAATTCAATGGTGTTAAACTGCTCTCTGAAGCGGTAAAATTCGTGCCTACAAAAATGATCCGCTCAAGATATAGCATACTTAACAATTCACATTCGAGTTTTAAAAATCAGCTGATTGATTTAACTGCTCCAAAAAAAGCTACCTTTGAACTGTACTTTAAACGGAATGCTGGCCATAACAAGTGGTCAAAAATCAGACATGCCAAAGGAGCAACCGATCTGAAACGAGGCACTCAGTTTGCAAAGATGGGGCTAGAGCTTCAAGCTGCTATTCGAGGTAATTAATGCTAGGATGTTGTGTTTGCCAGACTCGAAATATCCCTTTTTATTTTTACCTATTAATCAAGTATGGTTAAATATTAAACTCACCATTTTTCAATCAAGCTGGCGGGACAGATCCCCAGTTAAATCTTCGGCTTGCGGCTGCCTTAGCAGCTGCTAAAGGCATGGATTTGCCAAAGAAAAATATCGAAAATGCTTTTAAAAAGGTAAACTGGCGAATTTATTGACACTTGCAAATGATATATCACCTTTAAACTTTTGCTTCCAAAAATACAACTTACATACATTCCATATACCAACAAAAAATCATAAATTGAGTTCCAATCACATTTTTCAATAAAATCTCTATTTTTTGAACTCTTACAATCTGCTTACAAATTTCAAACTTGATTTAAACTTGCTGGTTGTGATATTTTAAAAATATTCTAGACAATAGCTCTTGTATTTATAATATATCCTATGTGTTTGTTCATCTTAACAAGCTTTAGCCTTTGTCTTCAGTATATGATTAAATGCTTCTCTGATCTCGTTTAACTGCTTGCTTCTTAAAGTTGACATGTTATTAGGCAACCGGACAGGCAGATCTTCAGATGGAGGAAGTTGTATACCAGGCAATGGGCCCGCATCAGGTAGCTGTCGTTGTGTAAGAGCCATCCTTTCGAATTTCTGTCTAACAGCCCAAAGAGAAGCGTTTACCGACAACAAGAACAGAACTGTTAAAAGTGTACGGTCAGTCGTTACTCGCGCAGGGTAGGTTCTAAACTTAGCTCTCCGATGCTTCTAACGCTAAATCTTGTTATAGTGGTGCAATGACGGATGTATCTTGGATGTTCCAGAAAAAAGGTACCGCTGCTGATGTTCATTGACTTAAAAGTTTAAGGAAAAGTGGTCATCCACCTGGGATCTGAAGAAGTTGATTCCGACCGCATCCTGGATGATGTCCTGGAAGCGGGAGGAGATGATTTTACAATAGAAGAAGGGAGAAGTTTAGAGGTTTTTTAAGTTCAACATAGCAATTTAATATTTAATGCTAGGTGACTTGCGAATTCGAAACCCTTGGAAGGATGAG
This sequence comes from Entomophthora muscae, assembly GCA_014839935.2. Lineage (NCBI taxonomy): Eukaryota > Fungi > Entomophthoromycota > Entomophthoromycetes > Entomophthorales > Entomophthoraceae > Entomophthora > Entomophthora muscae. Next base: position 301,737 of record QTSX02007193.1, read on the forward strand.
CAAAGAACTTCAAGGGACAGGGAGGTATGCCCTCCAATCTATAGCACCTTATTATCACTTCAATACCACTTGGGCCCAGCCCGAAGGCAAGGATGAAAGAGAAGTAGAGGAAGAAATCTCTGCCTTTTTGGAAACTCTAGAAGATCTGGAAGATGTGGTTCGTATCCATACTAACTTGCCTTAGAATATGAAATAATAACATGATAGGCTCTTCCATTTCAACAAGATTGTAAATCTAAAGCTTCACTAATCAATGCTATCACCTGACCAACTCAGCATGTGGACTCTTTTGGCTTGAGCCCAGATCAACAAGTGTGTACAATTGATTAGGTTTATGTTGGCTGATGCCATTCTTGGTTCTACTTTATACTCTACCACCTTTTCTTTCACACCAGGTGAATTCTACTATTTTTCATAGTAAAAATGTCTGACTTTACCTTGTATGGAAGACAAGATGGCACAATATAAAGCAGAACCCATTGTTAAATGCTGCAAAGTAGAGAAAATATAATTTGAGACCTCGTGTATTTTTAATTAGACTCCCAGAAAAAAGTTAGTTGTTACTGCTATAAGTGTGACTCTTAAAACTATACAATTGTATAAGAAGGTAAAGTATGTTTTTTATGCAAAATCTAATTACAAAAAATGTTTTAAATGATGATATATGCTATATAGACTAGATTAATGCCAACTATATACTTCTGGGAAGTAGAATAAACAAAATAAAGGGGAAATTTAAAACAAGAATTATATTTTATATGATACAGATATTGAGGGTTATATAGTACCTTGGCAAGCTGCATGCTGTCCATGTATATCATGGTAGTCATGAGGCTTGTCCAGGTAGTGTCCCAATTAGGATTCAAAATGTTTGCTCTCCATATAAGATGGGTGGCTGATAAGAATGCTGCCGGTTATTCAGTAACCAGGAAATTACTTGGGGAATCACTTCCCAAGAGGGAGTAATCATAGATGTTGTGACATGTCCCCCTGGGGTGCTGGAAGATGGAGCCTTAGGAATTTTCTTGAGGCCGTCTGAAATCTGGGCCTGGTATCAATCTAGTTTGGTATTAGGGATAGGAAGTTGGGAACTGTGTTGTGCATTTCTTGCTTTAAGGGGGCAGAGGCAGCTGTGATGCATGAGCTTCAACCCTGTTTGTGCACTGATCCCTTTGCTGATATATATGTTGTTTGGTTTGACCTCCATAGCCACGCCTGGTTCTCCTAGTCCTGGTTCTGATCTGTGTAGGCCAAGATTTGCCGCCTAAATCTTGTCTCCAACTTGAAACCTTTCTTTCTGGAGGATATTGCTTCTCTCTCCATGGCAACCACCAAAATTAACTCATTCTGCAAGTCAACTTACTGAATGTCAACAATTTGTTGGCATTCAGTAAGTCAACATTATTTTAGGATTTATTTGCCGGAATTGGACATTTCCCAAACTAAGCTAATTTTCATATCAAATTATTGAGTCAGAATTGCAAAATCAAAAAGGAACATCCATAATCTTGGCCCCACTTAAACAACAGCTTGACTTTAAGCCAAAAACCTGATACAACTTATATGAAAATGTTGGTTCCTTTGTACTTTCACATTTAGGCAACCCGGTAAGTAATATCTGGATGCCGACCCCAAAATAGAACCCATAAAGCTCTTAATAAAATATGCATTATTCTGTGAATAGCTATCGTTTATATTTTATAAGATGTTTTTATTAAATATATAGTAAGATAAGCATTGAGCAAAGACATATACCAGCTTTCATAATGCTCCTTGTATTATTGAGCTATTTATTGTTATGATAGATCCATTGGATAAATACATAGCTCAATTCCAGAAGTTTGTTTAAGCTAAAACACATATGTCAAAACTAGAATTTATATATGTATTTATAATGGCGACATTGGGTCAAATTGACATGTTGCTGAAATCACAGCAAACAGGTTTGGCTAAGCAAACAAAGTGGCATCATTGAAGCAAGATTTAATAGGAAACTTACTATAAAAGAAGGCCAGCTGTCTCCATGTCAACACCTTCACTGGTTTATTACTAAAATGCTGCCGCTTAACAAAAAGCACACACACAATGGTATTATAATTCAGGTCAAAGTACCCAGGGCTGTACTTTAGACTTCCCTCTACAATCCCTATTATTTAGTTTTCATAAGTTACATATGCAAATCTTTAATTTTTTAAAATTTAAAAATAATCAACTTTGGCCTTAAAAAACCAACTCCAGAAAATATTAACTAAGCTTTATAAGTGATTTACATAGTGTTTTTCTAGTTTAATGCTGACTGTCAGTATGTCAACAGTCGAAATTAAAGCATTTTTTATGCTGACAAGCTAAATTAAATATTTTTGACTATTGTGACTACCAGAATATTGACTTTTTATTTAAACATAGCCTTTTCTATTATTTACTGATAAGCTAGCTCTAAAAGCACTTCATATGCTGTCATGAACTATTTACTTGCTAGTAAAATTGAACGGGTGGGTTTTTACTTAATTTTATTCATGTTTTTTATATTACTTTTACTTTAAGAACTCTACTTAAGTTGTTGTAGGACAAATCTTCCAAGAAGCCACCAAAGAAACCAAGTCACCCAAGAACGTGCCCAAAGCCTCTGAAAAGGCCCAAAGTCCCTACAGCAACAAAAAGGCAGTCAAATTGCCCTAAAAAAACAAAATAAAAAGAAAAAGACCTCAGACCCTGAAAGTGAATATTTCTCCTCTTGCCCCTCCTCTTCTTCAAGCTGGTTTAAATCAGAAGAAGATGAGGTCCCACTCTATAAAAAAAGAAGATACCCAAGAGTTCAGAACCCCAGTCAAGCCTATATGAGCCAAGCCCAAAGAGAGCAAGCCCCAAGGAATCAGCCCATCCCAGTCCAAGAAACACAAGAATCCAACTACAGATAATTTCTCCCACCACCCAATGAACCTGAACCTCTTCCTTCTCCTCAAGTATCAATAAAAAGATCCTGATGATTGTCTTTCTGACTACTATCAAGCACCAATTGATTCATGTGATTCTCTCAAGGTTCACAAGATATGTAACAACAAAGAAGTGTTTAAGCTCTCAAAGAAGTTCCCTTGTCATTTCCCTCTGATGTCTGTCAAAGAAGTTTCAATTGTAGTCTGCAATGGCTATGTTTTCAATTTTAACAACCATAAAATAGTAGGAAAAAGTAAGAATTATGTATGTGAAGATGGAAGCTGGGCTGCCAAAATTAACACAAAAGGATGGGATAAAGTCACTAGTGAAAAAGAAGAACACACATACAACACTCTAATCAATCTCATTGAAAAGCTTCTAAAGTGGTACCTCTATCAAATGGTTCAAGTCTCCAAAGATATCAAGGCTTTTGATCTGGTAGTTAAGGGCAAAAAACACCTAAGTAACAAGAACCTGAAGCTTTTCTCTAACTGGGACCAGCTAGTGAAGTACATATGTGACAAACCCGTGATCTATGCTCCCATAAAAAACCTGCCATAGTCCAGGGAGAGTCAGTATTGACCAACAAGTTAAATATTTTCAACAAAGATGAGGTTTTTCTTTTAAATTATGATGGTCCTACAGCAGACACAAGAATTATATGCTACACAACAGAACTTGGAGCAGTTAAGAGATTCAGAGACCTTGTGTCATGAATGACATTTCTCCCAAAATAAGTAGAAAACTCCAATTAGAGGGATCAAACTTGGGACCTGGTTCTGATGATTGTGAGGATCCTGTAGACCCTTGGGCCGTCCACCCGTGTTTTTTGCAGCTAGCTAATGAAAGAGCTGGAACAAGTTGTGATTTGGACCTGGATAATCAGCAAACTTTGCAGTTCTGTCAGGCCACAGATTTGCAAAGTATCGAGGAACATCATAAGACAGTGATTAATACGGGCCAGTCTAAATTGCTAGAAGCACTGAATAAACATGCTGTCACTTTTATATTGACTGATGGGTCATCTGGAAAGGGATTTACTGCTCAGCTTGATAAGTTGAAGTCCCAAGGAAACTCAGATGATAGGTTAAAAAACCAGGCCGCCAGGCCACGTGATCTCCAGGCCTCTGGTGACCTTGAAGTGACTCCCAGAGATGTTCAGACTATGAGACCAGGGTTGACCCGGCTTGGGGTTTCTGAGGGTCATTTGGTCTAGGATGACAGGAACATCAGTGGAAATGATAAGGCTATGAGGATATTATCATTAGGCCGTCAGATGGAGGTCATTTCAGCAGAAAAAATGACGGGCCAAAGGATCCAGGATGGGGCCAGAGCTCTTGAGCCAGAAAAAACTGAGCAACTTAGCAATCAGGTGATGGGCTAGATTACAAACTTATCATTTGAAATAGTATTTAAACTCCATGAAGTCTTGACAATTGGTATTGCCATTTTGAAATAAAAAATATTATGGGACCTTGGTTCTACCAATTTATTCCTTATTTTGTTGTGGTTGTTTTTCTTTTCACTACTGTCCCAACAAGAAATCTTGGGCTGACGTCCTGCATTCCTGAGGAAGCCCCCAAAATCTGGCCTGTGTTTTATTGTCCTCCTGGTGCTCTCTTTGTTCAACTGCATTTTCCCAACTGTCCGCTTAAACCAGAGTACAGGGAGCTTACCAAGAAGGCAACCCCCTGCACAGACCACCTGGCCCAGTAAATAACCCCACAAACAGCCTTACACAAAGATACTTGGTGCAAGCAACCAGCCTCCAAAATCAGTGTGAAGTATAACTATTTGTCTACCTACCAGACAGATATGAAAACATCACTGACACACAAACCTGACCGCTTACACCCCACCCCAGGTCTGACTCCTCCCACAGCCAATCAATATGCAGAAATCACCTACATTACCTTGTCTGGGCTATTCAACACTATGGTTCCAGCCACTGGGCCCTGGGCATTAGTAGACCAATCAGCATCTTATCTCATCAATTTAGCACCCCTCCTGTGGTGGGCTCTACCCTACTCCCAACAGAGCAAGTTGGCAGCCAAGGCTAACAGGTCTTCCCCTAGGAAGTGGTATCCCAACACCTGGTTTTGTGATGTTATCTTTTCTAAATGCTCACATATTTTTATCAAATATGGGTTGTAAATTCTCACATTAAAGCCAAGATGCTCTCATTTGCCTACTTTCTGTTTTCTGGGGCAACAGAAAAGATCTACACAAGAGCCTTTAAGATCCTTCAAGAGGGTATCAAGGCCCTGCCTAGTAATAAAAAGAGTCACTCTAGCCATAACACTAGAGACAATCCATATGATGATGAAAAGGACAAAGCCAACCTTTCTGCAGAATAAAAAGCTCATGACAGAGCACTTGGCCCCTCAACTATAATCATGGACTATGAAACTACACAGTATAACACTTTTGTAAATACCTTTGATGAAGAGGTCTAGATTTTTTTTACATTATTGACAGACTGTTAATAGGCAGCTAAAGAGCAATCTGAGCTCAGCAAGATCCAATGTCTAGATACCTCAGGAAAGTGCAATTTCTTAATTCAGCTATTTTTAGCACTAGCCTTTTTAAAGCCAGAGCATACTGGGAAAGCCTTTGAACTTCTTTGCCAGGATTCATATGCCAATAAGCATGATTATCACAAATGACAAGCTCTTGCTAACTATGCTGGTGAAAAAACCTCAATTACAGGATTTGAACCCCAAAACCCTGCAGGCCGCCAGCCTGCAGGACCAGCTGCCCGCAGTTTTCTGGACTCAAACCAGAGCAGGATTTGACTTTGGGGAATCTCCTGAGACCTGATGAGCTAAAATTAACTGTGTTGAGGCCTCTCACACTAAAGGTTCTATTATTCCTGCCAATTAGAGTGCAGGCCTAGCCAAGGACCCTAAAATAACTTGGGCTACAGCAGCAGAAGAATCAAAGAAACTTCCCGTGGAATGCAGGCCACCCAAGGATGATCAATCCTACAAACCAAAAGGAAATTTTGAGTTTTCTTATTTTGAGCCAGTCAATGAAAGATCCCCCATAATGAATGCCACCAAGGGCTGCATAACCCTGATATATGATATCATCAGGCCCAAGGGGAATTGCAAAAGTTTACCCATGATAACTGGGCACACATATACCCTGGGCTGCCAAGAAACTACCCATTGTCATTCTTGCAATAAAGTGACATGAACCTTTGGTTCAATCAAGTCATCATGTATTTGATTTTAGTTCTATTTTTTTGCATACTAACATCTGCAGCCTTGTCCCCCACGCCCATCAACCCCAAGGAACTGTGGACCATCTGCCTGAACTATATTGACCACCCAGAGCACCCTTTGGCCTGGTACATTTCACAGAATATCCCCCCAACCCAGCATATTTGGAGTTCACTCTAGAGAAAATTCAGATCTACAACCCTGAAGCCAGAACCCAAGAAACTGATATCATTGGCCAATAAGGATCCTGGATACCTGTGTCCCCTCTGCTATTCCAAGATAAATAAAACTACCTGCCAGCCTATCATGTTCCAATGACCCCACCTCTCACCCCAAAGCCCGACTGCCCGCAAGAACCCATAATAGCCAATGAGTACACTTTAATACAACTATTTGGAGTAATTTACATCACTCTAAATGGGCTTGTATATTCTATGGTTCCTTCCAACAGGCCCTGGACGGTAGGACACGCCATTTCAAAAATGGCATCTCAAAAAACGCCATCTTGAATTTAATTTGAGATGGCATTTTTTGCGTTGGTGATTTTGAATCACAAAAAAATAAAATAAACAATAAAATAGTTAAAATTTACATATACTTTTATAATGCAGAATCTCAAATTTATGCCATCTCAATTCTGTCACTTTGAGTCAGATTAATTAAATCTTATTTTGTTAACTTTATTTACATATGAAATCACTTAGTGTGGGGTATGTTTACGCCATCTTGACTTTACGTCATTTCAAATTACACCATTTATCTTAAGCTAAAATAAGTTTATACCTGAACTAAATAAAGCCTGTGGTATAATGCCAGAAGATGTTCCTATAGTATTAATCTAAGACACTTATACAGTAGTTTTAAAAGCTATGGCGACAAGCAAAATGAACCCAGATTTAAACAAAATTCAACTAGCAGGTTAAAATATACACTCCATTAACAGGGATTTTTGGCGCTAATAGGCACAATGGGTCAACACAGCAACAAAGTACTCACGCACAAAGCAAAACCATTCAAAATGCAATCTGAAATACATGGATTCACAAACAAAATGGTGTGAGTTGGCTTTTGGTGTACATATGTTTACTATGTGAATTGGCGACA
>QTSX02007194.1:0-177398 GCA_014839935.2 Entomophthora muscae
TCCATTGAAGCTGGCTTGGCTGCTGGCGCCTTTGAAGATGTTGTTATTAAAAACCATTGTAAAAAACCTAGGATAAATCACTAAAAGTAGAAATTTTAAAATTTAATGAATTATTTTTATTGTAATCTCAAGTCCATATTTGGAAGGTTCTCAAAACCTTTTCATACATATCTGGAGCCATGAAAATGTATAAAATGCCTCTGTTCCTAAATCAGATAGCTGTTGATTGGCTGTTAAACTTTTATTTTTCTATTTTAGGCTGCTCATACTACACATCTTGTGTGTTTTCATTTTGTTTTGTGCTTGTGTAATCTTGCTTCTAGATTGCTCCAATTTTGTTTCACTTTAGTCCTTCTGTTGGTGCCTCATATGAATCCTGCTTGGATTATAATATACTCCGGAATAGCATCCATCCATTTCAGTTGTTGTGTCAGTTCATTTTGTTTGTGGTTTGAACTACACCGCTTGATGTTTGATATAATTTCATATGATGGGCTAGTGAAATTTTATTTTTGATTTGACAGTTCATTTATTAACCAAAAATATTTAAATTAATTGAATCCTGAATCTCACGCAACTTGGATTTTGTTTAAATCTGAAATCATTTTGTTTAAATCTGAAGAATTTTTGCTTGTTGTCATAGCTTTAAAACTACTGTATCTCAAATACTGTAAATTCAGAACCTGATTGTATAAATGTGGGATTGTCAAATCCTTGGTCCAAATTTCAAATCACTTTTGCGGGCAACTCAGCTGAGTGAAAAATAAAATATTTTATAAAATCAAACATTTAATTTGACTTTTTTTGATTTATTTAAATTGGCAAATTTTGAATCCTTGAGCAGATAACTCAACTAACAAAAGACAAAACACATAAAACAAAAGCAGGATACATGAATCAGAAATGCAGGATTCTAATGTATGATTTGAAATTTCCTGTATGCCAAACTAATCATAGACATCATGTAAAAATTAACTAATATGAAATTGCAGGATTTTTATATCCAAGAGCAAAATTTCAAATCAAAAATGAGGTGAATTCAAAATAAATATAATTTATGGGTGTCTCAAAAAGGATGCTAAAGGATCTAGAGTGAATTTGTGCTAATTCTTTTAGGAATCATAGGCATTCTCAAAAATCACCCTATTCCAGTTTAGGACATCTAAAATTTAGATGCTTGATTACAGTAGATTTTAAAAAACGCTAATTATAAAATAGAATTATATATTAAAATCTATTTTTATCATGTTGCCTTTTCTTTGGTGTGGTAATAGTTCTTTTGCTGTTGATAATGTGCTTGCATTTAATTGGATAGTTTCACCTCCAGTTGCCTTGGCAATAGGAAATCAAGTTGCCTCTGCAACCACAGCTGGTCTCAGGGAGGCAACTTGATTTCCTATTGCCAAGGCAACTGGAGGTGAAACTATCCAATTAAATGCAAGCACATTATCAACAGCAAAAGAACTATTACCACACCAAAGAAAAGGCAACATGATAAAAATAGATTTTAATATATAATTCTATTTTATAATTAGCGTTTTTTAAAATCTACTGTAATCAAGCATCTAAATTTTAGATGTCCTAAACTGGAATAGGGTGATTTTTGAGAATGCCTATGATTCCTAAAAGAATTAGCACAAATTCACTCTAGATCCTTTAGCATCCTTTTTGAGACACCCATAAATTATATTTATTTTGAATTCACCTCATTTTTGATTTGAAATTTTGCTCTTGGATATAAAAATCCTGCAATTTCATATTAGTTAATTTTTACATGATGTCTATGATTAGTTTGGCATACAGGAAATTTCAAATCATACATTAGAATCCTGCATTTCTGATTCATGTATCCTGCTTTTGTTTTATGTGTTTTGTCTTTTGTTAGTTGAGTTATCTGCTCAAGGATTCAAAATTTGCCAATTTAAATAAATCAAAAAAAGTCAAATTAAATGTTTGATTTTATAAAATATTTTATTTTTCACTCAGCTGAGTTGCCCGCAAAAGTGATTTGAAATTTGGACCAAGGATTTGACAATCCCGCAGCTTTACATTCAGGTTCTGAATTTACAGCATGATTTAAATATCTATATTTATAATTTCTGGTTAGAAATGTGCACTTTTATCCATTTTGATTGGTATATTTGTTTTATTTTATAGTTATATTCTAGAAATAGCTACTCATAATATCATATTTACAATTTTGCCCCAGATTATACATATTAATTAGGAAGTAATAGCAACAGTGTGGCAACTCCACTAATTTTTCTTGCTACTGTGATGGTTGATTTACTTAAATTTTATAAGTGGTAAAGAAGTGTAGAATATGGTACCAAATAATGAGCTAATTTATAATGAGTAAAAATCTCAACATTGAAATTTAGATAAGGTAATATCCAAGAAAAGGGTAAGGGATAGTATAACCAAAACACATTAATATATGAAAAAATCTATAAAGATTGATAATTTGAAACAAAAATAAGAATAACACTTTTTGAACATCAGCTCAATTTTTGGTTAAAATTGGGCTTGATTGTGTTTAAAATCAGTGTGGAGGCATAATTCAGTACAAAATCAATACATTTTAACAACAACATCCTGACCAGAAAACAGAAAAACAATGTTTGAATCTACATGAGCTGTCAAAAGTGGCTGAATAAAAAGTTAGAAATTTAAGTAAATGTGTGGTTTTAAAAACTATTGGTAAAATATAAAAACTCAGAAGTGGTACTTAAAGGCTTGGAAAAGACTTGGTACTTTTCTAGTGGCTTGAAATAGGCCATATGATGTGTTTGGAAGTCATTAGCCTAGGTTTTAAAGAATAGTTTGGTTTAGGAGGGGAGATAAGCATCATTCTTCATATGAACTGAGGGAAAACTATGTGATATCATAATTCAAATTTGGCACTCAAAAAACCAAATTAGTTGATTTTGGCTTTTTTATGGGCTTTTGGGGCTTCTGTTTAACTTCAGTTTCAATTTTGGCATACTTCTTAGTAACCTGATTCTTTCCAATTGCTTTATTGAGGTAATTATAAGACTTAAAAAAGCTCATATCTTAATCTTTTCTGTCCAGCCTTACATTTTTGGGGCAATCAATGTCAACTAATATGGAACTTTCAATGACAGCTACTTGATATTTTTTGTTTTAGTTACTATAAAAGTTTGTAGGTGAATTGAAAATTTAACTCTAGTTTTTTGGTTAAATTTCATTCTCTCATGACTTATTAAACAACACCTCAGAGTGTGACAAGTTTTTTAAGTGATCATCTGCATTATTGTTAATTAAAAAAGTATTGTGCATATTTTGTTGTTTTTCTGGATATTTTATGCCAATAGCACATATTTGGTTTTGAAATGTGATTTTGATTTTACTAAAGAGTTGACTTTTAGTTCAAGACTGAACTGATTTTTTAAATAGTATATTTTAGTTAAATCAACATGTAATAAAACTACTGTAATAGCTTCCAGTGAAAACTGTGATGAATTCAACTACCAGTTATATAAATCTAATATTAACTTGTGTGTAAGAAATTTAAGCTATTTTTACTAGTAATTTAGGGATTTAACCCCAAAAACAAAAATTAAAACCACTGAAAGCTGACTCATGTTAATAATTCTTCTTGTATAAACTCCAATTTAAGAAGTAACTTATATTTAGATTCACCAATAAAAATCAAAACTAACAGTAATCAACTTTCTAAAAGTAAAAGTGGTCATGTTGACACTTAAGCCTAAAACCAATTTAATTGATAAAACCACATTCACACTTGTATAACTTTTATTTAATATTATATTTTATTATTATTATCCAAAGCTGTAGAGAAGGCTCCAAAGCACCAATATACTGGATCTAGTTGTATATACATTAATCAAGTACCCCCTTGTTTTACATTAGGTCTATTCTGGATTGCTAGATTAATTGGTGCCACATAACTTAAGCCTGATTCATTAATAGATTTCATATGTAAATTATTGAAAGCAGAAAGTCAACTCCCCCTGTTTGACACTATTTACTCACCATATAATCACTATGAATTTTAAAAATCAAAGGCTCATATTTAAGCCTAAATTAATAAGTGTTGCACTATGGATGCTGGTTGACGCCCACAGAATTTACACCTTATCAGGCTGACTAGGAAGAGAGCTTCTTAATGATTAACACTTACTATGGTAAAAATACACTCCAAGCTCCTATCAGAATAACACTATCACTAATAAAAATTACTATGCATTATGTTTTTCACATTTTTTTGAAGCTAAGTTTGATACCTTTCCTGACAATTTAAATTAAAATAAACAAGGTGCACTTAAGGAGTCACCACATGTCATATCAAATGACATTTTGCCTTCCACTTTGAATGTTGAGATGTAAGGTAATACTTATAAATATAGTAATTTTAAAAGCTATGGCAACAACCAAAAATACCTCAGATTTAAACAAAATGATTTTAGATTTGGATAAAATCCAACTATCAGGTTAAAATATGCACTCTGCTAACAGGGATTTTTGGCGTTAATGGGCAAAATGGGTCAACACAACAAAGAAGTGCTCACAAGCAAAGCAAAACTATTCAAAATACAATCCAAAATACATTGATTCACAAACAAAAATGTTGTGAGTTGACTTTTGGTGTACATATATTTACTATTTGAATTGGTGACAAAATACACCCAAGCGCAGTGAGTCAAAACTCAATACAAAAACAAAACACAATAGCAACTCACTATGTAAACAAAATCACTCAAATGTTGTGTGCAATGGATTTTAATCAAGAATGATACCAATGTATCTAAAATAAGACATGAGGTCTGAAACATAAACTTTAAAAATATTGTGTTGGGTGCTTAATTTGGCGTAAAATCTGGGGAAATGGGTGGAAACTATATCAGGTATTCTAAAATGGGCGTTGTAAAACCAGAAACAACTAATTAAGAAACAAAAAATCTATAATTGGGATATGAGGGGGGGAATATTAATCAAATATCCATATTCAGATTGTCAGAAAATCTGTGGACCATGATATTTTATCATACGCCAGATGATATCCTAAGTCTTCTAACATTAGGAAGCACAGAGGACCTGTGACTTAGGCGGAAACTTTGGCCTGGAATACTTATTGTCATCAGAAGTAGAAAGTCTGACAAGGCCCAAGGCCCAGAGGATTTGGGGTGGTTCATCTTACTTCTGGATAACAATTTATAGTTGTCTCTATATTTTACTATATATAATTATACTGTATGGCAACAGTATCATCTTTTGCTCTCCACTAATAAAGCCTAAGAAAGGATTTCATTAAGGAAATATGACTTGGTTCAATCATTAAGTCAAATAAGGAATCATCAGTCTTTTATTCTAATGGACTGGCTTTAAGTTGGCCTGTCTGCGCACATGCTATCCAAGTTAGCTCACAACGCTAAAAGAGACTGAAGTAGCATTAGGACAACATAGCAGGAGGCCTGGCCTTTTTGGGGTGGTTTTAACAGAAGGCTTGCTTGACATCTTCCACAGATTGGTATCCTTTCTGTCTACCTGGACCACTTCCAGGGCTAGCTAGCAATTGGTTGGCTACTAGTTCACAGAGATGATTGTTTCACTTAATCAGAGCTACTTTAATACAATGGGCTCAAAGCCTCTTATCTCAGCGTGTTTGGCCTGACAGCCCAGTCCATGATGGACTCTTCTAGATGTAATGTAGATGACAGTTCTTATGAAAGCCCTCTTGTTCTAGGATTCCATTAGAGTTTAGAATAGTAATTATTATGATAATCTTGTTTGAGGTGGTTGTTGAGGTGAACTAATTAATGAGCAGAAAGTTTCATGTTCTATTAATTAATTGCAATGCGTGAATTGTTAATGCCAGGACATGATTTGATTATTGACTCATTGATTCTACCAACCTGCAACCCACATTATTTGGTTGAAACCATTCCTAAGAGTGATTAACCACTGCCCTGCATTACTTAGAGTAATTAACTGTTGGCCTGTGGTATTTTTTAAATCTGTTAATTAGTCAATATCCAGAAATCCTGATACAGATAAAAGCAGAAAATAAAATTAGGGAGTAGCTTAATTGAAATTTATTTAATATTTTATTAAATTTTAAAATGGAAGGAACACAACAACAGAGTACCAAAGCACCTGTTGTGCGCCGCAGTTGCAGTTGTCCCCGCAGGTCAAAGAACAGAGTTAGTGTAACCCAAGTGCCTAATCAGGAAGGAGATGGGAGAAGAGAATTTGATAGTGAAACTGCACTGAGGCAGCTGGTTCAAGGATCACAAGCTGCTAGGGTGAAGAGCATCAACCCTTGGGCCCCCAAGCTGACCTGGGAGCCCACCAAGGTTACCACTACCAAAACAGTTAGAAATAAGGAGGTAGAACTTACTTTGTATGTGTTTGACTTTATGTACCAGGAAGAGTTGGTCCCGTCAGCCATGCTGGAGAAGATGAAGCCTGTACTTGACACTAGCTAAGAGCCCTATGTCAGTGATGGCAACCAGGAAGAGGACAAGGAGCCTGAATTCTACAGAGCTGACAAGGAACAACTGGTGTTAAAAAGATTTCAGCCTTCTATACCAAGGTACCTATGCCCTGTGTTGTTCCCAATACCAACAGGTCAATCCCCACTGCCAAAAAGCCCACCCAGAAGCGCATCCCAGATATCAAACACATCATTCTGCTCAAGCTAACACGGGAATATGGTGATACAAGGCAGCCACAACTCTTGGTGAGGTGGATCCCAAGTACACCTCCAAGACCTTCAACAATTTCATCAATACTGACCAAGTCCTTGCTGCGGAGAAATCCTTGTGTGTGTCAACCATGCTCACCAAGGAGCACAAATGGGCAATCCACCAGTGAATAACCCAAGATTGCCATCTTGAACTGGCAAATATACAGATCATAGTCAAATATACTTTTGGGGTTGAGGCCTCAATTTCCTTTTACTACCATCTGGTCAAGAGAATTTGCTTTTCCTGAAAAAAACTCAGGGTATCCCCCTGTAGTGCAGGGCGCCACTCCCTGGTATTGCCTTATCTGGATTGATCCCTTATTTAGAAAAGTATAAGGGGAACTGCTGCTCTTTTTTGTCATCTATCCCAGAGAGTAACCCTCCAAATTACATAGCGTCAATTCCAATTAGAGACTGATTGACGCACCTGCGGCTAGCCGCAGATGCGTTGGAGAGTGACCCATCAGAGTGAGTTTTCATATAGCAATTAGTGACTAATTGGAGCATCTGTGGCTAGCCGCAGATGCATCAATGATTGACCCATTGTTCATCCCACTATGTAAATTGGTTATTTGATCTTCTGCCCTTCTTCCTTCCAAAATGTGAACTTCAAAGAGAGTAGTCTGAACCCCTATTCTACACTCAATTCCCTAAAGACAGCCCTACTATTGCTGCGACCACCTGACCCCAGATCACATGCCTAAATGTTCCCTTCTTGTCCAATCTAACCCCTTTCCCTCTGAATATTCTCCAAAATGTTTCAGCCCTCTAAGAATAGGCTCATTGCCTGAAAGTCTAGACCCTAGTCAGCATGATCCACCTTTTCTTTCCCCTTCTCTTTCTCCAAGTATAAAAAGACCCCAAGAGGTCCCCAATAAATAGAACCATTCACCATAACAACATAAAAATTGACTTAAAAATCTTAGACTACTTGCAGAGCCCAAAAATAGAGGCTCTGTTGAGTAAAAAGAATTTAGTCTTGTTGTGTTTCCAGTTGCTCAGCTACACGCAACCCATCCCTACAACCCTTGAGCACCACACCCCCTACAATTTTAATAGCCCAGCCAACATTGACATCCAGAAAAAATACACAGAGGTGTACAATGCCCTCAAAGCCAAAGGGGCAGTCAAATTCTATTACATTGACAAATCAGCATTTGCCTTGCCAATGCGCAATGAGTATGGGTATGTCCCCGAAGGCTCAAATGACAGGGTAGCTTGGTGTGCTGTAGTCCGCGCCACAGTATATTCAATGGTGGCTCTCCTTGGTCCAAAGAGGTCAGGCTCTATCAAATGATAATAGGCTCCCATAGTAGCCATACCTTCCTATCATTCCTCCAATTGGTCCAGGAGCACCTGAGGCACACAAGCCCAGGCTTCACCAATGTAATTGTGATGGACAACATTGGTCTTCATAAGGTGGCTGATATTCTTGAGGAATTCCCAATGATTAACACTAGCATTGCAGCAGCCCCCCAGCAATTGGTCACAGCAAATTTGCGCCTTCTCTTCCTCCCTGCTTATTTGCCCTTCCTAAATCCCATCAAGGAAGTATTTGGGTGGCTCAAGCGAGTTGTCAAACAAGGGACCCCAACTGGGACAGAGGACCTCTTTGATTTGCTGCAGGACAGGATCCACATCCTCTCAGCTGAGACTGTGGCCAAATTCTATGGACACACTGATTTGTTAATCTCTGTATGTCTTAACAAACAGCCAATCAATTAAAGGCTTAGCTTGTCCAACTTTTTTATATTCTCTAATTTACTATTTAAGATTTACTAATATCATTTTATATTTAGAAGCTTCTAAGCCCACAATCACATTCAGCGGGAACATCAATGAAGGTTTGTAATTCATTTATTTTATATATTTTTTATTATAGCATCTGAGGTTATCTCAAACACTTGATACTGGATTACGCAAATATATTTATATGGCAACAGCGCCCATGTCAACTCAAAACTCTAAATCTCCTATGTTTTTTTGCTAGTTGCACTAGCTTAATTCTTTTTTAAAGCGTTCAGGGGTGTAAACCCAGAAAACACGACAAATTTGTGGCCATCTTGACACAATTTAATATTAAGCTTAATAAAAAACTCAATTTAACCAGATTTTCCCTTTAGTTTTACTAATAAAAAATAATTTATTTTTTATTTGTTTTCACAACGTAAAAGTGTCAATGTTGACACTTTTTAAGCCAAACTTATTTTTAATAACAAACCTGAAACATCTACAGTAAGAAAAATAAGTACACATTTAAAAATATTTTTTTATTGAATTATTGTATTGAAAAATACAGTGCACATAAATTTGATTGTTGGAATGTTCATGTTATAAATATATATGTGGTACTTATTACAGCTTTAATATATTAAGTGGATTGGTGGCTAACGCAATCCAATAATTTGAGCGTGAGTTACTATGTAAGTTACTATTGTCAAGGGTCTGGATGTACAAGTGTTCTGGCTACCGCCAACCTACTTAACATCCAGCCATTGCCTGATTTGGTCCCCTTCCAACATACCATTTGACATACCAAGAATGGTAACCAAGAAATATCACCTGACTGTCCAAGTATCCAGTGGCTCAAACCCACCTTGCACATGACCAACCGGCAACAGCGCCTATGTCAACACTAAAAATGTTGACAGTGGCCATGTCAACACTTTTAATGTCAACACTATAGTAAAGTGACGACCCAGTTTTACTTAATGTCGTTTCCTGGATGTCAACACTTTTTTAATTAACAAAACACTTTACCCTGAACATTTTTAATATAAAAAATTATTTTAAAATACTTTATTATACTAAAATTACCCCAGAAAGTTCAAAAATGCAATAAAAAATACCATAAGTAATAAGAATAAGGAGATATAAGTAACTAGTTTTCAATTTACTATGTAAATTACACTCTTTATTATAAAATTATTTTTTATTACCATAAAACTTTAAAATTACAATGAGCCAAAAATAAAGATATTTTATATATCATAATAACCACAAAATATAAGAAAATTCTAATTTTAATTTATTATACTTTATATAAGCACAACTGAAATTATCTCATACCTTAAATATAAATTAACAAAATATAAGATATTTCTTACAAAACTACATTAAAACTAAACACAAAGCTTACCATTTATACCTAAAAAGATTAGTACTTTCCAAAAAGAATTAAAAAATTTAAGAGTAAAAAATATACAGGCAAAGCAAAGCAAAGTTTATTGGGCTAATCAAAGCCACCAGCAAGAGCAGTTGCAATATCTTCTAGGTACTTCTTAATCTCTGCCACCTTATACTTCTTCTTCACCACCTTCTGCACGTCCTCCTGGTAGTCTTGCTCTTTGGACTTCCTCTTCTTGGGGGCCACCTGGTTGGCCAGGTTGCGGAGCTTGGAGACAGTCCGGGCCTGCTCCTCCTGTAGCTTGACAAAGAACTTGTTGAACTTGGGGTTAGTCCCAAACTTCACCTTCAGGTGATTGTGCCAAACCTCAAGGCTAGAGGTGGTCTTCATCTCCCCCTTGAGACAGGTGCCTTGACAGTTCCAAGGGGCAGTGGCCCCGCTCTTACCTCTCCGGGCAGTCACCTTCTTGCCCACCCATTGCCGCTCAAAGTACTCCAGGTAGCCTTTGAAGATGGTGAAGTGCTTCTTGATGGAAGCGTCCTCCAGAAGGGCCTCAAAGCCAATCCCAGTATGCTCTGGGCGCACAAAAGCTAAGGCAGCAAACTGGGTCAGGGCAAAGCAGCACTTACCCTTACCATTGTTAAGATACTTGTCAAAAAGGTCCTTCTCATTATTGAGATTCTTGACAAGGGCCTGCCAAAAATGGAAGAAGCAGCCCTGGACTTCTCCATCAAAGGTGGCCTGGAAGGCTCTGAACTGAGCCTGCTCAAAGTCCATAATGATCACCTTTGGCCCAAGTGAGCGCGCATGAGCTAGCTGCTCAGCGGCTAAGGTTGCCTCATCCTTCTCAGCAGAGGAGGGATTGGCCCTTGTGGTGTGGTTGGCAGGGGGGAGCTGGTTGGTGGGAAGGGAGCTCAAAGAATCCTGGACAATCTTGAAGGCTATGGTGTAGACTTTAGTCTTGGCACCAGGAAGGAGAAAGAAATCAAGAGGGATAACCTGGTCATTGAATTGCCCATGCAGGATCCAAAGCTGCTTGAAGAGAGGGGGGCAAGTAGCAAATGTGCCGTCGCACAGCCAGGTGGTAGCAGTGTTCAGCTGCGCCAGGTTTTGGGTTGTGGTGTATGCTACAATCCTATCCTCCACTTCCTGCCCATTGTCATGGAGCAGGAACATCTCACCATCCTCTGTCTTCTTGAGGGCATCTGTGAGGACCAGGTCTTCAATTTTAGTGGTGCTCTTGGCCAGGGGGTTTGAGGCTTAGCATATCACTTACAAACTTGACCAACTGAGTGTGGGTTGGTACCCTCTTTGATTTGGTTGGGGAGAGGTACTTGCAAGCAAGCACAGCCAGCTGGGTTGGGGAAAGGTCTTTGGAGGTGGGCATCACCTGGACAAGGTACCACTTGAGGAGGCGGGCTATGGTGGTATTTGGCATGATGCAGGTATGCTTGCCCTTGATGGTTTGGACCAGGTCCCAGCGCTCAGTGTTGAGCCGCACTGGGCAGGAGCGGTCCTTGCAGGTGTAATGCCGGCTCTTAAAGCCCCGGTTGGCATTGTTGCAGCTGAAGATATACCCACTGGCCACCATGGCTGGCCCACCTTTAACACTCATGAAGGGGAAAAGCTTAGGTAGGGTGGAAGGAACCTTGAACTTGCCATCAACGTTGCAGATGTTGTGGGCCACAAGAGGGTCCCAAGGGCCAGCAGGAGCATGGCGGAAGCCAGGGAAGTAATTGGGGCAGGGCTTCAAATCATACCCAGATGAGCTTGAATGGGGGGAGTTTGGCAGGGGTGGAGAAGAAGAAGGGGGCTTGTTGTGGTGCTCCTCATGTGTAGGAGACTTTTCTTTGGGAGGGGTCTTTTTGCCTTGCTGCTTCTTCTTGGTTGGCTCCTCATCAGAAGCCAAGTTGTAGAAACTGTGCGCTGTAAGAGAGCCATCAGTTTCCTCTCCCCCAGTGGAGTGAACAGGGCTCTTCTCAGGAGAGGGCTCAGGGGAGGGCTTGGGGGATGGTTTGGGGGTGGCCTTCTTTGACAAGACAGGCTTCTTCTTGGTGGCTTTGGTGGGCTTGG
This sequence comes from Entomophthora muscae, assembly GCA_014839935.2. Taxonomy (NCBI): domain Eukaryota; kingdom Fungi; phylum Entomophthoromycota; class Entomophthoromycetes; order Entomophthorales; family Entomophthoraceae; genus Entomophthora; species Entomophthora muscae. The sequence goes on from QTSX02007194.1 coordinate 11,931, forward strand.
AGGGACGCTTGGTACCCTTTGGCTGCTTAGAGGTGTTCTTGTCCTAAAATAATAAGTAAAATGGTTTAAAATAAAGCAAAGTATGTAAAAAACAAACAAAACAACTTAAAAAGCATAATATATAAAAATTAAATCTTAGATGGTTTTTATTGGCATTTAAATGTTAAAAATTATTTGTATAGGTTTTATTTTATTAAAGTTTTAAACAAATAAATTAAAAGTTAAGAGAAATATGCAAAAGTATTATATTTAGATATAGATTTTATTTTAAAAATTAAGAAATATGAAAGAGCAAAGTCAAAAATACAACATATCAAAAAATGAGAAGTTTTTATTATATAAAACATAAAGTTTTATATGTGAGAACTGAAAAGCGTTGACATTATGAGTGACAATTAGTAAAAAAAGCTGAATTCTCACTGTCAATTACAAAAATTGTAGACATTATTTTTGACGACATTCTCACTGTTGTCATTATTTTGAAAATTTACTATGAAAAAACATAGTACACTTAATTAAATTTACGCGGGCTAGCAAAAAATTAACCGTTTACTGTGTATTTTTGTTCACATAAAAATAAAAAAACATATAAACATAAGTTAAAAAAGTATCAAGGTTCTTTATTTTTTTATTAAAAATTATATTTGGGTAGTGGGAATATGATTTTTTACCATTGCACTTATATGAAGTTGTTAAGAAGTGGTATTCAAGTATTGAAAAGGGTAAAGTGTCAACAACGTCACTTACGACATTCTTTATATGAGGTGACATATTAATTTAAGCTTAATTGAGCCACTCTAATTTGCTTAACTCCACCCCAGGGGATGATCACAAGCAAATAAACGACATTTACGAGTGTCAATATTATTTTTAATAATCAATTCTATAGTAACTTACATAGTAAGTCACACTTAAATTATTGGATCACCGTTAGCACCCAATCCACTTAATATATTAGAGCCGTAATAAGTGCCACATAAATATATATAACATGAACATTCCAACAATCAAAAATATGTGCACTGTCTTTTTCAATATAATAATTCAATAAAAAAATATTTTTAAACACACACTTTTTTACTGTAGATGCTTCAGTTTTGTTATTAAAAATAAGTTTGGCTTAAAAAGTGTCGACATTGACACTTTTACTTCGCAAAAACAAATAAAAAAATAAACTGATTTTTATTAGTAAAAGTAAAGGAAAAATCAGGTTAATTAAGTTTTTTTATTAAGCTTAATATTAAATTGTGTTGAGATGGCCACAATTTTTTTATTTTTCTGGGTTTGCATCCCTGAACACTTTAAAAAAGAATTAAGCTAGCGCAACTAGCAAAAAACATAGGAGATTTAGAGTTTTGAGCCAACAGTGGCCATGTCAACATTTTTAGTGTCAACATGGGTGCTGTTGCCAACCAACCCCTAGGTTTAATCCAACTAAATCCCTACCACAGTCAAGTCTATATAAGTCTAATAGTATTATCCAATAAAATATACTTCTCTTCTCTCTTAATTCCATATTTGAAGATTCCCCAAAAGGCGCTCCTTATCACTGATAGCAGCTACGGTTTTTTGACCACGCCCATGAAAGAGAAAATGACTGACCAAAACCCACCCACCTTTGCTCACGTACTCAACCAGGCCAAATCCCAGGAGACCTGGAAAACATATTTCTGCACCCACAACATTGACAAAGATATACCTAGTGGATGCACCGTATTTGAAGGTCTGGTCATGCCCAAAGCATGCACTAAGATTATTCAATGCAGTCACTCTCTTCAACCACAAACAAACGCACAACCACCTATCATAGGTGAAGTGACCAACACCAAATACATTGGTATCAACAAGTTCTTTGGTAAAAAAAAGAAAACATCATCAACTGGCTAGACCACACAGCCGCCAAACTCTGCGCCAGCTGCATCCCCCACAAGAAATGGGTCCAGGAAGCCAGCAAGCGCCTGTACGAGGCTGCAGCTAACTGGTTTGCTACCTGGGTCATCTCACAAACTGACAACCATCTTGACAACTGGGAAGAGTTCAAAGTGGACATCACACACAACTTCCACGTCACCAAATCTCTTCAAGACATTGCAATACAGCTCAGTGATCTTCCTCAGAAGACCACTATTGCAGCTTACACCAATGAATTTGAGGAAATACATTGCAAAATCCAAAAACCAGCACAAGCTGATAACGTGCACACCAGAGCCTCATTCATCAACAGAATGAAACCCTCTGTTGCTGCCCTCATTGCCCATAGACTAACACCTCCATGCCTGCGCTAATTGCAGAAGCCAAACACGCAGAAAAACGCGCAAACATGGAATATGCTGCACACAACGGCAATTTCTCCTCAAAAAGCAATGGCAGAGAAAACTCCAATGGCAACAAACGCCAAAATACCAACCATAACAACAGCAACTCCAATTGCAACAATGGCAATCACAGCCAAAGCATAAACCACTCCTGTCCCAAGAAAGAGGACACCACCAAAGTCAACAATGCTGAAGTAGCAACCCGCTATGAATCTGAACCCACATTCTCTGACCTCAAAGGTCTCAAAAAAAAAGAACAGGGAAAAGAGGAGGGATACCAGGCTTAAGTGCCCCTGTCTCCCTCTAACTTGACAAGAAACTGTACCAAGGCACAAAATTTGCTGCTTGCATTCCATGTGTCCCTCAATCCTCCATTTTTATTAACGTAAAAATTAAAGATTGCTCAAAACTTCTTGTCTATGCATGCACTTACAAATCACATAAACATAAAATTTTATTTGACTCTGGTGCACAACACACTATGGTTAGCAAACCTTTTGTAACCAAGTACAAAATACCAGTTGTCAAATCCAACTTCAAATACGCCAGAATGGCAGATAAATCAAATGTTCTACTTGAAGGCAAAACAAATCCCTTCAGAATTGAACTCCAAGGCATACAAACGTACATCAAAGGACTTGTCATGAACAACATAAACTACAACATTGTAGCAGGCATGGACTGGTTCACCCAAGTGAACCCCAGGATATGTTGGAAAATAAAAACCATGACCATCAAACACAACGTAGTCAATTTTAACATCCTCAAAGAACCCAATGACCTCATTCTAAGAGACAAAGTATTTGTCCAGGTCATAAACCAAGATGACTCAGAACATCTAACCAAAATAGTACCCTCCAAATAATGGGTTACACAGAATTCAATAACATACAAACAACCAAAACCCAATGCCCAGAACTTGTGGCACTTCTAAATGAATACACCTGTGTATTCAAAGAACTCACCAAGCTACCCCCTGAACGGGAGGTCAAACATGGCATCAACCTATGAAAAGCCATGTCCAAACCTGCACCCCTCTACAGACTCTCTCCAATGGAGACCCAAACCCTCAAAACACACATTGAGGACAACTTAGCTAAAGGCTTCATCCGCCCATCTGAATCCCCATGGGGAGCAGCAGTGTTCTTTGTAAAGAAAAAGGAAGGCACTCTGCTTCTAGTAACTGACTACTGAGCACTAAATGCAAGCACAGTAAAGAATAAATATCCTCTTCCACTAATAATGAATCTGTTTGAAAGACTCTCAGGAGCCAAATATTTCTCCAAAATTGATCTCACCTCAGATTACTACCAAGTTGAAGTAAAGGAAAAGGACATACCAAAACTGCGTTATGTACACAATTTGGATCCTTCAAATGTAGAGTGATGAACTTTGGGATGACCAACGCTCCCGCAATGTTTGTCACCATGATGAACCAATTACTAAACAGTCTCTCAAATACATTATGCTACCTTGACAATATCATCATATTCTCAAAAAAAGAGGAACACCTCACGCATGTCTGCAAGACACTCAATTGACTCACAAAGCACAAACTTTATGCAAAACCAAGTAAGTGCCAATTTATGGAAAAGGAACTCCTGTTCTTGGGCCACATTGTCTCTGATAGTGGCATCAAAGCAGATCCAGACAAAATTAAAGCCATAAATAACATGCAACACCCCACCTCTTTTAAACAAGTTAGGTGCTTTCTTGGTATGGTAGCTTACCTAAGGAAATGCATCAAATACTGCGGAAAACTCACTACACCAATCAATGAATTAACCAAGGGTAATGCCAATAAGAAATTCATCTGGAATCCAGAATGTGACAAGAATTTCCAATTACTATAACAAGCTTTGATCAAAGCACCAATCTTGCAATACCCTAACAATAACAGGTGCTACAAGCTCAAGTCAGATGCCAACAACACCTCCATTGGCGCAGTCCTGTGCATCTGCCAGCCAGGGCAGCAAGACTTCCTGCCAGTATGTTACAAAAGCAGAAAACTAACTAATAATGAGCAGAGATGCCCAATAAACAATAAGGAATTGCTAGCAATATACCACACATGCAAGAAATGGAGATGTTATCTGAAAGGACATTTAAACATCTGAGTACTAACTGACCATAAATCCTTAATATATTTCAAAACTCAGAACACTCTCACACGGCAACAAGCCAAATGGATGTCCTTTCTGGAACATCTTAACTTGGACATCCAATACAAAAAGGGGGCAGAGCTGGTCACAGCTGATGCTCTCTCTAGACTATGCCAGCCTAGAGAGGATCACCCTGACCACCTGGACCCTGACTGGCCAAACCTGTACAACACTGAGTATAAAAACAAAGGGAAAGACCCTGCAATACATCAACTGACCCATGATACATTAGTAAGGAATAAAAATTATTTCCATGTATCAAATTGCTCTGTATACCAAATTATTAATGACAAACATGTTCCGTACAACCCACTTGCACAAAGAGTTGACACCATACTAAGACATCACCACATACTAGGACATACAAAGGCTAACAACCTATACCTCACATTAAAAGAGATAGTATGATGGCCCAACCTCAAACAGGATATAGTTGATGATCTGAAAAAGTGCACAGTGTGCAAGAAATACACCAGTACAAAGGCTCCTCAGCCAACGGTCAACCCAGTACCAGACCCTGAACCATTAAAGGTTTGGGGACTGGATGTAATGGGCCCCTTCCCAGAAACAAAAACAAACCAGCACTTCTTAATTGTAGCTATTGACTTTGCCACACACTGGCCCATCTGCTGGGCAACAAAGGACCATAAAGCAGAAACCATCAACTGTTTCATTAAAAAAGCAATCATAGCCAACTATGGCACTCTAAACTACATCATAACTGATGGAGCAACCGACTTATCAGGTCATGTAGTAAATGACAACTTAAAATCCAAAAACATTAAACACTCCACAATCTCTCCATACAGGCCACATGCCAAAGGCAGAGTGGAACGCCTCAACGGCAGCCTTATCAGGACCCTACAGAAAATAATGGATGGCAAAGCCAAAGACACATGGTCACTATATGTTAAACATGCATTACTAGTATCCCAAGTCTGCAACAACCAAGGGACAGGCTATTCACTGTTTGAGTTAACCTACAGGTACAAACCAGAAATAATCACCTGCAACAAAAAGCCATACATAAAGATCCCCACAGGGAAACCCCCCACAGTAGAACAAGCACCAAATCTACAACATATCCGCCTCAAAGCTAAAATAGCAGAAATAAAGAGGCTCAAAACACAAAAGGTAACCTCCACAGAGGAACCACTTCCCATTGACTCCCCCGTCTGGGTTCTAGCTGGCAACAGAAAAAAAACTAGACTTGGTACACCAGGGACCAGGAAGAATTGTCAAGTACAGACCAGATCACAACACCTATCTAGTAAAATTCTAAGGTACCAAAATCCCAATTATCAAGAAATACCACAGAACCTGTCTCTGCCTCAGTAAAGGAGAACACTCAACCAGACTGGTTCCAACTACTAAACAGCTCCAAGAGCATCAGGCAGCAGCCGTAAAAAAAGCCCCCTCCTGATGCACCAGAGTAACCCCTTAAGGGGGTGTCAAGGGTCTGGATGTACAAGCATTCTGGCTACCGCCAACCTACTTAACATCCAGCCATTGCCTGATTTGGTCCCATTCCAATATACCCTTTGACATACCAATAATGGTAACCAAGCAATATCACATGACTGTCCAAGTATCCAGTGGCTCAAACCCACCTTGCACATGACCAACCCCTAGGTTTGATCCAACTAAATCCCCGCCACAGTCAAGTCTATATAAGTTTAAAGTATTATCCAATAAAATATACTTCTCTTCTTTCTTAATTCCATATTTGAAGCTTCCCCAAAAGGTGCTCCTTATCACTATAGAATTTATTATTAAAAATAATGTTGACACTTGTAAATGTTGTTTATTTACTTGTGATCCTTTTTTGGGGTGGAGTTAAGCAAATTAGAGTGGCGCTATTAAGCCTAGATTAATATGTCACCTCATATAAAGAATGTTGTAAGCAACGTTGTCAACACTTTACCCTTTTCAATACTGAAGACTACTTTCTTAACAACTTCAAATATACACAAAGGTTAAATATCATATTACCACTACCCAAATATGATTTTTAATAAAAGAATAAAGAACTTCAATACTTTTTTACTTATTTTCATATGTTTTTTTTAAATTTTTTTATGTAAACAAAAATACACAGAAAATTGTCAATTTTTGTTAGCCCGCGTAAATTTAATTATGTGTACTATGAAAAAACACAATAAAATTTAAAAAAATTTTGACAGTGAAAATGTTGTCAAAAATAATGTCTACAATTTTTGTAATTGACAGTGAGAATTCAGTTTTTTTACTAATTGTCACTCATAATGTCAACACTTTTCAGTTCTCACATATAAAACTTTATGTTTTACATAATGAAAATTTCTCATTTTTTGATATGTTGTATTTTTAACTTTTCCCTTCAATATTTTTATAATTTTTAAAATAAAATTTTTATTTAAATATAATAATTTCACATAAATATCTTAACTTTTAATTTTTTATTTAAGACTATAATAAATTAAAACCTATACAAGTATTTTTTACCTTCTAAATGCCAAGAAAAGCCATCTAAGATTTCCTTTTTATATAATTATGCTTTTTAAGATGTTTTGTTTGTTTTTACATAAATTGCTTTATTTTAAACCCTTTTACTTATTATTTTAGGATAAGAACACTTCCAAACAGCCCAGAGAAACCAAGCGTCCCTCTAAGCCAACCAGATCTACCAAGAAAAATCCTGTCTCATCAAAGAAGGTCACCCCCAAACCATCACCAAAGCCCTCCCCTGAGCCCTCTTCTGAGAAGAGCCCTGCTCACTCCACTGGGGGAGAGGAAACTGATGGCTCTCTTACAGAGCACAGTTTCTACAACTTGGCTTCTGATGAGGAGCCAACCAAGAAGAAGCAGCAAGATAAAAAGTCCTCACCCAAGAATAAGTCTCCTGCACATGAGGAGCACCACAACAAGCCCTCTTCTGCTTCCCCTCACCATCAAGCTACCCTTCAAGATCATCTGGGGATGATTCAAAGCCCCACCCTGATTACTTCCCTGGTTTCTGCCATGTTCCTGCTGGCCCCTGGGACCCTCTGTTGGCCCACAGCATCTGCAACGTTGACGGAAAATTTAAGGTTCCTTCTTACTTGCCCAAATACTTCCCAATCATGAGCGTAAAGGGTGGGCCAGCCATGGTGGCCAATGAGTATATTTGCTCTTGCAACAATGCCAACTGGGGCTTCAAGAGCCACAATTACACCTGTGAAGACCTCTCCTGCCCAGTGCAGCTCAACACTGAGCGCTGGAACTTGGTCCAAACCATCAAGGGCAAGCATACCTGCATCATGCCAAATACCACCATAGCCCGCCTCCTCAAGTGGTACCTTGTCCAGGTGATGCCCACCTCCAAAGACCTTTCCCCAACCCAGCTGGCTGTGCTTGCTTGCAAGTACCTCTCCCCAACCAAATCAAAGAGGGTACCAACCCACACTCAGTTGGTCAAGTTTGTAAGTGATATGCTAAGCCTCAAACCCCCTGGCCAAGAGCACCACTAAAATTAAAGACCTGGTCCTCACAGATGCCCTCAAGAAGACAGAGGATGGTGAGATGTTCCTGCTCCATGACAATGTGCAGTAAGTGGAGGATAAGATTATAGCCTATGCCACAGCCCAAAACCTGGAGCAGCTCAATACTGCTATCACCTGGCTGTGCAACGGCACATTTGCTACTTGCCCCTCTCTCTTTAAGCAGCTTTGGGTCCTGCATGGGCAGTTTAATGATCAGGTTATTCCTCTTGTGTTCTTTTTCCTTCCTGGTGCCAAGACTAAAGTCTACACCAGAGCCTTCAAGATTGTCTGGGATGCTTTGAGCTCTTTTCCCACCAACCAGCTCCCCCCTCCCACTCACGCCACAAGGGCCAATCCCTCCTCTGCTGAGAAGGATGAGTTGACCCTAGCCGCTAAGCAGCTAGCTCATGCACACTTACTTGGGTCAAAGGTTATAATAATGGACTTTGAGCAAGCTCAGTTCAGAGCCTTCAAGGCCACCTTTGATGGAGAAGTCCAGGGCTGCTTCTTCCATTTTTGGCAGGCCCTCATCAAGAATCTCAAGAGTGAGAAGAATATTTTTGAGAAGTATCTTAACAATGGTAAGGGGAAGTACCGCTTTGCCTTGACTCAGTTTGCTGCCTTGGCTTTTGTGCGCCCAGAGCAGACTGGGATTGGCTTTGAGGCCCTTCTGGAGGACGCTTCCATCAAGAAGCACTCCACCATCTTCAAAGGCTACCTGGATCACTTTGAGCGGCAATGGGTAGGCAAGAAGGTGACTGCCCGGAGAGATAAAAGTGGGGCCACAGCGCCATGGAACTGTCAGAGCGCCTGTCTTAAGGGAGAGATGAAGACCACGTCTAGCCTAGAAATGTGGCACAAGAACCTGAAGGTGAAGTTTGGGTCCGACCCCAAGTACAGCAAGTTCTTCCAGAAGCTGCAGGAGGAGCAGGCCAGAAATGCCTCCAAGTTTTGCAACCTAGAAAACCAGGTGGTACCCAAGAAGAAGAAGAGTAAAGATCAGGAGTACCAGGAGGCAGTGCAAAAGGTGGTGAAGAAGAAGTATAAGGTGGCAGAGATCAAGAAGTACCTAGAAGATGTTGCAACTGCTCTTGTCGGTGGCTTTAATTAGCCCAATAAACCTTGCTTTGCTTTGCCTGTATATTTTTACTTTTAAATTTTAATATTTACTTTATTTTTTGGATATTAATAATCTTTTTAGGTATAAATGGTAAGTTTCAGATAAAGTTTCAATGAGCTTTAGTAAGAAATATCTTATATTTTGTTAATTTATCTTTAAGGCATGAGATTTTTTCAGTTATACTTATATAAAGTATAATAAATTTAAATTAGATTTTTCTTATATTTTGTAGTTATTTTATAATATAAAATTTCTTTATTTTTGATTCATTGAAATTTTAATTTTTATGGGAATAAAATATAATTTTATAATAAAAAGTGTAATTTACATAGTAAACTGAAAAATAGTTGCTTATATCTCCTTATTTTTATTACCTATGGTAATTTTTTATTGCATTTTTGAATTCTCTGAGGTTATCTTTGTATAATAAAGTATTTTAAATATTTTTTATATTAGAAATGTTCAGGGTAAAGTGCTTTGTTAATTAAAAAAGTTTCAACATCCAGGAAACAACATTAAGTAAAACCGGGTTGTCAATTTACTATAGTGTCAACATGAAAAGTGTTGACATGGCCACTGTCAACATTTTTAATGTTGACATGGGCGCTGTTGCCTATTTATATTACTTTTGTAAAATAAATATAAATATCAAATTTAAAAAAGTTAAATGTAAAGTGTACACAGTAGAAGTAAATTTTATTAAAGTAAATATATTTATGATTATATGATAACCTTATCCGGGATTTATTTTGAAAAACTTGTTTGATAAAATAAGAATTATAAAAATTAATTATTTTAAAAAGTAAAATTTAAAAGTGTAGCTTATATTGAGGAAGGAGATTTTTATTGAGTGCGCCTGTAGTGGGTTTGGCAGTATGTACCCACCCCGCAATGGAGGTGGTGCAAAACCTCCACCGCCACACTGTGTACTGGTGATACACCCTGATTGAAGTATTCTTGGCGGCTAGTAAAAGGGAGGATAGTGAAGTGGGAATGGAGCAGCAGCTTTTCTGGTGGGGCTGCAAACCCGTAGATGCCAGCCAGGACCAGGGCGTCCTGGATGACATGGTCAACTGAGTTGTAACCCGGGGGACCTTCTTCCCATCCAGGGAGAGCCTGGCCTTTTCAATCCCTAGGAGGACCCCATCAAGGTCTTCTACAGATGCGCACATCCTGAAGTAAAAGAGATACCCAAGGTAAACCATAAGATGAAGCCTTTTTCCAGCAAAGGCTTATGTAAACTCACAAAGTTTATTATAGACCACGCTGATCTTCTTGTTGTGCCTGGTCTTTGCAAAGGTCAGCTCCATGGCTGCAGGAAGCCCCGTCTTGTTGGCACTCCAGGACAACCCAAAGTTGGCAAGGGGGATTTCTTCTTCTTGACAGCTGTTGTGTCTGCAACAGCCAATTTGCCCACCGCACGCCTAAAGTTCTCCAATAGGTAAGAAATTGTGTGCTCCAAGGGGTAGCAAAAGCAAGCAGCCACATGGGCCTGGCCCATCTCTGGTATATTCTTCAATGGTAGCGTTGCCAGGGCATCTCAACAAGCTCAATGGAGTTTATACAGTAAACTCCATTGAGGGATACCAGGTCCAGGCGGACCAGTTGGGCATCCTTGTAGGCAGTAACTGCCCACTTGGATGCCCCCTTAGTATGTGAAAGCCCAGCCAATGTCTCCTTGGACATTGTGAAGGTACTGTGAATCCTATCCTTGAGCTCCTGCAAGACAGGGGAGACAAAAATAGCTGCTTTGCCACATGATTGGCGTAAATGGTGTAGAAGGTAGAGGGGACAAAGGGGACCATGACCCGGCAGAGTTCACCGTCTACGTTTTCTAAAAAAGGTAAGTATTTAGAAATTTTTATTAATTTTATTTTTTATGTTACCTTCACAGGTTTCCTCCTTGCCTGCAGCTTTGGCAGGCTTTGTCATTCTTTGTGCAAGCAATTGCGCTGGCAATTCTGTGTCCCCAGTTCTGGCTTGCTTTGGTGGCTTGAGATGTGCATACATCTAAGGTTCATCAACCCAGAAGGACAGTGCAGAGAGGGCAAAGGACTTGAATTGGAGGCCTTCTACCACAGTTTTCTGGACACTTAATATGCATTCAATTGTTGTTTTGGATGTTTCTGGCATCTTGGCCATGAGTGCCTTGGCGGACACCTTTTTGGTTTTGTCCCCTGTAAGGATGACAGCCTTCACTTTTGCCTTGACCTTGTGGTCAATATCTTAAATTTTGGCAATCACCAAGTCAAGGTCTTTGAGTAGTTTTTTAAGTTCTCTCATATGATTTTTTACTAACTGTTCCATATGTTTTTATAGCTTTCACCCCAATAATACCTGTGTTATTCTGATATTATTGCCTCTTTGTTTATACTTTTTGTTTTCCCATTTACTACATTATCCATCTTTTATCCATTAAATATATGTTTTACACTTAACTCTATGTGTTGTTTGCTTTGTGTTGGAATTGTTTCCTTAATTGCCATATTATTTTTGGCACTTTGCATTGCCCCTTGTGAAAACATTAACAAAAATTTGGTGGTCAGCTAAATTTGAATTAAAAAATTATTTATTAATTGTGTTTAGATAAAGTTGTTACTGATCCAAATTCAAAACCTTAATAATAAACTTTAAGCCAATCAGGAGCCAAGTGATAAAGTGATTGTTGTGACATAAAGGGTCATTCAATAATTCTTTGGTGCATGTGCGCTAATTAATATGACTGGCTGGTTATTTTGCCATTGCACGCCATTGCCACTGTGGCAAGTTGTTGGTGGACTATTGCCCAATCAGCTGCTGGGTTAGCACTAGTCCATCAACAACTTGCCACAGCAGCAATGGCGTACAATGGCAAAACATCCAGCCAATCATATTAATTAATGCACGTGAACCAAAGAATTATTAAATGACCCTTTATGTCACAACAATCACTTTATCACTTGGCTCCTGATTGGCTTAAAGTTTATTATTAAGGTTTTGAATTTGGATCAGTAACAACTTTATCTAAACACAATTAATAAATAATTTTTTAATTCAAATTTAGCTGACCACCAAATTTTTGTTAATGTTTTCACAAGGGGCTGTGTCTGGGTACTAAAAATAACTGTGTTCTGGATCTAGATACACAGAATAGTAAATATATGATTTTATAGAAATAAACTGAACATAAAGAATAAAACCAACTATAAACAAAGAGAACATGAACAATTGAAATTCAAAATAAAGATAATATAAATAGAAAATGTTTGGCAACAGGGGATTTATTGGGGGCAGGGAAGAGTGATGCCTAGTAGGAAGAATAGCGCGGGAAGGAAGACGTAGAGGCAGTGCTGGCCTGGGGGGTCTGGGATTGGGTGGGGATGGAAGGTGGGGGGTGGGGGTGGCAGGGGTAGGAGGATTTTGCGTGATGGCTGCCATATAACACTTGTTGTATTCCTCATCAATTATTGGCTGGATGGGCGAGTAGGTGGCTGTGGCACAGGGTGGGAGGTGCTTATCCTTACTTGATTGGTTGCCCATGTTCACATCAAAAACCATTTGCTTAAACAAGTCAGCCACCATTTGGCGGCCAAAGAGAAATTATGGTCAAGGACCCCAAGATAGAGGTCGCTGAAAGCCTGAGGGTGGCAAACCTGGAGTGTATCTCCAATATTAAAGAACACAACATCAGCCAGATGGATGTCTGTGTGACCAGCGGGGTAGACTGAGGCTTGGTGCCCCCGTTCCTGGATGTGCTCAAGGGCGGTGGAGCTATCCTTCATCTGGTGGCTCAAGAAAACCCTGTACTTGTAATTTGAGCCATCCCAGGAGTCAAGTAATCCACCAAGGATGTGACTGTACTTGTAGACAATGGTGGAATCTGGGTCTGTTCAATAGCAGACAAAATCCTTGGCTGAAACAGCCAGAAATGCTCTAATGAACGTCCCCTTCTTGACCTTCTTCCTTCTATTCTTGGCGGCGGCTTTTCCTTGCTCACCAAAATTTCCAAACACAATTGATAACTTGTAGTACAAGATAAACATGATGTCATCTAATAGACTAGTCAGGCATCTGACCAGGGTGAATTCAATGGCATAATAATATGGGGAATCCTCAGCGCCATCATATTGATTGCCAGCAACATTGGTAAGAATCCATATTGAAGCCACCTTTCTGTGCATCCAGAGCTGCACCATGCGCTCAGAAACCCATATGCTGTGGTGTGCAAGTTGTTTGCGGAACTAGGTCATTTGAAGCTTGGGGTCCCTCTGAAGGAGGTCAAGCATGATTGGGTAGGCCTCTGTGATTTGGGACTTGGGGGTCTTCTTTGGCTTCTTGGCTGTCCCAATCAGGTTTTCCTTATTCATTAAGTTGTTGAATTCCCGCATTATGGTGGCCCAGGTAAATTTCAATTGGTCAGCAATATGATCCCAAGACAGACCCTGCAGGTTCAGTGCCACAATTTCTTAGAGAATTTGGGCAGTAATGATTCTGCGTTTGGGGCGCTGGGCCGGGGGAGCTGAAGCCTGATTGGCTGTAGGGGGCAGGTTGACTGGTGAAAGAGAGTTAGTCTGAATCAAGGTTGACATCCTGATTGGTTGGTTGACAGGCAGCTTGTGCAGGGGTAGGTACGGGACGGCAACCACCAGAAATAAACTCATTCTGCAATTCAACTTACTATATGTCAACAATCAGAATTTAAAATACTTTAATGTTGACAGCATTGAAAAGTCAGAAATAAGTTTTAACTCATGTAGACTACTAAATGCCAACACTTTTTTAATAAACAGAAACCTGTTTCCTGAACATTTTACTTAATAAAATTAAGCTTCAAAATACTTTTTAGGGTAATGTGACAACATAGATTTAAAAAAGTCTATAAAAAATTATACATAGCAATTAAAAAAATTCATAAAAATACACTTCAAAAATAATTCACTATGAAATTAGCTATATTTACTATAAAATATTTTTTCCCACTTATAAAAACAAAAAAATCCAATACACAAAAAGATACTACATAAAATTTACGTATTATAGGAAAATATAATAATCAGAAGCAGTAATATAAAGTTTTTTCTATATTGAAAACTACAAAAAAACATATAATTTACTAGTAAAATACCAATATAGGCCATGTAATACAGTCTAAAGCATCAAACTATCAATAGAAAATCAATGATTTTATAAAAGCAGTATCATAAAATATTCATGAGTTATTTAGAATAACTATTTATTTAAAAATATTATACTTAAAATATAAGAACTATATAAAAAATTAGGCAATACTCAATAAATTTAATTAAAAGCTAGGCTGTAATAACCTGGTTGCCATTAAGAACTGTGGCAATCTTCTTGATGTATTCCCAATCTCTGAAAGCTTATATTTGGCCTTGACAACGTCCTTGATCTTCTCTTGATATTGTTTCTCTTTGGTGGTTCTCTTCTTCTTGAATGGGCGGTTCTCAATATCTCTGATGGATGCAGCAGTCTTCCCCTGTTGGACTTTGAGGTGCTTGTAGAAGGTGTTGTATCTGGGCTTGATTCCAAAGGAGGACTTGATATGCTTATACCAGCCCTCCAAAGATGAAGTAGTTTTCATCTCATTCTTAAGAACTGCCTGATAGCAGTTCCAGTTGGCTTTGGCTCTGGGCTTGCTCCAGCACTTAGTGACCTTACGTCCAATCCACTGTGGTTTGTAATATTCAATAAAAGGGTAGAAGGCATCCTCATGTTTCTTGGCATATGGATCCTGGTAAAGGAGGTCAAAGACTTGTCCAGTATGCTCTGGATTTAAAAAGACTAGTGCTACAAACTGCTGAATTAAGAACTTTCACTTTCCTGATGTATCTAGATGGTGGAGCTTGCTGAGCTCAGGCAGACCCTTTAGTTGCCTGTTGACAGCCTGTTGATAATGAAAAAAAACACCCCTGGTACTCTTCATAAAAGGTATTTATAAAAGTGGTATACTGACCAGTTTTATAGTCCATAATTATAGTTGAAAGGCCAAGTGCTTTATCATGAGCTTCTTGTTCTGCAGCAAGGGTGGCTTCATCCTTTTCATCATCATCTGGATTGGCTCTAGTGTTATGGCCAGGGGGACTCTTTTTATTACTGGGTAGGGCTTTGATGCCCTCCTGAAGGATTTTAAAGGCCTTTGTGTAGATCTCTTCTGTTGTCCCAGTAAGCAGAAAGTAGGCAAATGGGAGCACCTTGCCTTCAATAAGGGAATGTACAACCCATAGTTGGTAAAAAGGCGGGGGCATACTGCAAAGGTACCATCACATAACCAGGTCTCTAAATCTCTTAACTGCTCCAGGTTCTGTTGTGTAGCATAGCATATAATTCTTGCCTCTGCTGTAGGCCCATCATCATGTAAAAGGAACGCCTCATCACCATTGAACATCTTTAACTCCTCTATCAATACTAACTCTCCTTGGACCATGGCAGATTTCTTATGGGGGAATAGATCACAGAGTTTGTCACATATGTACTTCACTAACTGATCGCAGTCAGGGATGAGCTTCAGGTTATCATTAATTAGGTGTGTGGTGGTCTTAACTGCCAGACCAGAAGCCTTGACATCTTTGGAGACTGGGACCATTTGGTAGAGGTACCACTTTAGAAGTTTTTCAATAAGATTTATTGGAGCATTGCATGTGTGCTCTTCTTTTTCACTAATGACTTTATCCCATCATTCTGTATTGATTCTGGCTACAGCTTCTATCTTCACATACATAATGCTTGCTTCTTCCTGCTCCCTTCTGATTGTTGCAATTAAAAACATAGCCATCACAGACTAAACTTGCACCTCCTTTGACAGACATTAGAGGGAAAACCAAGGGAACTTCTTTGGGAGACTAAACTCTCCTTTGATGTTACATATATTGTGAACCTTTAGGGGATCCCATGGGCCAATTGGTGCTTGATGATATTCAGACAGGTAATCATCAGGATCTTCTTTATTGATAATTTATGAGGAGGATGGAGGTGCAGATTCCTTGGCTGGTGGAGGGGAATTATCTGGAGTTAAATTTTTGCACTTCTTGGACTGGGATGAGCTTGATTCCTTGGGGCTTGATTCCTTTGAGCTTGATTCATCTGGGCTTGACTGGGGTTCTGGAATCTTGGGTATCTTCTTTCTTCCTTGCTTGTTTAGTGGAACCTCATCTCCTTCTGATTGGTATCAGCTTGGAGAAGAGGAGGGGCAGGGGAGGGCTCTTTGCTTTCAGGGTCTGGGTCTTCTCCTTTGTCTTCTCTTTCTTTGAAGGCTCTTTGGCTGGTTTTTTGTTAGGGTAGGGACTTTATGCCTTTCCAGAGGCTTTGGGCACTTTTTTGGTTGACTTGGGGTTCTTTTGTGGCTTCTTGGAAGGTTTGTCCTAAAATAATTAGAGTAGAGTTCATAAAGTAAGAATAATCAGTTGAAACACAAATAAAGTTAAATAACATTAACTTGTTTAATTTTTATTATTAATCAAATCGTTTATAGAAGTATGGAAAGTAATTTTAGAGCTAGTTTATTAGTAAAGAATAGAAAAAACCATGTTTAAATAAAAAGTCAACATTCTGGTAGTCACAATAGTCAAAAATATTTAATTTAGTTTTTCAGCATAAAAAACACTTTAATTTTGACGTTAAAATACTGACAGTCAGCACTAAACTAGAAAAACACTATGTAAATCACTTATAAAGATTAGTTAATATAATCCAGAGTTGGTTTTTTAAGGCCAAAATTGATTATTTTTAAATTTTAAAAAATTAAAGATTTGCATATGTAGCTTATGAAAACTAAATGTTAGGGATTATAGAGAAGACTCTAAAGTACATCCCTGGGTACTTTGTCCTGAATTACCATATAATTATATTGTGCTTTTTGTTAAGCGGCAGTGTTTTACTAATGAACCAGTGAAGGTGTCAATATTCAGGCAGTCAGTGTTCTTTTATAGTAACTCTCCTATTAAATCTTGCTTAAATTATGTCACTTTGTTTTCTTAGCTGAACCCCTTTGTTGCAATTTGAGTGACACGTTGATTTGACACAAAGTTGACATTATAAATACATATATAAATTCTAGTTTTAACATATGCGTTTTGGCTTAAGTGGACTTACAGAAATAAGCTATAGTTTATCCAGTGAGTTTAAAATAACAGTAAATATCTAAATAATACAAAGAACACTATGAAAGTTGGAATATGTCTTTTTTAAATGCTTATCTTATAATATATATAATAAAACAATAATATAAAATATAAAAAATATTTTATTTTTAGAATATTGTATAATTTATTAAGAAACTCATGGATTCTTATTTGGGGTCGACATCCAGATATTACTTACTGGAGTCAATCTTAGTGTAAAAGTACAAAGAGACTTACATTTTCAAAATAAATTATATTAGTTTTTTGGCTTAAATTAAGCCTTTGTTTAAATGGTGTTGACATTATGCCTGTTCCTTTTTAATTTTGCAATTCTGACTTAATCATTCACTATGAAAAATTAGCTTAGTTTGGAAATTCCCAATTCCGGTGGATAAATACTAAAATAATGTTGACTTACTGAATGTCAACAAATTGTAGACATTCAGTGAGTCAACTTGCAGAATGAGTTAATTCTGGCAGTTGCTGTACGGGAGTGGGGGTAGCGCTGGGCGCAAAGTGACTATTGAACAAGTCAAAGCCATTTGGGTCGGGGGTCAGGTACAGGTCAGCTTCCTTGTTACCCGCCTCAAAGGCTTGGGTGTAAACAAGTGTCTCCTCGTTCTGAGCCTCACCTCCATTGAAGCTGACTTGGCTGCTGCTGGCTTGGTTGCTGGCACTGTCAAAAATATTGCTAGTAAAAACCATTATAAAAAAATCTAGGATAAAATCACTAAAAGTAGAAGTTTAAAATTTTATGATTTTTTTTGTAATCTCAAGTCCACATTTGGAAAGTTCTCAAAACCATTTTACACAAATAAGGAGCCATTAAAATGAATAAAATGCCTCTGTTCCTAAATTGGATAGCTGTTGATTGGCTATTAAATTGATAGTTTTCTATTTTATACTTCTCATACTACACATCTTGTGTGACTTCATTTTGTTTTATGCTTGTGGAATATTGCTTCTAGATTGATCAAATTTTGTTTCATTGTAGTCCTTCTGTTAGTGCCTCATATGAATCCTGATTGGATTATAATATACTCCAGAATAGCATCCATCCATCTCTCTTGTTGCATCAGTTCATTTTGTTTGTGGTTTAAACAACACCACTTTATATTTGCTAATTTTTTTACAATGGGCTAGTGAAATTTTGTTTTTTGTTTGACAGTTCATTTATTAACCAAAAATATTTAAATTAATTGAATCCTGAATCTTGTGTGACTTGGATTTTGTTCAAATCTTGAATCATTTTGCTTAAATCTGAGGTCTTTTTGGTTGTCGCCATAGCTTTTAAAAATACTTTAAAGAGAAAAACTAATTTCAGACAAAGATCCTTGAAAAGTTATTCAAAGCTTAAAATCTATTTGAAGTATTGTAATTTCATCCCTTGTGGCTCTGTGGCTTTCTTTTACTGTATAATAACTTACATTTCCCAACAAAGTCATTATCTTATCTTAAATCTTTATTCTTTTATTTGGACTGCTGTCCTCCTCAAAATACTAATCTACAATCAGTTAAGTTGAATTTTTTTATTTTTTAGTTATTTTTATAATTTTTAATAATATTAACTTTTTTCAGGCATAACTGGTAGGTTTCAGATGAATTTTTATATCTTGGAAGTGTATTAAATATCTTATGTTTAATTATTTTACTAATAAAACTTAATGCACTTTCAGTTGTGCCTTTATAAAGTATAAAAATATCATAATTTTCTCATATTTTGTATTTTTATGTTTTTTGATGTTATTTATGCATAGTTAGATTTTTTAATATAAATTAAGATATTTTTATAGCAAAGAAAGTAATTTTCATAGTAAATGAGAAATATTGGGTTATTTCTCATTATCCTTATTGATTAAGAAATTCTTTTATTGTGTTTTTGAGCTCTCTGGGCTCATTTTTATATCATATAGGTTTTTTATTTTTAAATTAAAAATTCAAGGTAATAAACAAAACATTTAAAAAGTGCCAATATATACAAAAGGCATTAAAAGAAACAAAATTCATACTTTACTAGTATCAGCATTAACACTATCAAAATTTTTGCTGTTGCTGATAGGAATAGCTCTTTATGAGGGTTATCCATACATATCATCTTCTTTCCTTTCTGGGGGAATTTCTTTACATTTAGGCTGTTAATCAAACTTAGTTCTGCTACCACTGTTGCAAAAGAACTATTTGTAGTTTAGTATTGGTGTTGGGGAAGACAATGGTCAAGAAAAGGGATATAAAATGGATTAGAAAAATATCATCTTTATTGAGAATAACATGAATTCTTATATCAAGATAATAAGAGATTAAAGAGGAAACATTATGGAAGCACTCCAAATAAAGTGAAAATATGAACTGTATAAATACATTTGTAGGAATTTCTGTAGTATTTGAGTTTGCCCTGATAGAGAAATGTAATATTATGTCATTACAAGGGGACCAAGAGGGGATATACCATTATATCTGTCATGGGGTGACTGCTTGAGCACTCTCTATATATTTTGAGATACAATGGGAACTGGGACATCAGTTCTTCTGGAACAGTTACTATCAAAGACATGTGCCCTTTTTATTTTTGGATAATTGGTTTTTCTTTATAAGCCACAGAAGCATTCATATGCTATTTCATATGCAAAGGCTTTGCAATCAAAGTTTAATTAATTTACTATAATAAAATAATAAAGAGAGGAATTATACCGGCTAAATAAATAAAAGTTTGGCAAAGTTAGCTATTTCATGTACCTACATGATGGCTCTAGAATGCTCATCGACAAATCCAGTTGCCAAAGTTTGGGAAATGATTTTGTTGAAGAATCGATGTAATTTAGGTGCAATTTTTCTGTAGTTGATGCTAAGAATAGTATTGTAGAGGTTAAAGGAAACTAATGAGAACAATCAACTTTTATAGTGATAAGTAACTGTATTAAGGAGAGAGAATGCTGCAATTAAATGCTTTTATTGTAAAAGACTGTTCTATTCCTGGGAAAATTGCGATAAATATATTTTAAAAAACAATACATATTTTTAAAATGAAGATTATAAAAATAAGGTTATTAAGACGAAACTGGCAAAAATTTGCTTAGCTAATTTGACTAATATTCAAGCAGGTAATATATTTTAAAAGGTACTAGCACAAATTCTAATTTACAAAGAGATGTGAGCCGGGTTATGAAGCAACGAAAAAAGTAGTTTATTCGAGGATTTTTATTTTGTAAAAGTCTAGGTTTTTAAAGATATTTTTATTTCTTTATTTTTTCTCGGGGTTATAATCATCTTTGTAGTCCTTTTGGAATTTTTTCTTTCCCAAAGCCGACATTCTTTTCGTGAGTATTTAGGAAATTATTCACTGGACGCTCAATCTAGACGAGATCATAAGTGTCTTAAGTAACAAAAGTCTCTTTTGGTGTGATTTGAGTTATTTCAGGAGAGTATGATTCTGCAGGAACTTCATTGTCATCTTTGAAGAAACAAAATTAAAAGCTCAACGAGAGGTTCTTGTGTAGCTCCGTGAGAATAAAGGGGAATAATGGGGATTTAAGAAGAGTCTTGCTTAGGTTTTCATAAGTTTGGTTTGTATACAAGTTTGTGGGCGCCCTGTGTACTTCCCAAGGAGAGAAGGTTCTTTTGGCTCGATGCAGACGCCAGTGGACAACATGTCTTTTTAGAAGAAACTTCGTGGTTTGGCTTAGGAGATGAGGGTGATTCCTATTTCATTCGTAGGCCATGGCGCTGATCGGTTGCTGTATGGAGGAGAGCTAGGGCATCTTAGCTAGCGCAGAGTGAAGTTCGGCTTGTGTGGAGATGTGCCCTTTGGGGGGGGGGGGGGGCTTCAGACAAGCGGCGAAGTACACAAAGCAGGTGTTTGCTCAAGAAGCTTTAGTCATTGATTGTAACTTTGATGAAAACAGAAGGAAGTGCCTCTATTTATACCGTCACTATGAAGTCAAAATTGGCTTGACCTCAGAAATGAGACCAGATGAACTCAACCTCTTAGTTGTTTGAGCCACCACATCGAACCTCAGGAAATGAGACCAGAGGAGCTGTAATGCTTTCATCAACAAAGCGTCAAGAACTAAGTAGTGACATACTAAGCCCGAGTAGATCAGCGAAGCGTCAAGAACTGAGTAGTGTCATGCTAAGCCCGAATAGATAGTATCAAATCAAGAAGTAGAAATGGGTTTTTAATGCTTTGATTGGGGGAAATTGTGAGAATACCTATTTATTCATATACAAGTGTGGGATTGTGATCAAGACAGTTCAGGGCATAGTAATTGGATTGCATGATCTGGGATCCATTTCTTCATGGGAGTGGGCTCCTGATTCATCTAAAAATGTGGTGAATAGCATTTGGTGTTTGTAGGGAAGGTGCTTGGGATTTGCGGTGAAGGATATCAGTTTCTGGCAAGTTTCAATTAACTGATTCCTTGACCACACCGCTTAAATGTTTTGAGTCACCACATCGAACCGCTAAACACTCAACTACCCATATATACACACAGAAATTAATATTTATAAAGTGAGCCTGTCTGTAATGCCGGCTTGAGTGGGCTAAAGCCGTAAGGGATTGATTGGTTTGATTTTATGTAAACTCAATTCTAAAATTTGCCAACCCAAGCCAAAAGCTTAATTTGACTGATCCTTAAATAAAATCTTTACAAGCATCTTTGAAAGCATGAATGTTGAATTTGGCGGAGTGTGGCCTAAACTATGTCGAAGTGAAAATATAAGCCACTCAGACTTTAATAAATTTATATGTAAATGCTTAATTTTCAAAACACTGGTTCCTTCCTTGCAACCGTTTCAAAGAGGGTTATCTGATAGATTATAAAACTCCAGAATGTGCTAATTAAAATTGAGAGAGTTTAACATATTGATTAAGATACATTTATATGATTGGATGTTTAAACTTTTGGCTGAGAATTGAATTAACTGGAGGAAAAGCTTGGTAAATTTAAAGAAATATGATTCAAATTGTTTATGATGATTGGATTAAACTAGTCCTTACGTCAACTGTGGTAAGTTCGACTCCCTGGTGATCGACTCCCTGGTAGTCGACACTATAGTAAAGTGAGAATTCAGCTTTTTCCCTGATCGATAACTGGAAATTGACACTTTTTTAATTAACAGATCTTGATGTACTGAAACCTATTAATATAAAAAAATTAAGCTATACAGCTATGGTATATTAAAGTGACACCAGAGAGCTCAAAAAAGCAAAAAGAGTGTACCTTAACTAACAAGAATAAGGAGAAATAAGCAACTATTTCTCATTTTACTATGTAATTTACACTCTTCATTATAAAACATATTTTTGATTACTATAAAAATTAAAAATTCCAATGAAACAAAAATAAACACAAACACAACAATCAAAGTTATGCAAAATATGAAGAAATATATAAAAATTTATTTAATATAGTTCATATAAGTATAAATGTGAATATATTTTGTTTTATTAGGAAATTAACAAAAATTAAGATATTTCATTCACTTTCAACTATAACTATTCATCTCAAACTTACCATGTATACATAAAATAATCAGTGCTATATAATTAAATCAAAAAATAGAAAAATTAAAACTAAAAACTAATTGATCAAAACTAAAAAGTAAAAATTAAAACCATAGAAGCAAGACAGCAAGTTTATTCCTCCTCATTCTTCCCCTTCTTCATTTTGGCCCCTTCTAGGAGGGCAGTTGTGATGAGCTCAAGCTGCTGCTTGATCTCTCAGGCCTTGTATTTATTCTTGGCCTCATTTTGAATGTACTTGGTGAATAGGGTGGAACGGGTTGTGGGCTTGGTGGGGGGAAGCAGTTTGCTAAGTCACACAGCTTGGAGATGGTTTTCTTCTGCTTGTGCTGCAGGAGGGAGAAAAACTTATTAAATTTTGGGTGGAGCCCAAAATTGGCCCTGAGGTGTTTTTGATAAGCCTCTAGCGCTGAGGTGGTCTTGAGCTCAACATTCACTGCCGCCCGGTACACATTCTAGCTGGCCTTAGCACAGGCCTTGCCTTGCCTCTGTGTGACAACCTTTCCAATCCACTGGGGCTCAAATTACTCAAGGAAAGGCTTGAACTCCAAGTGGTTAACTACGTAAGGATTCTTTGAGTGAACCTTGAACCCCTGTGCAGTGTGCTCTGGCTTTAAAAAAGCCAAGGCACTGAATTGTGCCAGCACAAGTTTGCAGGTGTCCAAAGTATCTCTCTGGCTCAACCTACTTAGCTCAGCATGGGCCTGCACATCCCAAGCAACTGCTTGGCGGTAGTGGAAGTGGCAACCCTGCACCTCCCTGCTGAACAGCTGCTTGAATGCATTGAACTGAGAGAGCCTGAAGTCCATAATGCACATGGCAGGCCCAAGAGCTCTCAGCCCTACCTTTTCTTCCAAGTCCAGGGTGGCCTTGTCTTTGTCAGTGGCAGGAGGGTTGGCACAGGTGTAGGGGGGCTTAATGGCATTGTCATCATCAGGAAGGAGGAAAAGTGCTTGGCATAGGATGGTAAAAGCACAGGTTTAAATGGTCTCAGTGGCCCCAGGAAGAAGAAAGAACACAAGTGGAATCACCTAGATGTGAATCTGGGCATGGATCACACAGAGCTGCTTGAACATCTGGGGGCAAGTGGTGAAGGTACCATCAACTAGTCAGGTTGAAGCCCTTTTAAACTCCATCAGGTTCTGCTGAGTTTTTGTAGCAGATTATGTGGTCTTTGGTGGCGGACCCATCATAATGGAG
Source organism: Entomophthora muscae (assembly GCA_014839935.2). Lineage (NCBI taxonomy): Eukaryota > Fungi > Entomophthoromycota > Entomophthoromycetes > Entomophthorales > Entomophthoraceae > Entomophthora > Entomophthora muscae. The sequence goes on from QTSX02007194.1 coordinate 35,866, forward strand.
GAGGAAGCACTCCCCACTTGGAAGCTGTTTGAGCTCGTGGGTGAGCATAAGCTCTGAGAGGATGTCCAAAGCCTTGGGGGGAGGGAGATTGGCGGCAATACACTTATTGCTTATGAACTTAACTAACTACTCTTGAGTTGGCACCAACTTGAGATTGTTGGGTTTGAGATGTTGGAGGGCCTTGATGGTCAGATCTGATGCGCAGAGGTGAGAGGATGTTGAGATCATCTGGACCAGGTACCATTTTAACATCCGGGCTATAAGATGATTGGGGGGCTCACAAGAGTGCTCCCCCTTCTCTGCAGTTACTTGCTCCCAGCCCTCAGTGTTTAGCCAGGTCCTGTAAATCTTATCCTCACAGACAAAGTGCTTGCTCTTGGTTTGGCACTTTTGATTGTTACAATTAAAATTAAAGTTATCAGCAATGTAGCCAGGGCCGCCCTTTACGGAGATAATTAGGAAGTACCAGGATAAGGCTTGGGGACTTTAAACTCTCTATCCACATTACAGATATTATAGATGTTCAGTGGATCCCAAGCCACATGACTAGAAGCTTTGAACTTCTTGGAGTACTCCTCAGGCTCATCTTGGGGATCAGATGAGGGAGGGGGAAGAGCCATCAGGAGGGGGAGGGGAAGGGTTCTTTGAGGCCTGCTTGGATGCCTACTTTTTCTTACCAGAAGAAGAGGTGGGCTCCTTGGCAGCCTTTGATTTCTTGGTATGTCGCTCCTTGGTGGGCTCAGAGTTGTCCTCAGAGTGGTAAAAGGAGTGGTTGGTAAGATCACCATCAGATTTATTGGTGGAGGAATATTTGGGGGAAGGTGTAGGGGATGTGGAAGATGAGGGTGGAGGGGAGGAGGAGTAGGAGTAGGAGGAGATGGGGTTGGAGACTTTGTCTTTGCAGGCTTCTTAGCATGCTTGGGAGTGAAGGTAGTTTCTTTGGAGCCCTTGTAGGCTTGGCGCTTGGGCTGTTGGCTGTTCTTGTTTGATTTTGTCTAAAGAAGAGTTTAGCATTGTAAATAATAGAAGTATGAAAGATATGAAACACAGAGGTAAAACAAAGCAAAATTTAAATGAAAAGTATGCAAATAAAGTTTTATTTATCAAGAAAAAAATAAAAAAAGTAAATCTAAACAAAATAGAAACTATAAATATAGATATAAAGGTTAAAACATAGAAAATAAGTGAGTTTATTATGAAGCATCAAAGATGTTAGGTTCAGCATAACATATTAGTGTTAAATCAATGTAAAAGTTTAATTGAAAATCAAAAAATATATGAAAATTATAATGGAGAGCAGCAGAAAAAGTAGTAGATTATAATAGCAAAAAAATATAAGAAAATTATGTGAAATTTTTTTATTTGGAGTTGAAAAAGCAAAACATAGTTAAGTGTTGAGTTTAGCACTGTCAATCAGCTGGGAAAAGCTGAATCCTCACTGCCAAGTATGCCAGAGTTGAGCAAAAAAATCAAATTTACTAAGTTTTTTACATATAAAACTTGCTTAAATTTAAAACAGGTTCAAAAGTTAACCCAAAAGCAAGGCAGTTTCATATGCTCAAAAAAATTCAATATAAGTTAAAAAAGTAAATGAGTAGGAAGGTGTTTATTAGTGATAATATTATGCTGTGAGGAGCAGGGAGTGACTTATTTACCATAGTGTTGGCTAAATTTTTAAGAAGCTCTCTGTACCAATCCCCAAGTTAAAGTGTCAAGTGGATGAGTGTCAAGTGGCGCTCATAGTGTGTCACATATTGATTTAGCCTTAATTCTGAGCTTTTGATTAGTTAAATCCAAAACTAATTGGGTGGCAAGTGGATAGAGTTGAACAAAGAAGATGTAGAGTTTCAGTTTTTTATAAATTAAATATGAAATCTCTTAATAAATTGGGCTTAATTTATGTGGAATCACTTAATCCACAAACCCGGGAATGACATAATGTAAAACAAGTGGGGTATTTGATTAATATCTATACCACTTTCCAGTATAGTGGTGCTTGGGAGCCTAATTAACGACTATGGACACTAATAATAAAAATATAATAGTAAATAACAAATTTTATATAAGTGCATATTTATTTTATTAATAAAATTAAAATTTGGCTTAAAAAGTGTCAAACTGGGCAATTTTTGTTTTAGAGTGTCAAACACAGGTTTTTTCATTTCTATTAGTAAATTTACTTATAAAATGCCCCTTAAATTGGTATTTTAGCTTAACAAATTATCAAACAGAGTTGAATTCAAGTAAATTTAATCTTGGTTTTTGGTTTCAAATCCCTAAATTACTAGTAAAAATTAGCTTAAAATAAGTTAAGCCAAAAATACTAATAGATTCACATATGCGGCACTTGACTCCCTGGTACTTGATAAAGTGTTGAGTACCAGGGAGTCAATCACCAGTGAGTCAAACTTACCACAGTTGCCGTCCTTACTGTAAATCAGCATTGATCCATTAGGCTTGGTGAGCAAGAGGGCAACTAGCACCCATGCTCTGGATGAAGGATAGGACAGCTGATTGACATAGTTGTAAGATTAGTTCATATTACTATGATAATCTGATCATAAGTTAATATTGGGCTAATTTTTAGCGGGATCTAATTGTGGAATAGAGGATCCTGGCATTTTTTGGTGGCTATCAATAATCATATTTCTATATAACTCTCATACTTGATATCAAATAAAGGATCAATTATTAGATTTACATTATATTCTTATACACACTAGCTTAGAGAATACTCAGTCTAGTCTTTAGAAATAAGCAAGTTGTGATTTGAGTTAAGTGTTATATATCTATTAGCCACCTATACATCTGAATACAACATTTGGTGCTCACTCAATGAATCAGAACAACAGTGCACATCACCCTGGTGGCAACTTCTTTTTTGCCAGGGAGGTGATGGAGAAGATCTTCTCTAGGCTTTCCTCAGGCACCTGCAAGAACAGCAACTGTGGTAAGTTTGACTCCCTGGTACTTGACACTTTATTGAGTACCAGGGAGTTGAATGCCGCATATGTGAATCTATTAGTATTTTTGGCTTAACTTATTTTAAGCTAATTTTTACTAGTAATTTAGGGGTTTGAAACCAAAAACCAAGGTTAAATTTACTTGAATTCAACTCTTTTTAATAATTTGGTTTGCCAAAATACCAATTTAAGGGGCAATTTATAAGTAAATTTACTAATAGAAATGAAAAAACCTGTGTTTGACACTCTAAAACAAAAAGTGACCAGTTTGACACTTTTTAAGCCAAATTTTATTTTTATTAATAAAATAAATATGCACTTATATAAAATTTGTTATTAACTATTATATTTTTATTATTAGTGTCCATAGTTGTCAATTAGGCTCCCAAGCACCACTATACTGGAAAGTGGTATAGATATTAATCAAATACCCCACTTGTTTTACATTATGTCATTCCCGGGTTTGTGGATTAAGTGATTTCACATAAATTAAGCCCAATTTATTAAGAGATTTCATATTAAATTTATAAAAAACTGAAACTCTACATCTTCTTTGTTCAACTCTATCCACTTGCCACCCAATTAGTTTTGGATTTAACTAATCAAAAGCTCAGAATTAAGGCTAAATCAATATGTGACACACTATGAGCGCCACTTGACACTCATCCACTTGACACTTTAACTTGGGGATTGGTACAGAGAGCTTCTTAAAAATTTAGCCAACACTATGGTAAATAAGTCACTCCCTGCTCCTCACAGCATAATATTATCACTAATAAACACCTTCCTACTCATTTACTTTTTTAACTTATATTGAATTTTTTTGAGCATATGAAACTGCCTTGCTTTTGGGTTAACTTTTGAACCTGTTTTAAATTTAAGCAAGTTTTATATGTAAAAAACATAGTAAATTTGATTTTTCTGCTCAACTCTGGCATACTTGGCAGTGAGAATTCAGCTTTTCTCAGCTGATTGACAGTGCCAAACTAAACACTTTACTATGTTTTGATTTTTCAACTCCAAATAAAAAATTCCACATAATTTTCTTATATTTTTTTCCAATTGTAATCTACTAATTTTTCTGCTACTCTCTATATAATCTTTATATATTTTTTATTTTTAATTATACTTTTACATTGATTTAGCACTAAGATGTTATGCTTAACCTAACATCTTTGATGCTTTATCATAAATTCACTTATTTTCTATGTTTTAACCTTTATATCTATACTCTGAGTTTAAATTTTGTTTTTATTTACTTTGTTATGTTTTTTCTTGATAAATAAAACTTTATTTGCATACTTTTCATTAAATTTTTACTTTGCTTTTACCTCTGTGTTTCATATCTTTCACACTGTTTTATTTACAAAACTAAACTTTTCTTTAGACAAGATCAAACAAGAACAGCCAACAGCCCAAACACCAAGACTACAAGGGCTCTGTCAGGATTTTGGGATATTGAATAATTAACAGATTCAACCAATTATTGCAGGCCAGCTGTCAATCACTCTTTGAATAGTTTCAACAGAACAATGCGGGCCGCTGGCTGCAAGATCAATGAATCAATGACCAAATCATATCCTGGCATTAACAAATTCATTCAACACAATTAATGAATGGAATATGCAATACTGCTCATTAATTAGTTCCCTTCATCAAGCACCTCAATATGCACTTCACAATAATTACTATTCTAAACTTAAATTGTATCCTAGAATAAGAGGGCCGTCATAAGAACCATCATCTGCATTATGTCTATCAGAGTCCAACATGGACTGGGCCACCGGGCCAAACACTCTAAAATTAAAGGCCCTGAGCCTATAGTATCAGAGTAGCTCTGATTATTGTAACAATCATCTTGTGAACTAGTAGCCAACTGTTGACTAGCTAGCCCTGGATAGTGGTCCAGGCAGGCACTGAAAAGAGATTCAGCTGTGCAGTGTGTCTAGAACAAACACAGTAAGCTGTAGAAGATGTCAATTTAGCCTTCCGTTAAAACCACCCCAAAAAGGCTGGGCCTCCTGCTGTGTTGCCCTAATGCTACTTCAGTCTCTTTTAGCGTCGTGAGCTAACTTGGATAAAACACAAGTAGGTGGGCCGCTTAAAGCCAGTCAATTAGAATAAAAGACTGATGATTCTGTATTGACTTGACAATTGATCCAAGTCCTATTTCCTTAATATGATCCTCTCTTAGGCTTTATTAGTAGAGCAAAATATGATACTGTTGTCATACAGTATAATTATCTATAGTAAAATATAGAGACAACTATAAACTGTTATCCAGAAGTAAGATGAACCACCCCAAATCCTCTGGGCCTTGGGCCTTGTCAGACTTTCTACTTCTCATGACAATAAGTATTCCAGGCCAAAGTTTCCGCCTAAGTCACAGGTCCTCTGTGCTTCCTAATGTTAGAAGACTTAGGATATCATCTGGCGTATGATAAAATATCATGGTCCGCAGATTTCTGACAGGCTCTAAAGAAACTGCCTCCACTCTCAAGCATGCCAAGAATCCTGCAAAGACAAAGTCTCCAACCCCATCTCCTCCATCTCATTCTACTCCTCCCCCCCTCCACCCTCATCTTCCACATCCCCTTCACCTTCCCCCCAAATATTCCTCCACCAATAAATCTGATGATGATCTTACTGACCACTCCTTTTACCACTCTGAGGACAACTCTGAGCCCACCAAGGAGCAACATACCAAGAAATCAAAGGCTGCCAAGGAGCCCACCTCTTCTTCTGGTAAGAAAAAGTAGGCATCCAAGCAGGCCTCAAAGAACCCTTCCCCTCCCCCTCCTGATGGCTCTTCCCCCCTCCCTCATCTGATCCCCAAGATGAGCCTGAGGAGCACTCCAAGAAGTTCAAAGCTTCTGGTCATGTGGCTTGGGATCCACTGGCCATCCACAATATCTGTAATATGGACAGAGAGTTTAAAGTCCCCAAGCCTTAACCCGGCACTTCCTAATTATCTCCGTAAAGGGCGGCCCTGGCTACATTGTTGACAACTTTAATTTTAATTGTAACAATCAAAAGTGCCAAACCAAGAGCAAGCACTTTGTCTGTGAGGATAAGATTTACAGGACCTGGCTAAACACTGAGGGCTGGGAGCAAGTAACTGCAGAGAAGGGGGAGCACTCTTGTGAGCCCCCCAATCATCTTATAGCCCGGATGTTAAAATGGTACCTGGTCCAGATGATCTCAACATCCTCTCACCTCTGCGCATCAGATCTGACCATCAAGGCCCTCCAACATCTCAAACCCAACAATCTCAAGTTGGTGCCAACTCAAGAGTAGTTAGTTAAGTTCATAAGCAATAAGTGTATTGCCGCCAATCTCCCTCCCCCCAAGGCTTTGGACATCCTCTCAGAGCTTATGCTCACCCACGAGCTCAAACAGCTTCCAAGTGGGGAGTGCTTCCTCCTCCATTATGATGGGTCCGCCACCAAAGACCACATAATCTGCTACAAAAACTCAGCAGAACCTGATGGAGTTTAAAAGGGCTTCAACCTGACTAGTTGATGGTACCTTCACCACTTGCCCCCAGATGTTCAAGCAGCTCTGTGTGATCCATGCCCAGATTCACATCTAGGTGATTCCACTTGTGTTCTTTCTTCTTCCTGGGGCCACTGAGACCATTTAAACCTGTGCTTTTACCATCCTATGCCAAGCACTTTTCCTCCTTCCTGATGATGACAATGCCATTAAGCCCCCCTACACCTGTGCCAACCCTCCTGCCACTGACAAAGACAAGGCCACCCTGGACTTGGAAGAAAAGGTAGGGCTGAGAGCTCTTGGGCCTGCCATGTGCATTATGGACTTCAGGCTCTCTCAGTTCAATGCATTCAAGCAGCTGTTCAGCAGGGAGGTGCAGGGTTGCCACTTCCACTACCGCCAAGCAGTTGCTTGGGATGTGCAGGCCCATGCTGAGCTAAGAAGGTTGAGCCAGAGAGATACTTTGGACACCTGCAAACTTGTGCTGGCACAATTCAGTGCCTTGGCTTTTTTAAAGCCAGAGCACACTGCACAGGGGTTCAAGGTTCACTCAAAGAATCCTTACGTAGTTAACCACTTGGAGTTCAAGCCTTTCCTTGAGTAATTTGAGCCCCAGTGGATTGGAAAGGTTGTCACACAGAGGCAAGGCAAGGCCTGTGCTAAGGCCAGCTAGAATGTGTACCGGGCGGCAGTGAATGTTGAGCTCAAGACCACCTCAGCGCTAGAGGCTTATCAAAAACACCTCAGGGCCAATTTTGGGCTCCACCCAAAATTTAATAAGTTTTTCTCCCTCCTGCAGCACAAGCAGAAGAAAACCATCTCCAAGCTGTGTGACTTAGCAAACTGCTTCCCCCCACCAAGCCCACAACCCGTTCCACCCTATTCACCAAGTACATTCAAAATGAGGCCAAGAATAAATACAAGGCCTGAGAGATCAAGCAGCAGCTTGAGCTCATCACAACTGCCCTCCTAGAAGGGGCCAAAATGAAGAAGGGGAAGAATGAGGAGGAATAAACTTGCTGTCTTGCTTCTATGGTTTTAATTTTTACTTTTTAGTTTTGATCAATTAGTTTTTAGTTTTAATTTTTCTATTTTTTGATTTAATTATATAGCACTGATTATTTTATGTATACATGGTAAGTTTGAGATGAATAGTTATAGTTGAAAGTGAATGAAATATCTTAATTTTTGTTAATTTCCTAATAAAACAAAATATATTCACATTTATACTTATATGAACTATATTAAATAAATTTTTATATATTTCTTCATATTTTGCATAACTTTGATTGTTGTGTTTGTGTTTATTTTTGTTTCATTGGAATTTTTAATTTTTATAGTAATCAAAAATATGTTTTATAATGAAGAGTGTAAATTACATAGTAAAATGAGAAATAGTTGCTTATTTCTCCTTATTCTTGTTAGTTAAGGTACACTCTTTTTGCTTTTTTGAGCTCTCTGGTGTCACTTTAGTATACCAATGCTGTATAGCTTAATTTTCTTATATTAATAGGTTTCAGTACATCAAGATTTGTTAATTAAAAAGGTGTCAATTTCCAGTTGTTAATCAGGGAAAAAACTGAATTCTCACTTTACTATAGTGTTGACTACCAGGGAGTCAAGCACTAGGGAGTCAAACTTACCACAGTTGCTGCAAGAACACCCTGAAGGGTTGCTCTCTGAACCCAGTAGACTGGCTTGTGTGCAAGATGGGATACAGAAAACCTGATCTCTTTCAGCCAATTCATGGAGGATATTCAGCATCTGCAGCTATTGGAGAACCAAGCTTTTTGCACTTGGACATTCTGGTCCCTCTGGAAGTCCATGACTCTGCTGAGGTAACCAGCAACAACTGGATCAAGCCATTGGTGGAATGGATGTAGGTGCAACTCAAAGAGGAGTAGCACAAGAAAGGCTGGCTATTCTTCCCTCATACAGCGCTCCTGCAAAGTAAAAATTTGGTAACTTCATATAGATCATACCCAACCAGCTGTTCCTTCAGTTGAAGACAATGATCAAGAAAAAAATACCTACATAGTTTTGCGCATCCAGCAATCTACCACAACCAACTTCATTTGGGGTATCAGTTGTGCATGATATCACATCAAGGCAATTTGATTGACAGTCAACAGGCTTTCTTACACAAACTATACAACAAACTCTCCACTGCATTCAATCTTCTAAACCACCAATTAGGGAGTTTTGTACAGCAACAGAACCAGAGTACCGCCTGGGCCACCCAATTAGAGGAAAAACTATCTGGTTACATAGTTCTTCAATGAAAGCATTCCTCAACCATAAATTATCAAACAATACATGGCTAAATACAGTGACTCATCATATGAAAGGTGCTAAAGCGTCCTTAAGATTCCTATGTGAGGAAGTTACTTCACTAAGAGACACAGTCAGAAAGATTGAAGAAAATCCTGCCTTAAATAATAATGAGATTGAGTTTTTTCTTTGCACAGTAAAGGCCATCAAAGACAAAATACACCACAAAGCCAATATCAGAATATGATCATGCTCCAAAAAGACATGACTGAACTTTCTGGTCATGTCGGCAACATAGACAATGAACTTTGCCAATCCATAACCAATTATAGCCAGCTCTGTCATGAGATTGAGACGCAAGAAAAGCTGATTGTTCAGGGTCATGGCCAGACTGAAGCCATTCATCACTATATAAAGGCTGTGGAAGACCAATATCAGAACTGGCAACAGAAAAACAAGGAACAATTGGGTCATTGTTTTAAATATTAATCTGTTTACTATTAACTGTGCTACTTTGCACTTTAAATTATGTTTTAATTTTTCTATCAATAAATTTAAAGAATTGCAAGACTTTTATCAAAATAAATCTTATTTAATTATCATAATATAAAAACCTATATTAAATTAAGCATTTTCTACTTTCAGCTAAAATAAACTGTATTAAAAGCTGGTAACAATCTTATTTAATATACCATTATTTCTTGAAACCTGATTAACACAAAATGACATCATTCTAAAAAATCAACATAATTATATGATAAAAAACAGTTATTATGTTTTTTTGGAAATAAAATTGTTACCTAAAATATCATCTTTTTTAAAAGTATTTAAATAAAACATAGAATAATTTTTGAATCCCTCTTTTTAAAAAGAGGGCATATGGCTTTTTTTACACATTTGATAAATAAATATTAAATATTTTTAGTATTTAATTTATAAAAATATCTGGTAAAAAGTTAAAAACCAAAACTAAAATTTAAATTAAACTATAAACTCTATTAAAATTTTAATGATTTTATTTAGCATAAGCAATACTTCTTAATTCAAATTTTATAGAAAAATATATAATAATAACTTATAAGAGACTAAATGTTTTCTTTTCAAAATTTTAAGTATTTGACATTAATAAAATAGCTTTATATGGCTATTTATGAAAATTATATTTTTATGTTGTATTCTAAAGATAATATATATAAATTTAAATTCAAACATAAAAAAGACGCACAAAATCTTGGTTTAATCAATTAAACTTTTGAGAGATAAAATTTACCTAAACTAAATGATAAAAATAATGCTATTTATTTCATCAATAATAATAAGATATATATTTAATTGTATAAGTGTATAAGTGTATATGATTAAAAATAAAATTTTTAATTTGATCGATTTAAGATATTTAAAGTTCATTTTTTAAAAACTTTTCAAAATTATAATAGACTTGGTTTTATTTAAGATAAAATGCTTTTGAGTTGTTTATTAAAATTAAGCTAAATAGTGATTTATATTTTAAAAGTAGTTTACTTATTAAAACATCATACTTTAAGAGTTAATTAGCATATTTTATTTCAAATAAAATTTTATAAGCTTAAATTCAAAGCCACTTTAGATTCCAAATTGGTATTAAAATATAAAATTGCAGCAGAATTCCAAAAGCTGAGATTAAGGGCTTTCTAATGATACTAGCTTGAGAAAGATTGAATTACTATTTGCCAAGATATCAACAGTTAACCAGAATATAAAAAGGGGTAAATAAACAATGATATCAGACTTCAGGTTTGATATTAATAAATTAAGGAGATCAGTTGGGGGTCAGCTGGGGATTTATGCATGTAGTGCAAAAGATCAGCTAACATGTTATTTAAACAGCTCAAATTTACAGAAAGTTACTTTACAATACACATGTTTACTCCTCTCTGATAACTGTACATCTATTTCCAAGCAAGAACTGTCTAAACCAAGCCAAGGAACCCAACCACTATCATTATGGAACCTGTCAAGTTTTCACCTCAGGTGACACTCTTCTTCTCACTTGGGGCTTTTACTAAGAGAGAAAGAATCTTTATTCTTAAACAAGTATTCCTTTTTACTTCTGGCAATGATCTTAACAGCTTTGTTGAGCATTTCTTATTAAAAACAGAGTTTGGAAAAAGTACCTTCTTACCTGTCATACAAATTCCAAGACAGATAATTTCCTTAACAAACTAAAGGAATTGATGTCAGAATCTCCTGCCAAGCACCTTCCTTCCCTAAGATCATTGGTTACTTTTGTGTTCTAAGGCGCAGCACAGACACATAACAGGGAATCCTAACCTTAGGATTGGATTTGTACTAAGTCTTGGTTAGATAGCAGGGAAGGCTATACAATTACCTTGTGGCCCTGAATGAATAATCTCTACTAGTTGTGGCCAGAGAGAGGTGCCAAAGTACTGGGAAACACAAAGACAAAAATGTGAATATAACTTAAATTTTATTGGGTATAAAGATTGGGAATATATACTGTGTAGCTTTACCACAAATCAGTACATGAACAGTAGGATCACCTGCCACAAGCATGAGTGGGGTAGCAAGCTGAAAAGAATCAGGAAACCAAACAATTGTATTTCCCAGTTCAGATACAGTCTCAATTTGAGAGGCAAAGGCAAAAGCAAGAGATTCTCCTCAAAATAACCCATCAAAGGAGAAATCAAAACATGGTGAATGACGGCTTCAAAACATTGCCCCCCTCTAGATTGGCCTTAGGGGGTAGTTCTTCCAGAGAAACTTGGCATGCACTTGGGCAAACAGACAACCACTAGAGAGGAGTTTCAAAGTATACTCTGATCCTTGTTTGAAGGTCACTTCTAGAGGCCAGACCCACAACATATCTAGTTTATGAGTGCGTCCTCCTACTCTATGCTGATAGTAGAGAGCATGATCTCCAATATTGAACTCAGGAAAAGGAAAACATCCAGCATTGTCAGGGGATAGCTCAAGCATCTTGGTCTTATACACAGAGGTATACACTGTGGCCTGTATGTCAATTATGCGGGTGTCTAGATCTTTGATATGATCATCAGGGTTCATAGCCTTATCAGAGGAGAGTAGGGTGTGATGAAAGTGGGATAGTAGGAAGCTGTCTCTAAAAATGGGGAATTACCACCCAAATCCACATAGAGTTAATGTTTAACCACCAATGCAGCTTCAGATACTGTTTTGTAAAATTTTCAAATGAGATACTAGGATTAGTAAAATAATTAATCTCAACCAGAATAGCCCAAGATAAATAGCCTGGGTAAGCATCAAAATGTCTTCAGAATAAAATTCAGGACATTGAGATACAACAAGATTTTCAGCTTCAAATACAGGAGGAAAAACTACAAGATTGGCAGGCATTAAATTAACATTGGGCAGTGCTGACAACAAAGTACCAAAAGCCGGGCCCCATCTGCCAGTAATGATTTGGCAGAGAATCAATTTGTAGGGGATGTAACACAACAACCCAACTACAGGATGATTTCTTAAAATAAAATTAGACCAAGGGATATGTGAATTTTATTGAATAAATTTTGGGAGGACTCAACTCTTGATAGTTGAAACAGTGAAAACTATTCAATATATATTGAAAATTGACTAATCAATACTGCCTGGATCCTGGACTACTATTCCTTCCACATTGTCAAGTAAGTATTTAGTTCGGGTTGCAAAGAAACCTTGAGTGACCAAATTCTGATGACCATACTGATAAACAAGCTCATATTGGGTGACCCTTAAATTACGTCAATTGATCAACATCAACTTACAGGGGGGATCATATTTGACCGGCAAACTGGGGCAGCTGTAACCCATTTTTAATCAAAAGTTCAATTTAATTTTTTTAAATCAGTCAGTTTCATTAAATGTTTTCTAGATTTCCTAGCTTTCCTACTCGGCCAAATAATTCCCAGCATTATGGAACTTACCGTGACATAGGGGGCCCCTAGGAGCAACAGAGTGTTGGCCTCACGTCCATACAGAATAGTAAAGGGGGAATGTCCAGTGACCTGATGCTTGCTGAGACAATAAGCAAAGAGAGCAGCAGGTAATTATAGATCACAGATTGCAGCAACGGAGTAAGTGAGTTTCCTCATGATAGAAACCAAAGTCAAATTTGCATGCTCAACCACCCCATTGGTAGAAGGATTATAGGGGGTAGAGAAGAACTGGTGGGACCCCAAAGTCTTAACAACAGAAGTCACTAACTTTGTGTTGAATTTAGTTCCATTATCAGACAACAACACTTGAGGGCAGCCATGGCGGTAGAATACTTCTTGCAACAGAAAGGCGGTAGTTGTCTTGGCAGTGATGTCCTTAGTAGGGCAAGCCTCCACCCACTTGCTGAAATGATCAACAGCAATTAGGGTGAAGCAGTAACCCAAGCAGGAGTAGGGGAGAGGCCCTACAGCATCAATGCTGACAATGTGAAAGGCGTGTTAAAGGGGAACAAGCTTGAACTTGTGAGAGGCAGCTCAAGGTTGCTGGAGCTGGCAGTTGTAGCAACTAGCAATGTCGTCTGGAATCAGCAGGCAGAGGTTCTCCCAGAAATAATTTTTCTGGAGCCAGTCATGGGACTTGGCAATGCCTTCATGTCCAGTCTCTTTATGAGCTTGGAGCAACAGCAAAAGGCAAAGACTAGGCCGTACATAAGGCAGGTATTGTTATTGCACCTTTTTGAAGAGCTGGTTGTTGCAAATGAGAGTGTCTTCAGATAGCTTAGATAGAGCGATTTGGACTTCTTATGTCTTGCTCTCCCAAGAGGAAGAATATCCAATTAGTTCATATAGTTGAACAGCCTCAGCAGGGTGTAGAGCAACAATAGGCATTCTGGACAATCCATCAGCTTTTGATGTTGAATCCTGGGACAATGTAGCACAGTGAAGTCATAGTCCTGCAGGCAAAGGGCCTATCTAGCAAGTTATTCTTCTGGTTCCTTGAGCTGCTGCAGCCACTTGAGCAAGGTGTGGTCAGTGACCACAGTGAAATGGGTGCCATATACGCAATGTTGGAATTGTTTGATGACATGCAATACAGTAAGACATTCTTTCTCCATGAGCTATAGCTCTTCTCATGTTTGTTGAGGACACAAGAAGTATACGCTACAAGGTGATTCACTCCTTTGATATCTAGTTGAGCCAGAATGGACCCAATAGCTAAGTCACTAGCATCTGTATAGAGATGAACCCCTTGTCATAGTTGGGGTACACCAAGATGGGAGCCTCTTTGAGTTTTTGCTTAAGTGTCTCAAAGGCCTGTTGCTGACTAGCGGTCCATTTGAAAGAGACATTACATAACAGTTGGACCAAAGGCTTGCTAGTGTCCCCAAAGTCAGGAATGAACTGTCTTTAGTAACTCATCATGCCCAGAATACTTGTATCTCTAATAGGTTGGTGGGTGGAAGCATTTAGTCAATGGCCTCAACTTTCTTGGTCATTGGGCAAATCCCAGTCTGAGTCACCTCATAGCTTAAGAATTCAAGGCGTCTCTTGAAGGAGGCACACTTTAATGGTTTCAATTTGAGGCCGGCCTCTCTAATTTTTAGGAACACTTATTTGAGGTGAGCCAAGTGATCCTTAAAGGTAGCGCTGAAGGCCGTTATATCATCCAGATACACTAAGACACATGAAAGCTTCAGATCACAAAGAATGTAGTCCATGGCTTGTTAGAAGGTAGCTGGGGCGTTGCAGAGACCTTGTGGCATACAGGTAGGCTCAAATAGTCCCTCTGAAGTGATAAGTGCAGCTTTTTGCCTATCTTCAGGAGAGAGGTCAACTTTCTAGTACCCAGATGCTAGATCCATGGCAGAGAAGAACTTAGATCCTCTAAGGCGGCGGAGAGCATCATCAATACGTGGCAAGGGATAGGAATCTCTATTGGTTAAGGAGTTTAATTGGCGGTAATCCATTACAATGCGGTGACCTCTGTCTTTCTTCTTCAGGATGAGCAAAGGGGAGGCCCATGGACTTTGGGAAGGAGCAAGTAGCCCAGCGTCTAATAGTTAATTGAGCTCTTTAGACACCTGAGCATTTTCCACTTGACTACAGCAATAAGGCTTAGCTCAAAAGGGGGGAGAATCACCAGTATTAATTTGGTGAATAACTCCTTTGGATAGATCATAATCAATGCTATCTTTAGCAAAGATTCTGAAAACTGATCTAGCAGATCAAGCACCTCCTTCTGCTGGACCAGGGACAGTTGCAGGTAATCTTGTGCAGTAAACAAAGTCATGACCTGGAGTTTGTCTTCAGGAAGTTAAAGTCCTGGAAAGTACCAAAGAGATGTAGAAAAGGACATCAGGAGCATTCAGCAACTTGCCATAGAAAACAACCTGACCTCTAGACATGTGTATAGGGAGAGCAGTCAAGTTGGCTACCAGCAATTGGACAGGATCTTTATGAGAGACGTCTAAGATCCATGGGCAGAGGTAGGGTTTGTTGCGGCCTAGCAAGGGAGGAGAGTACATCTCCAGGAACGTGCGCTCAGGTAACTAATATGATATATAAGAGTCTAGGATAGCTCGAGATCCAGGGGAATGATCACAGTAGAAGTGGCTAAGAGAGGAATCCCTTCAGACGCAGGGCAAGCCATAGGAGGACACTTCATGTTGGATGAGTGGGTACAGTATTTTAGAGTGAAGACACCAGTGAGGTATTCTAAGGCACATGCCTTGAGGCGCTTTCTGGGAACTTTGACAGGCTACTCAAAGATTAAAGGGACTTCATACCCTAAGATAGAGAGATATCAATCTTTTAAGTTGATGATACCATTGTACTCCCTAAGGATTTGGGTACCAACTAGAAGGTTGTAACTCTCATTCTCCATGACTATGGCAGGCACAGCTAGGAGTAACTTGCTAAACCAAATAGAAAGAACAGAATAGGCCCCTTTAGTGCAAGTCATGGATAGCCCAACTGTACCATACAACTGATGATAGTTAAGGTTGGGGGCAAGTTTGAGATTCTTGACAAGCTTCAAGGAGACAACATTAACAGGAGATCCAGTGTCCAAGACAGCCTTAATTTTCAACTCCTGAAAAGATATCTCCACACAAGTAGTAGTACAACCAAAGGGTGGGAGGACAGACAGGATGTCCTGGGCTTCTGCTAGCTCTTTGTCTCATTTTTTGGTCATGCATCTCAAGCCTGGAAACTCCTTATAGACATTCTGGAGAGGAAGTGAGACTGAAACATTATTGAATACAGCGTCAGCTACTTCAGCAGCTCCCTCAGAAGATTTCACAAGTACAGGAGACCTCTTGGCTTGAGTGAGGTATGGACAAGAGACAACCTCTTTGGCTTTGGGCAAAGGCTTGGCAGTTGTTATAGCTTTCCCAGATTGTAACTTTTAAGGGACTGCATTGGTCTCAGGAACTGCAAGCACTGAATACCCATAGGCGTCAGAATTGTCAATGTCTGAATCATCCATGTCAGAATCATCAGAGATATCATGGAACAGCAGCAGAATGGGAGGAGCCTCAATTTCAGCAGGCTCAGAGTCTGCTATGGAGGGGGAATTGGAGGAGACTGGGAAGGATTGTCAACAGAGAGCGTCTCCCCTCTAGGTTGACTGTTCTTTTCCCGCCTACTCCTTGGGATCAGCTCCTTTAACCCAAGGATTGGTACAGACTAAAGAGTGGTGACCTATTTGGCCGCAGTTATGACAACCTTGGCGTCTAGGAGGATTCTGGGAGTTCATGGTGAGGATGCAATGGCCACAGGAGGAAGAAACAGAATTGGAAGCAGATCAATTCTCCCGCACAACTGCCCCAGAGTGGGTAAGGGGCATATCCTGCAACAGTGTCTTTATACTCTTCATGGAAAAAAGCGTGGCCTTGTGAGCCTTAAATTGGAGACACAGAAGCTGATTAACTTTGAGGGCTTGAGCGCAAGCCATATACGCTTCATGTGCTGTCAACTGTCTGCTGGTTATTAATTGCTGTCCTTCCATGTAGAATCTGTCTGTAAATTAAGCCATAGTCTCCTTGGGTTTAAAGGCAATGTGCATAAAAGCGTCCTTTTTCACTTCCAGACTAAAGTTGCCACCAAGCTCATCAATCAGAAGCTGCCTCATCTTGTCCCAAGTCTCAATGGTGGGCAGTTCTGGTACTACCACCTCCTGACAGGTCAGGTGTAGGCAGGTCAAGATGTGCTTTTTCTTAACCTTATCAGAGGCTCTTTGTATAACAGTTTTGTAGATAGTCAGGAAGGCTTCAATGGTTGAGGTTTTGGGATCAAAAACTTGCTTAAAGGTAGGCTTGAAATGTACTTTGGGGGTTGGGCCACCATTGTTGCTATCAAGTACATTTATACAAGGAGAGAACTTGGCTTCAGATTTGGAGGAGGGTTGTCTAGCCCACAGCTGGCAAACACTCTCCTCAAGAGTAGTCAAGGTCTCAGAAGTGCGGGCACCCATATTATTGGCTAGGGTGGTCTGTTGCTCAGCAATGTCCAGGCACTGACCATGTGTGGTTACCATAGTAGAAAGCTCAGCCAGCCAGAAGGTCAACAAAGGTCCCACAGAGAGGCAAGGGGAAAACCTGTTGTTTACTGAATTGATTAACTCACCCATTTCCTGGATGTCTTTATTGAGACCGGAGTGGACTTGTTTCAAATGGTCTACTTCATTGGCTAGAGCAATTAACTCTCTAGCAAAGTGGATTTGAGGGGTTCCTGACAGTCCTGGGCAGCAGCCATTTTCATTGAAAACCTCAGTTAGACTAGCAGCAGTCACCACAATCTCTCATAAAAAGGCAAATTCTTGCTGTAGCTTAGCAACTTGGGTTGTTAAGGCAAGCACCTGAAAATCTGGCTGTGCAACTCTGCAGGGCGTTCCTGACTGCAGGCAGATGCTTGTAGCTCTCAAATGGCTTCCCAAAGTTTTTGTTCTCTGTCCATCATATTTTCAGATGGGGGAGAAGGGAGGAAATCTGGTTTGAGTGTAGATGACTCATTCACTTGAGTCTGGAGTTTGGCAATGACAGCAGCAGTGATAACTCTTTCTTGGTCAAACTCTTCATTGAGCTTGCAGAGGTCTCTGGCAGCAAGGTCTGCCACTTGTTATAATTGATCAAAAAAATAAGCACTGAACACATTGAGCTGCTGTACAAGTTGTTTGAAATTAGTGAGGTAGGCGTTTAAGGTGGAATCTACTTGGGTTCTCCAGGGCTGTTCCAACTGGTGAAACTCATGTAGACACTCCCTCACTTATTCAGGGATAGACTGGCACATTCTTTCAATGGAGTTGACCAAGCAGGTTTGGGAAGTAATAGAGTTGTGTTGATTATTGGAACCAAGAAAAACAGGGAGTGAATCAATTGTTAATAGGCAGCAAACTGATCCCAGTGGTTGGTGACAGCTTCTTGTAGGGACAAGATCTCCTGAACGTGGAGCCCTAACACAATTTGATGGTGGGTTAAGGCGGGTTGTACAAAGGAGGAATATAGGTGTTCAGCAGAGTCAGCCACTGAGAGGAGATGCTGTGGAAATTGTGGAGCCACAATCAATTTGTAGTATTCCACTTGACTGAACTGTAATTGGAGGCAAGGGATGGCCCCTTTGCGGGCTATCCCAAGGGCTACTGCCATGACTTGTTCTAAGTCAGGGGTGCCCATAGGGTAGGCCACTAGGCAGGGATCATTACTGAGGTTCAGTACAGTAGGGACAATAGGTGGTTCTGCGATGTCTTCCTCAATAGGAGGACAGGTGATTTCAGGTGAAGTCAGCTTTTGTATAAGAGAAGGCAAAGGACCTGAAAATGTGGTTACAAAAGGGATAACTGAGGGGCTTACAGCCCCTGTAGTGTGCACCATTTTTGTTGTGTTCTGAGGCATGGCACAGGCACACAACAGGGAATCCTAACCTTAGGATTGGACTCATACTAAGTCTTGGTTAGATGGCAGGGAAGGCTATACAATTACCTTGTGGCTCTGAATGAATAATCTCTACTAGTTGTGGCTATAGAGAGGCGCCAAATTACTATTAAACACAAAGAAAAAAATGTGAATAGAACTTAAATTTTATTGGGTATAAATATTGGGTATAAAGATTGGGAATATATACTGTGTAGCTATATCACAAAATAGTACATGGACAGTAGGATCACTCGCCACAAGCATGAGTGGGGCAAGCAAGGTACAAAGAATCAAAAACCAAACAATTGTATTTCCCAGTTTTGATACAGACTCATTTTTAGAGGCAAAGGCAAAAGCAAGAGATTTGTCCTCAAAATAAACCATTGAAGGCAAAATCAAAACATGGTGAATGGTGGCATTGATGACAGTTACATCAAGCAACAGTTTGAAAGAGCTTTGGAATTGTGGGGTGAAATGGCAAAAAATGAGTATTCATACAGTAGTTTTCAAACCTGTTGAGATAAATGTATATTAGTCAGTTTATAATTCATAACTCAGTCTAATAACAAAAAAATTAAGGAATTCATTTTAAATTACAATATATTTGGATCCACTTTGATTTTGTTTTAAGACTGAGTTCATGCGTTCTAAACTGACTAATATATGTTTATCTCAACAGGTTTGAAAACTACTGTATTCTAAAAAATAAAAATTCTAAAAGAGTATCCTTAAATTCAAAAAATAAAAAGGGAAAAATGCTTTAGTAAAGAAAGAAAACATAAAAAATATTTTAAAAAAATTTATTTAAAATTTTATTTCCAACCAGCCTTTTCACCAAAAAATCACCTGGATTCATTTATGAAGAATTACAAAAAGAATTGAGTGAGGCTCAACAAAAATAAAATACTCATTATTGAAAAAAAATTTATGAAGATATGAAAATAAAAAATAACATTTCTATTTTACTTTTCACTTACTAATAGCTTATTCCTAATAATATAGTAAAAAGCAAAAAAACTGATGTGTATAACATTTGCAACTAAAAAAATCATTAGAAATGAGGAAAAATAATTTGAGTATAAATAAGTTGCCATTGCCAAAATCTACCAAAGAAAATTTAGAATCTATTGACCCTCATGAAAAGTTTATTAAGCATCAAAATGAAGAATTTATTAGTTATATAAAATATCTTGCTGATAATTCATGTGTTATAGAATAGACTATAAAGAAAACTTTAAAATAGGCAGGGTCCTATAGAGATAAAAAAAATTTATGAGAAAACACTTATTTCCTTATTAGGATTTGAAATTGCTTTTAAATAAAATGAGAAAATTAAATATGAGTATCATGACTTTTCATCTGAAATTTTATCTCATGACTCTTTGTTTACAGGTCAGTGCTTGATAAGTCTGCTTAAAAATCATAAATTTAAGAATATTAAAAATATTAAAGTTTGGACTGATAATGGTAATCATTTCAGATCTTATAAATTCTTATATTATCTTTTTAAAGAGGTACCTAAAATGTTAAAATGAACAAGTGTGAGGTGGCAGGCGGGATACCAAAAGAACAAAGCTGAGCTTCGCCCACTTTGCCCTTTTACGGCATCCTGCCTAGGTACGCGTCTAGGTATCCTATCTGAAAACCTTTTTTTTGTTTTTTAAATCAGTGGCCTTCTAAAATACTATCTTATACTCTAGTTGGTAAAAGGAAAAGTGTGTCAGGAAGGCTGTCGTAAAAGAGTGAAGCTGAGCGTAATACAGCTTTGCTCTTTTACGGCAGCCTACTAATATATGCTTCTGGCATTCTAGCTGTATATATATTTTTAGTAAAAACATTTCTAAATATTTATTTTGTTGTTTATTTAATAAAAGCTTAAATTTTTTTCAAAATGTTGTTTTTTTGAATTAAATTAATGGAAATAATTATGAATGACTGATTAATCTTTTAAGACATTTGTGAATAAGATGGTTTATTGTAAAATTTTTTTGGATTTTATGAGCTAACCTTTTAAATAGCTTCATACCTTTATGTTGTATTTTTTGAAGCATAATTATAATAGTTTTACATAGCTTCATATTATATTGGGTTTAAATAGTTCCTTTCAATGGTTGTTTAACCATTTTTAAAGTGTAATTTTATGATAGAAAGATATTTTTAACTTTTTATCTAATATTTTTTTCAAATAAAAGCTTATTATAACAATAAAAGTTACTAAAAAGCTTACTCAGGCTGATGATCCTGGCAGAGAAGGACTTCTGGGTAGACAACATTTTGGGTCATACCATGATTATGGTTGGGGTCAACTAAGGCTACAACACCTTGCACATTGGTAGTGCAAGAAAGAGCAACATAGAGCTGTCCATGTGTCATGGCCCGCCATGACATAGTAGCTTTGAAAAATTGCGTTTTAAAAGCTTGGATCAATAAAGCTACTTCTTGCCGTCAGAAAGCTACCTTGATGATCTCCCTAGGTACCCTAGATCAAAAGTTATGGCAATTTAAAGAGCTGAGTTCGAAAACCCTGTCAGCATGTCCCGAAATGGTTGCAAGATTGGATTTCAAATCAAGACAAGCAACAATTAGTAAGCGGGCAAATCCAACCATATATCAGCTTCCAGTGATCAGTTTTGGACGTTCTTACGCTCAAATGAAAGCCCCAGATGAGTAAAATCCACCCAAAGTATTTTTAGATGACCAACTAAGGCAAACCGCAAAGTTCAAATCTGACCAAAAGAATATGACTAGGATTAGTCAGCTGATGTTTTAAACTTTTAGCATGACCCTCCAGATAGAGAGACAAGGACCTTCAGGAAGAATCTGGAAGAATCTCAAAGACCAATTTAAATGGTATAAAAGGAACCTAGTTCCTCTTTTCCCCATTGTGATCATTCTTGGTCTGAATAATAAATAAAATACTTCTCTTAGACTATAGTTTAAATGGATCAGAGTTGGGAGCCCTTGGGCCCTGACACCATGGGCAAAGGGATCATGGGTGAGATCAATTCCAACATGTCTTAAGGACTTCCCCCTGAGACTTGTTGATAGTCATAGAGAATCCAAGACGGACAGGGAACTGCCAACGCTGAAGGGTAAAATGAAACTCATTCTCCTCAATCATCTTCAGGCGGGGAATTAGGTAGTGGCGGCCTTGATAGAACCCAGATATGACAGTAACTTCATTTGTGTTCTGGAAAAGAGCTGTAACTATGGCCATTGTACCATTGCAGAGGCCTTCAGTGGCATAAATATTGCGGAGGATCATCACTGGAACACCCACCTTTAGGGTGAGGTGAGATAAGGGCAAGCTGCTACAATTGAGAGACTGCATAACCTCAGCACTAATTAAATCTGCATCATCCCCATCTTCTAGTCAGCATAATTTTCAGCATTATAGACATGAGTGGCTCCAGGATAGGTATTAACAATGTCAGAGTTGGTTACACCAACCTGACAATTGGTGAGGGCTAAGATCGCCCAGCCCCTAAAAATTCAGCTGCAGTATTAAGAGTGAGAGCTTAAAGCTGGTCAAGTGGGTAGATAGCATGATTCAGCTGGTCAGCGGCAGCAACTGTAGCAATAAAAGGAGGTAATTGAACTGATCCACGGAGAGTTTGATCAAAGGAAAGATCCTCCAGGTACCGTGCATAAGCCTCATTTTCTTCAGTCTGATGCAAACACATGTTCTGGTTCAGGAACAAAATCTTAAGCTGGGGCCAAATAATAGACTGCTGAATGAAAGCTTCAACCTGCTGTGCATGACCACCATGTCATATCACTGGAAGGGTCTGCTTAAAGTCACCTCCAAAAACTACTGGGATCCCACCAAAGAGAGCTTGGTTATTGCAAATATCTTTGAGGGTAGCTCAACAGCCATAACAACATTCTTATGTTGCATGGGAGCCTCATCCCATATAATCAAGCTTGTCTGGCAAAAATGAGCAGCCAGCTGAGTTTGGACAGAGATGTTACAAACCGAGTTCTCATCTAGGTTAAGAGGCACCTTAAAAGTTGAATGGGCAGTCCGTCCCATGGGCAGAAGGCTGGCAGCTAAGCCAGTGGAAGCAACACAGATGACGTGCATACCCTGATCACAGTAATGGGCAGCCAGAGCTTGGTAAAGAAATGTCTTTCCAGTACCCCCCAGAGCCTTGAAGAAAGAAGTGAGCATGTGTAGGATCCTGGGTAATCTGCTCAAAAATCCGGTTAAAGGCTGCCTGTTGATCTGCATTGAGACAATCTGGGTTAACATGGGGCAGTTCAACTGGAGGATTGAAGTCCTGAACTGGGTTTCTGGGATCTTCCCAGCCTTGATGATAGTTAGGGAGATGGTAAGCTTCTAAGATTTGACCAAACTTTTGAAGTTCTTGGGCAATTAAGAAAAGCCCTTAATCAAGATGAGGATCTTGAAGACCTTCTGGGACAGTCAGAAATTGCATCTGGTGCTCCAGATCATTGCAAAAGCTCTCACTAAACTCATTCCATATTCTTAAGCCATTGGTTATATCTCCAGAGGTGAGGCCCTGTACAAACAGAAGGCGCTGTCTGTGGCCAGAGTGAGTTTCAGCAGTCTCCTGAAAGGCAATTCTCAAGTACTCATCATCACGTAGTAAGCCCAAGACCTTGCATGCCAGGCAGTTGGTGAGATACATTCTGCGCTCTAGGCCTTCACCAACAGTCCTTAGGTCAGAAAAGCTTGTGCACCCACGCTGAATAGTTAAGAGAAGGTGTAAAAAGAAGTGTTCTCCTTGATTGGGGCTAACATTGTACATCCATCCAAATTGCTCCTGCTGCTGGCGTCTTCTCCAGGTCCAAGTGGCAGCATGCCAAGTATAATATTGAGGGAAATCTGAATATAGCAGATGAGAACCATCCTCATTTTGGGCATTATATAACATCCAGCCCATGAGGGTTGTTCTGGGAGGGTTTTCTACCTGATGAAGAAAATCATCACCAGGAGCAAAATAAACCATCTGCTGATTCTCAGCATGAACAGCCAAGCAGATGATGGAAGGGTATATTGAATGATGAGGGAACTCCATCAGCTCTCAGACAGCCTTTGGCGGGGCAATATAGCAACCATGGAGATGCTGGCGGACCTCATTATTAACAGCATCCAGGTGTTGACGCACAATATCAGCCAAAGGTTCTTGACCCTCAATTGTTGCTGTATACATGTCTTCTCCCTTTGAGATATACTTGAGGATGTACTTGATTGTACAGAGATTCATACAGGCTTCAACATTTATATGTGCCTTGTACTTCCAGATAAGGGCAGTAGATTACGGAACAACCCAGCTGTTATTGACTACAATGTTATCTCGCCCAGTCACAGTCTCTGATCCAATTGCATTCTGGGGGCTTTGGCGCCTATAATTTGGATACCCATTAGCAGGTAGAACTGTCTCATTTTGGAAAGGCTTTGGGAAGTACTTTGAGCAGCGGCGGCCTGTTGGGAAGGTATGCATGCAAGATGCATCTTGATTCTGGTTGCATGGTGTATGAATCATGTAGCTCAAAACCAAACATCTGAGCTCATTGTGGTAAGCAGTAGCAGCTACAGGAGGGATCTCTGCCCAAGTTAGCTGGTCAATATTCTGAGGCTGCATATAGAAGTTATCAGTTGAACGCAGAAAAAGGACACAATGCATGTGAGGAAGTCCACGTTTTTGATACTCCATGACACAAAAGTGCCCACAATATGGGCCAAAGAATCTACGCCGCACAACTTGGATAAGCTCTTTTATCTTAATATGAAAAACCCGGGAAACAATATCCGGACAGTCCATTGAATCTTCAAGGGGGCTAAGCTCTCTTTGGATCTCCTCCCAATTACCATTGGCTGTAAAAGTTATAAATAAGGTAGGCTTGCCAAAATGGCAGACAATGCACATCACATCCTTATAAAGCTGTTGCATGTGGCGTTGTGAGCCAATGTGAGAGGAGGGGAGAATTGTGCGGTGACCAACCATAGTATGTGGATCATCAATATCTGTGCAATCATAATAATCAGTAAGGTTGTTATACAGCTCTGCTCTGAAAACATCTTGATGACTTTCAATATACTGTAGGCGGATCATGTCACATGAAGCCCAGGCATCCATAATAAACTGCTGAAACAGTCTGCGGGCAAGAAAAATTATCAGTGGTTGGTCATTTCTTGGGAAAAGACGGTAACAGTAAAAGCTTCACATGCTGAGCCAGCAAGCTGTAGGTGTATCCCCATCCATGTGATGCAAGCCAAAGCTAAATCCCAATTCTCCTCAGGAAAAGAGAAGGACATAGTGAGTTGGCATATATTTGGCAACTGTAGGATCAATACGTTCAGTATGCCTATCACGTAAATACATTAGAACATGCCGCTGGTTACACTCACTATCCTCTACAGCAGCCATTGCAGGGGGCATCAGGGCAGCAATCTGGGGCTGCTGAGGTAAATTGTAGGTACGGTGATCATTGCCTGCTTCAACTGTCAAATTTAAGTTGGGGTGCAGATAGGCTACAGCCTCAGGATGAGCTTGAGTATACTCCTGAAAAATTTCTGTGGCAGAGCAATGGATTTGCACAAATGAATTTACTTGGAGGATCACACGGTCAAGCAATCTAAGTGTCTCCTCATTCAGGCCAGGATTTTGCTCCATACACTGGCGTAAGTCAAGTGCAGGGTCAATAAAGTACAGCTGATTGTACACATGATTTTGACCCTCTGTAGGCAAAAAGGAATACTAGACATGATACAACTCACCATGGATAAAATAAGGGACATACTGGGGGTTGTTTCCCAAGCACTGATCTTGCTCTAAAAAAGGTTGAATAAAATGTAAAATATAGCAGTCAAATTTTTAATTAAAATATGTACCTGCAATTAGCAAATTCATTGCCAAGGCAGCATTATACTGGCGGATATTGGCAAGAAAGTTAATTGCCTGGGGGGTGCGTTGGGTATACAGGGCATGAATCTCTTCAGGAATAGGCTGAAGCGGGGGTAGCTGAATGGTTCCATCATTTCAGCAAAGGGTAAACCTAAGGCAAGTAGGTCTAGTAACCTGGGTACCCTCACAGGCCCAATGTAAAGCATGGCAGCGCTCCCAAACCTTATCCATATTGCCTATATTAAGAGGAAGCCAGGTATGACTTCTGGTAAAAAAAGCATCAGGGTTCTCTTCAAGATTGTTTTCAGCATTAGCAGCCCCTCTCTCAGCAGGCTGCTAGGCTCTAATGTCACAGCAGATTTTGCAAGTCCCAACCTGACGGCCATTGGGGGTGCAAAACTGGGCAGCATCATAGTATAGAAGACACTTGATGCAGTGTTGAAGGTTTGCATTTTGTCTACCCTCTTGATTTTGGTCAGCTATAAGATGCTGAAGGTTTTGATCATTAAGATCAACCAAGTTAAAGTTTCTTCTAGCCATCTTTAAATTAACTCTTTAAGTGTAATAGTATAATCAGTGGATGTAAATTTGTATATATGCAGATAAGCCCCAAAGAAGCCCATATTGGGTTTCTTTGGGGCAGTTATCTCTGTATTCATAAAAACATGAGCTTAGCATTAAATTACTGCCATTTGAAATTAAGCTTTCAAGTGATACAGCTTTTTAATAGAAATAGTCAGAAAAAAATAATGACAATATTATATGCTACTTTAGAATATTTAAAATATCAGTTTGAACACTTTAAAAAGTGATATCCTTTAGTCAAACTCTTTTAAGTCCTTATAGCCTTTATTGGATAAAATAAAAATGCAGTTTATTTTTATTTAACAGTTTATTTAAACCTGGGTCAGGGTTATAAAAGAAAGATTATAGTCTTTTTTGGATAAAAAATAGTTTATTTTTATTTAATATGTTATTTAAACCTGGGTCAGAGTTTTGAAAGATTTATCATAGACCAACAGCAGATTAGATATATAATTTTATGGGTTAGTATCATTTTGCTTTTTAAAAATTACCTGTTAAAGAAACTGGCTGTTTGAATCAAGTAAAATTTATTAAATTTAATAGATTAAATTAAAGCCCTGCTCATGATCTGCAGCAGGTAAAATAGGGGTTTTTTAGATAAAAGTTAGTAGTTTACCCAAAAAAATGACTTATCCAGCCCAATATTGGCATTGGGGTAAAAAGCTGGGAGTCTCTAATCTAGTTTAGTAAAGTTAGAAAAAATGGCTTGCCTAGCCCAAGATCTGATTCAGGGTAAAAGTCTGTTTTTTTAAAATCTAGGTCTATAATTTAGTGAAAATTAAACTTACCCACCCCAAGATCTGCTTTGGACCAAGTCCATCTAAAAAGATTTGAAGGTTAGTAGGTTATTAGAAATGATTACCTGCTGAAATGCATCCTTGTTTAAAAAAGGTTAGTGAATCAAAAGAATACTTACCAAACTTTGATCTACTTTAGGGAAAAAATCTGGTTCTAAAATCTAGGTTAGCTAATTTAGTAATTAAGCTTACCTAACCTTGATCTGCTTTGGACCAAGTCCATCTAAAAGGATTTGAAGAAGATTAGTAGTTTATAAAAAATGATTGCTTGAAATTAAGCCTTGAATTTTTTTAAATTGAATTGGTTTTTTATAATCATTACCTTTATAAAGCAAAGTTAGCTTTGAATTTTTAAAAAATATGCTTACCTTGTATTTTCTTGATCATATATGCTTAAAACAGTTAGTATTATATGTATATTTTGAAGCTTACCTTTGAGTTTGAAATGAATCTATAGAATTTAAAGTGAAAAGGTTAGTATTCTGTCTAGTCAAGGCTTACCTTGGCTTAGTAAATCTAATCTTATCTTCTAAGCTTTAAAGTAGCCAATCAGAGCAGATAATCTTATTAACTAAGCTTTAAAGTAGCCAATCAGATCAGATGATGGCATTGTGCTTTCAAATTATTAAAGTAAGTTTTTATTAACATTTTTGACTATCTTACCTCTTAGTCAAACCAAACTAATTTACATCAGCTCTCCTATGTTCTTCACTTCTAATTCAACACTGCCGCAGGTAGGGAAGTCTGCAAGACACTTCAAAGTGTCCAACAACCCCTCCTGCGGCAACATCAGCCATAAAAACTTCGAACTATCCAATAGGAAGGATTGATATTGTTGTTAGCCTTGTTCAGATGTAAAAATTGGACTGATTTTCCAGCCAAAAACATAGTGAAAAGCTTCTCCAGGGACAAGAGTGGTCTATACTAGACAAGCGTGGTGTGGCAGGCAGGATACCAAAAGAACAAAGCTGAGCTTTGCCCACATTGCCCTTTTACAGCATCCTGCCTAGGTACGCGTCCAGGTATCCTAGTTGAGCCACATTATTTTGTTTATTTTAATCAGTTCCCTTTTAAAATCTTTATCTTATACTCTAGCTGGTAAAAGGAAAGATATGTCAGGCTGGCTGCCAAAAGAGCAAAGCTGTGCTATGCTCATCTTCACTCTTTTACAGAAGCCTGCTGGTACGTGTTTCCAGTTATATCTGGTAAAAAGCGTTTAATGATGGTTGCTGGTATGCATTTCTAGTCTATAGCTGGTAAAAGGAAAGATGTGTCAGGCTGGCTGCCAAAAGAGCAAAGCTGTGCTACGCTCAGCTTCACTCTTTTACAGCAGCCCCCTGGTACGTGTTTCCAGTTATATCTGGTAAAAATTGTTTGATAATGGTTGCTGGTATGTGTTTCTAGTCTATAACTGTAAAAAGCCTTTATTTTTGGTAGGCTATCAAAAGAGCACAGCTCTTCTACACTTAGCTTTACTCTTTTAAAGCAGCCCAATGATGTGTTTATGGTCTCAGAGCTGATAATTAGCCTTGTTTGAATTAAAGATAATTATATTATTTACAATGTTTTTAGCCAGGGTTAAAAGCTTAGCAGAAATCAGTGAGTATATAGCTATGAGTGGTGAGCATGGTAACAAAGGAGAACAGCTGTGTTATGGTTAGCTTTCTCTTTTACAGCTGCTCACTGGTATCTTTCTGTTAGTCTAGCAGAAAGACTTTTTGATAGTTTCAGCAAAAATTCTAATTTTGCTTATAATTCTTGTTTTCCAAGATGCTTTAGTAGTTTTAAAAAATACAGTTTTTTATTATAAAAATTATAGTTGTTTTGATTGTGCAACTTACACCAGAGAAGTATACGGAGATGCTATACAACTATCTCTATTAAACTATCATAAAGTCTTATTTAGCAATTTTTTATTATGGATTATACTTTTGGCATTTAAGAGATGAAAGATTGAATAATTCTTACATTTTTTTTGAAACTACAATACTTTTGAAATAATTTTTTATTTTCAATAACAGTTTTTGAATTCCAAAGGGCAAATCAATACCTTTATTTTAAATTTTACTCATTTAATATAAATATATATCTTTCTCTGGCTTAGCTGATGTAGTCTATAAGCATTATCATATGATAAAAAAATTAATTATTTGAAATATGTATGTTTTGTTTAGTTTGTTTTGTTTTGTTTTGTTTAATTTTTGTTCTGACATGTTCATCTTTTTTATTGTAGCTCTAAAATAAGTATTTTTTATGTCATTAGATTCCACTTATAAGCTTATACTTTTTACTTTTTTAGCAGTATCTGAGAGAGTTGTGGATATTTCTAAAACATTTTTCTTCATTTGACTGGGTTTAATTTCTTTCAGTATTTTTATTCTTTTAATCTGTAGCAAAAAGCTCAGAAATAAAAGGCATCCCCTTTTTTAAAAAAAAGTAAGAATATTTTAATTCTTTAGGGGTTGTATTTTTTTGGGAGGTAAACAACAAAGTAGGTTTAATACAGAGATCTTTAAAAATAATAAGGCAAATACAATTAATAAAAAAACACCTATAATAAAACACTCTTTTTTTAAGCAATACAGTTGTTTTAGATCTTTTATAAAGTTGCAAAGTTTTTTTTGAATTATGCAAGTCAGATCTAAAAACTGAAAACAAATGCCAAAAATATTTTTCAAATCTACAGCATAAAATAAGATAAGCATAAGTCTTTCTATAACAGATATAAAAGTTCTTGAGTGATAATCTGTAGTTTTTGGCAATAAAGCTTTGCAAATTATCCAACAAGTGTTTCTTTTAAAAACTAATAAGTGCAAAAAATAAAAGAAAATAATAAGATTTTTAATAGGTAATTTTAAGCAATTAGTCCAGGATATATTACTAAAAAAGTAGTATGTTAAATTTGGGTTTAAAAGGCTATTTGGATCAAAAAACTAAATTGGAGAAACAGTTTTTTATAAAAATATCTATTTAAACATAAAAACCTTACCCAAGCCAGGATCTGCTTTTGGCAGAAATCTGGGGGTTGAAATCAACATCAGTAAAAATTAGTGAAAAATAACTAAACAACCCCAAGATCTGCTGCAGGGGAAAGGTTGTGGGTTTTTTTAAAAAAAGGTTAGTAAGTTATCAAAAAGCCTACCTGGCCCAAGATTGGCTTTGGGATAAAAATCTGGGAGTCCCTAATCAAATTTAATAAATTTAGAAAAAAATGGCTTACCTAAATCAAGATCTGCTTGTGGGCAAAAGTCTTTGTTTTTTTAATCTAGGCTGGTAATTTAGTGAAAAAAAACTTACCACCCCAAGATCTGCTGTAGACTAAGTCTATCTAAAAGGAAACCAAGGTTAGTACTTTTAAGAAAAGGGCTTACCTGAAATGCAGCTTGATTGAAAAATATTAGTGAATAAAACTTTGCTTACCATTCTCATTTTAACTTCAGGGCAAAAATCTGAACTTTCTAATTTAGGTTAGTAAAGTTGATGAATAAATAACTTACCCACCCCAAGATCTGCTGTGGATCAAGCCCATCTAAAAGGATTTGAAGAAGGTTAGTATTTTTTAAGGAAAAGCTTACCTGAAATGAGGAATCTAATAGAATTTTGAAATGAATTAGTTTTTTTAATTATTACCTTTATAAAGCAAAGTTAGCTTTGAATTTTTAAAAAATATGCTTACCTTGAATATTAATGATCATATATGCTTAAAACAGTTAGTATTGTATGTATATTTCAAAGCTTACCTTTGTTTTGAAGTGAATTGTCTAAATTTGAGTTGAAAAAGTTAGTATTGTGTTTAGTTAAGGATTACCTTTCCTATTGAGTGTAATCAAATCTTCTTTGGTAAGTATTTGATTGGTTATTCATTATTTCATTGTTAATGATTGGTTATTGAATTTAAAATTCAATTTCTTGGCCATACAACGCAGCTCAGAAGCTTCCAAACTGAAACCAGAACAATCTACATTGGCAGTCAAAGGAAACACCCAGCGGCTCTGCTGACAGCTATGCCGGCCGGACGGGCAGCCTGACAGGCTGCATGAGAAAAAGCTTACTCAGGGACTTGCCAGGACTAAAGCAGTAGATAACAAGTGCGTGCTGGTCAGCAGTCTGTCAAAAGCAAACAAATCATTCATGTTGTTCATGATTAGTTTCCTTTTAGACAGTCTGCCTAAATCTGACCCCAAGTCTCTTGCTTGGAATGTGCCTTTTAAATTATTTATTTATTAATACAAATTAACAAATATTTAGCTGCAGATAATTAATTTTATCAGATATGGTTTGGTAAAAGGAAAGTTGTGTAAGGCAGGCTGCCAAAAGAGCAAACTGTGCTACGCTCAGCTTCACTCTTTTACGGCAGCCCGCTGGCATGTATTTCCAGTTATATCTGATAAAAAGCGTTTAATGATGGTTGCTGGTATGCATTTCTAGCCTATAGCTGGTAAAAGAAAAGATGTGCAGGCAGGCTGCCAAAAGAGTAAAGCTGTGCTACACTCAGCTTCACTCTTTTACGGCAGCCTGCTGGTACGTGTTTCCTGTTATAGCTGGTAAAAAGTGTTTGATAATGGTTGCATGTATGTGTTTCTAGCCCATAGCTGGTAAAAGGAAAGATGTGTCAGCTGCTGCCAAAAGAGCAAAGCTGTGCTACACTCAGCTTCACTATTTTACGGCAGCCCACTGGTTGTGTTTCCAGTTTATAGCTATTAATTAGCTTTATTAGATTTAGATATAATTATATAATTTTACAATGTTTTTAGCCATGGTTATAAAATCTTAGCACAAATTAGTTATTATAAAGCTATGAGTGGTGGACAGGGTACCAAAAGATTACAGTTGTTCTACAATCAGCTTTTTTATAGCTGCTCACTGGTATTTTTCTGTTACCCTTGCAGAAATTCTTTGATTAGTTCAGCAAAAAAATCTAATTTTGTTCATTATTCTAGCTTTATAATAGTTTTATGGTACACAAAGCTATAGTTTTTATTATAAAAATGATAATTGTTTTGTTTGTGCAGCTTTCCTTAGAGAAGTATAAGGAGATGCTATGCAAATATTTCTATTACTCTATCAGCAATGTCTTATTTTATAATTTTTTTACTTTTATTATGAACTATACTTTTTACATTTAAACACTGGGAGATCAAAAAATTCTTGCATTATCTCAAAACTACAATACTTTTGAAATATTTTTTATTTTTAATAAAATTTTTGAATTCCAAAGATAAATAATACCTTTATTTTAAATTTTATCATTTGATATAAATATATTTTTTCTCTGTCTTAGCTGATTTAGTATATAGTCAAAACCATATAATACTCTTTTTTTAACTGAAATATCTATGTTTGATTTAGTTTGTCATATAATTTGTGTTTTGAAATGTCTAACTTTTTTATTGTATATCTAAAATTATCATTTTTTACACCAATAGATGCCACTTATCATCTTATACTTTTTACTTTTTAGCAGTATCTGGGTTAGTTGTGTAAATCTCCTTAAATATTTTAATATTTTTCTATTTGCCTGGGTAAAATTTTCCCAGCATATTTATCCTTTTAATTTTTAGCAAAAGGTTCAGAAATAAAAGCCATTTCAAATGTTTTTTTCTTTAGTCTGTCTCAATTATTTAGGGTATTAACTTTTGATAAGTAAACAACAAAGTAGCTTTGAAGATAGAGAACTTTGAAATAATAAGCCAAATGCAATCAAAATAAAAGCATCTATAATAAAACATTTTTTTAATTATTATAGTTTTTTTTGACACTTTTAAGTTAAAAAATATTTTTGCAACAATGCCAGTTGGATCTAAAAACTAAAAAAGTTGCCAAAAATTCTTTCAACTCTATAAATAAATAATCTAAGCATATGACTTGTTTAAACCATTTAACAATTACTTAATGATAACAATATGTAGTTTTTGGCAGTAAAACTTTGCAAATGACAAAAAGTAAATCTTTAAAGCAAATAAGTCAAACAATTTAAAAGTAAAATAATTAAGATAGATAATAGTTAATTTTAAATCAAGTGAAGTGTTTCATTTTAATATTTACTTAAAGAAAAATATCTTTTTTAAGTGAAAGTTGGATCAAAAATGATTAGAAAATAGTAGATATCATAATGATCCTAGAAATACTCACCATACACAAATTTGCTAAAAAAACTTACCCAAACCTAAGATCATCTTAAAGCCAAAATCTTGAGGTTTAAATTTAGGTTAGTAAAATTGAAATTTGAAAAAAAACTTACCCTAATCAAGAGCAGCTTCAGGATGAAAACTAATATTAGGTAGTTGGCCCAAAGTTCTCACCAAACCCCAAGATCTGCTGCAGTAAAAACTGGGCATTTTTTTAAAAAAAAGTGAGTAAGTAGTAAATGACTTACCAAACCAAGATCAGCTTCAGGGCAAAAGTCTGGTTTTTTAAATCTACTTTGGAAAGTTAGTAAAAATAAAACTTATCAACCCCAAG
The DNA here is from genome assembly GCA_014839935.2 of Entomophthora muscae. Lineage (NCBI taxonomy): Eukaryota > Fungi > Entomophthoromycota > Entomophthoromycetes > Entomophthorales > Entomophthoraceae > Entomophthora > Entomophthora muscae. The sequence continues at coordinate 69,173 of QTSX02007194.1, forward strand.
ATCTGCTGCAGGCTAAGTCCATCTAAAAAGATTTGAAGTTGAGTGGTTTTTTTTTGAAAATAGTTACCTGAAATGCAGCTTAGAAAAAAATTAGTGATTGAACACATTACTTACCATTCCTATGATCAACCTCAGGGCAAAAATCTAGTTTTCTTAATCTAGGTTAGTAAAATTGATTTGCTAAAAATGAATTACCCACCCCAAGATCTGCTTTGGACTAAGTTTATCTAAAAGGATTTGAAGAAGGTTAGTAAATTTAATGTAAAGCCTACCTGAAATGTAGAATCAACTTGAATTTTGAATTGAATTAGATTTTTTTTAGAATTATTACCTTTAAAAAGCAAAGTTAGCTTTAGAACTTTTTAAAAATATGCTTACCTTGAGTATCACTGATCTACTATGATTAAAACAGTTAGTATTATGTATATATTTTGAAGCTTACCTTAAGTTTGAAGTGAATCTATAGATTTTGAGTTGAAAAAGTTAGTATTGTGTTTAGCTTAGCTTGCCTGAATGCTTGGTTGATCATCCTACTCTTCTAAGCCAATCAAATCCTTGAATTTAAGAATTCAAGAAGCTTAATTTATTTTTGAACTGATGATCTAGCCATCATATGAAATTTTGCAGGACTACTTTACATATTAAAATAGATACTTATATTAAAAACCCATTTGAAAGCTTCACCCAAAAGCCTCCAAAGTCCACCCCAAAAGCATTTCCCGTTGCACGGGACTACCGTTTGTCTGGAAGCCCATCAGCAGCTTAGCGGCTCCGCTGACAGCTCCGCTGGCCCCAGGGCAGCCTGACAGGCTGCCAACCAAAAGCCTATTGGTGGACTCCCAAGGTTGAATAAGATTAAGTTTAATAGATTTGTTGAGTGTCATGGCAAAAGTATTGTTAATGATTATTTTGGTGTTTTATCTAAAATATTTAAACAAAAGGAAAATGAGATTTATATAAAAAATATAAATGATCTCAAAATGGTTTTTGAGAGAGAGGAAGAAGGTAAGGGTTTATATGAGATACTTATAAATAATTCAGATGTTTCCCAAAAAATCTTTTTTTACATCTATGATAGAAAATCTAGGCCTAAAAAAAGCTGGCTTGAAGTCAAAGCTTTTTATGTTAACCTTTCATATTTAATGAAAGATGGTGAGCTGTATGTTTCACCTTTAACATTTGAGGGTGTTTAAGAGTACTCCAAAATAAAATATTGTGCAGAGTTCTGCATAAATGAATAAGAACAACAAGAGTTGATGCTACTAAAGAATTATTAGGACATGTTCATGAAGTTAGACACATTACAAAAACTTATATTTCACATAGGTTAAATAGTATTTTATATTCAACAACTTTTTTTAAAAAAATAACTAAGCAATTAGTTATATGAGCCAAAGATAGGGTAATAGAAATTATAGCTTTGGGGCTGCTATTACTCCCCCATGCAACTCATATATTTGATTCTTAGCTTATCAAAATAAAAAGGATTTTAGCAAAAAATAAATTTAATAAAAATAAGATTTATTTTTATTATTTGTATATTTTACACTTATAAAAATTTCTTTGGTAAACTAAGCATTATATTAATGTTTAAAAAATATTTTTTATGACTTAAATAATACAAAGAAGTCAAAAGGCTTTAAAAAGATTAAGCTGGTGCTTTGACTTAATATAATAAGTAAGGTCCCATATGTAGGTCCCAAGCCACATGTGGGTTAAATGGCCCCAGGTTGCTTAGAGAAACCTGTAAGATCCTGAGTTAACACATGAGCAAACCATATATCAGATGTGATATGTGATATGAGCCACTTTCAAGGAGGTTGCTAAACCATTTTATAGTGTGAATCTCTCACCTATTTATGTGGTAACACCCTTACTATACATCAAGCAATAATGTAGTGTAATGGAGTATTTTATAGTTGGCAATAAGAACTCATTACTGCACCTGAAGCAATTAATAAAGGGAGTGAAATGATCTCACCTTTTTCATCAATAGTTTAAACCCCATTTTTATAAATGTGTAACTGTGGGGAGATTTGATCCTATTGAAAAGTTCTATGACATTATTTTGGGGCAAGCAAAAATACCAGAATTGGTTCCAAAAAGCTTAATTTTTGGTATAGTCTCATGTGGTGTCTGAAAGCACCCAAAACCAGGTACAATACCACTATAAACAACAAAAAGTAATCTGACAACAAGTATCATCTTAAATGGAAATTTCTTCTGGTACAAGTGGAAGAGTTGGGGAGGCAAGCACTAGAATTAACTCATTCCACAAGTCAACTTACTGTAATTTGACAGTCAGAATCAAAAATAATCTAATTTCAACAGCATTAAAAAGACAGAATTAAGTTTTTACTCATACAGACTACTAAATGTTGAGACTTTTTTAATAAACAGAAACCTGTTTCCTTACCATTTTACTTTATAAAAATAAGCTTGAAATGATTTTAGGGTAATATAACTATGTAGATTTTAAAGGACTATAAAAAGGATACAAAACAGCTAAAAAAATAATAAAAATACACTTTTATTTTAATTTAGATGAATTTAGCTATCTTTACTATAAAAATATTTTTTACCACTTATAAAAAATAAAAAAGCCCAGTATGCAAAAATTATTACATAAAATGCACATATTATAGGAAAAATTTTAATCAGAAAAAGTAATGTAATTTTTTTCTATATTGAAACCTACAAAAAAACACATACCTTACTAGTAAAATAACAATAAGGGCTATATAATACAGCCTAAGGCATTAAACTATAAATAGAAACTCATGATTTTTTAAAAAATAGTATCATAAATTATTAATGAGTTATTTTGACTAACTATTTATATAAAAATATTATACTGAATAAATTAGAACTATATACAAAATTAGAAAATACTCAATAAATATAATTAAAAGCTAGACTGTGATCACCTGGTTGCCATTAAGAACTAGAGAGATCTTGATGTATTCCCCAAGCTCTGAAAGCTTATATTTGGCCTTGACAATGTCCTTGATTTTCTCTTGATATTGTTTCTCTTTGATGGTTCTCTTCTTCTTGGATGAGAGGATCTCAATATCTCTGATGGATGCAACAGTCTTTACCTGTTGGACTTTGAGATGCTTGTAGAAGGTGTTGTATCTGGGCTTGATTCAAAAGGATGACTTGATATGCTTATTCCAGCCCTCCAAAGATGAGGTAGTTTTCATCTAATTATTAAGAACTTCCTGGTAGCAGTTCCAGTTGGCTTTGGCTCTGGGCTTGCTCCAGCACTTAGTGACCTTACGTCTGATCCACTGTGGCTTCTAATATTCAATGAAAGGAAAGAAGGAATCCTTGTGTTTATTGGTATATGGATCCTGCCATAGAAGGTCAAAGACTTGGCTGATATTCTCCTGCTTTACAAAGGCTAGTGCTAAAAACTGCTGAATTAAGAGCTTGTTTTTCTTGAGGTATCTAGACAGTGGAGCTTACTGACCTCAGATTGACCCTTTAGCTATCTATTAACAGCCTGAATATAATGGAAAAAACACCCCTGGACTTTCCCATCAAAGGCATTTACAAAAGTGTTATACTGGGCAGCTTCATAGTCCATGATTATAGTTGAGGGGCCAAGTGCTCTATCATGATCTTCTTGTTCTGAAGCAAGGGTGGCTTTATACTTTTTATTATCATCTGGATTGGATCTAATTTCATGGCCAGGGGGACTCTCTTTATTACTGGGTAGGGCCTTGATGCCCTCCAAAAAGATTTTTTAGGCCCTTGTGTATATCTCTTCTGTTGCCCCAGGAAGCAGAAAGTAGACAAATAGGAGCACCTTGATTTCAACATGGGATGATAAAACCCATAGTTGTTAAAAAAAGGCGGGAGCATACAGCAAAGGACTATCACATAACCAGGTCTCTGAATCTCTTAACTACTCCATGTCCTTTTTTGTAGCATAGCATATAATTCTTGACTCTGATGTAGTCCCATCATCATGTAAAAGGAATACCTCATCTCCATTGAACATCTTCAACTTCTCTGTCAAGAAATGCTCTCCTTGGATCATGTGTTGAGCAACTGGGGTTATTTATGGTATGTTCAAAGCTACAGAAAGATGTTAGCCTTGCCAATGTGCTCTACCTAATGCTATGCAAGAACACCACAGACTACAATAGAATAGAACTTTGAGGATAATTACATTTATTAAAACTGGAGTACAATCTAGCCAGCGGCTGCAATCTATCCAGGTGTAACTAAAAACTTGTTATCATCATTTCAGGTTTCTGTATCAATATAGACTGCAACAACCCTTGTTCTTGTCCTTTCAGACAGTCCTCAGTGGCTACCTTTGCAAAAGGACCATCTTTGCTGGCTGCATCTATCCTGATTGGTTGTCCTTGGCACGTGATATGCTACTGGCCTTAGCAGGCATCCATGACACTTCAGCTACAGCCTACGCTCTTCTTGAGCTAGCCTACTGTCATTTATTGTTTGGCTGTATCCTTACACACCTATTATTGCGCTATGTAACTACACCGTATTTGGTTGACACTTAGAAATGGTCCCTGTTCAGTCCTCCTACATTGGAAGGTAGAATTCCAGTATTCTATTTGCAGGGCTTAATCAGTTATCTTTTTTCTGGTTGGTAAGCCTTCTGCTTATTAATACATTGGTTCAAATTGGAGAGTATACACTATATAATAGCAGACTAAATCCAATATTGACTTGTGGATTATCTGCTGTGTAATGCTGACCCAAACCAATAAGGAACCAATTAGACATCATGTAATGCTGATTCAAACTTGGTATTTCCTAGCCATATGTGCATCACCTGTTTGATATGCTCATATACAACTATCAGGCTGGGTGGAACTGAGTTGATACAACGTCCAGTAGGATGGAATGAGAAATATATGATTGATGATTTAATGATTACACGGCGTGTAATCAATGATAATCACTATATTGGCTAACATTTATACAGTGTATAATTGCTACATCAATTATAATAAACTAGTGATATACAGCGTATAATCATTACACATTAGAAGTATGCTATGTGATGATATGAGATATAATTGTTACATCTATTATAATAAACTAACAGCTTCACGGGTTATAACTGCCATATCAATTTAATAAACTAATGTTTATACAGCGTATAATTACCACACTTAATAAAATGATAACCAAGTGATAATACAGTGTGTAACCAATAAAGATATGCATGCAATGATTAGCCTGATCATTTGTGGTCAATCAGCCTATTCTCACACCATGACAAATTTCTTACAGGGGCATAGATCCCGGTGTTTGTCACATATGTACTTCACTAACTGGTTGCAGTTGGGTCTGAGCTTCAGATTCTCATTACTTAGGTGTGTGGTGGCTTTAACTACCAGGTAAGAAGCCTTGATATCCTTGGATACTGAAACCATTTGGTAGAGGTACCACTTTAGAAGCTTTTCAATAAGATTGATTGGTGCATTACATGTGTGTTATCCTTTTTCCCTAGTGACTTTATCCCATCCTTCTGTGTTGATCCTGGCAGCAAAGCTTTCATCTTCACACACATAATTATTGCTTCTTCCTACTTTTTTTCTGATTGTTTCAATTAAAAACATAGCCATTGCAGACTATACTTACACCTCCTTTAACAGATATTAGAGGGGAAAACCAAATGAACTTCTTTTGGAGCTTAAACTCTCCTTTGATGTTACATATGTTGTGAACCTTGAGAAGATCAAATGGACCAATTGGTGCTTGATGGTAGTCAGACATGTAATCATCAGGATCTTCTTTATTGATACTTAATGAACAGGATGGAGGTACAAATTCATTGGGCGGTGGAGGGGAATTATATGGTGTTAGATTCTTGCACTTCTTAGAGTGGGATGGACTTGATTCCTTGGGGCTTGATTCATCTGGGCTTGGCTGAGGTTCTGGGCTCTTGGGTTCTTCTTTCTTCCCTGCTTGTTTAGTGGGACCTTATTTCCTTCTGATTGATACCAGCTTGAAGAAGAGGAGGGGTCAGGGGAGGGCTCCTTACTTTCAGGATCTGTGCTCTTTTTATTTGCCTTCTTTTGCTCTGAGGGAACTTTGGCTGGTTTTTTGTTGGGGTATGGACTTTGGTCCTTTACAGAGGCTTTGGGAACTTTCTTGGTTGACTTTGGATTCTTTGATGGCTTCTTAGAAGATTCATCCTACAATAATTAGAGTAAAGCTCATAAATTAAGAATAATACTAAAAAATGAATTAAATTAAATAATAATCATTTTTATTTTTTATTAGTAATTAAATAGTTTATAGAAGTATATAAAGTGCTTTTAGCGCTAGTTTATTAGTAAAGAATAGAAAAAACTATGTTTAAATAAAAAGGCCACATTTTTGTAGTCACTATAACAAAAAATATTTATTTTAGTCTGTCAGCATAAAAGGACTATTTAATTTTGACTGTTGACATACTGACAGTCAGCATTAAACCAGAAAACACTATGTAAACCACTTATAAATGTTAGTTAACATTTCCAGAGTTGGTTTTTAAGGTCAAAATTGATTATCTTTATTTTTTAAAATTAAAGATTTGCATATGTAACTTCTGAAAAATAGATAATAGGGATTGTAGAGGAAAGTCTAAAGTACAGCCCTGGATACTTTGGCCTGAATTATCATACCATAATATGTGTGCTTTTTTGTTAAGCGGCAGTGTTTTAGTAATAAACCAGTGAAGGTGTCAACATGGAGGCAGTCAACCTTCTTTTTTAGTATCTTCCCTATTAAATCCTACTTAAATTATACCACTTATTTTTCTTAGCTGAAACCATTTATTGTGATTTAGGAAACATGTCAATTTGACACAAAGTTGGCATTAGAAATACATGTATAAATTTCCTATTTAAACATACATGTTTCAGCTTAAGTGGATTTTCAGAATTAAACTATATAATTATCCAATGGATTTAACATAACAATAAGTAGCTTAATAATACAAAGAACACAATTAAAGTTGGCATATGTCTTTGTTTAATGCTTATCTTTTTATATATTTAATAAAAACAGCAGTATAAAATATAAAAATAGTTATTTTTAGAATATTGAGTATTTTATTAAGAATTTTATTGGATTTTTATTTGGGGTTTAGTCCAGATATTACTTACCAGAGTTAACTTTTATGTAAAAGTACAAAGAAACTTACATTTTTATAGTAAATTATATTAGCTTTTTGGCTTAAAATCAAGCTTTTGTTTAAATGGTGTTGAAATTATGACTGTTCCTTTTTAATTTTTCAATTATGAATTAATAATTAAATATGAAAAATTAGTTTATTTTGGGAAATTTCTGATTCTGGCAGACAAATGCTATAAGAATGTTGACTTACTGAATGTCAACAAATTGTCAACATTCATTAAGTTGACTTGCGTGATGAATGAATTATGACAGTTGCCGTTGGGGAAACCTGGGGGTTGCAAATTAGCACAGATAGCGCCATCTTTTTTGATTGTGTTTCCTAGGAAAATAATAAATCAAATAATTCAAGTTCAAGGAAGCCCTCCAAAGAGCTGTTTGATTTAAATAATGTCATAGTAATAAATGGGCTGTAGAAAAATTACAAAAATATCTATAATCCTCAAATAGAACACAAAAACTAAAAAAACAAAAGCCAGTAACTTTGGTTTTTTAGCCCCTAATTTGTATTATGATGTAATTCAATTTTCTTGGTTTTTGGAGGCTTGGTGAAAGAAATCAAGCATGCAAACATAATAATTTCTCTAAGCTCCATAAAGGCTAAAAGTGTCCCCTGAACTACAGTAGTAGTTGAATAGCAATAATATCTGATTAAAAGAGAAGGTTTGTTTTTTTTAGTTTTTTCTAGATGAAAATAAAGCTCTGCTATCATAAATTCCTTTAAGGCTCCTTGAAATGTACAGTATTAGTTTTGAAGCCTCTTGACCTACAAGACTAAAAGTGAAGAAATAATAGACCATGTTTATTAAATTATCTCTTTATAAAATTTTAGTCACAATTTATCATTATATTCTTATTCTTACTCCTCATTTGCTTTTTCTCACATTGCCTCTGCTTGGAGCATGTCATCTTAGAATTTCAGTTTTGAGAATAATATTGGCCATAAATTACTTTTTTTATTTAGTTTTTAATTGATTATTTTATCAATAGACCAGAATTTCTAAGTAGACTCCACCAGGAACCATTGATATACACTTTTTAAAATTTTATTAAAGTTTCTCTGTCTTTATTATTTTTATAATTTACTTAACTATTAGTCTATGCAGTTTTGACTTCCACAATGATTGTCTTTATTTGGTCCTATTTAATTGTATTTTTATTATATTCAATTAATTTATTTTCCCTTACTGCAACTGAATTTATTAGTAATATATCCTTGATATTTTTAAAAATCATTTTCTGGGTTTCTAATGTGATTACCACTTTATCTAATCCTGTTGTGACAGAAAAGTATATAGCTTTATTATAGAAATGAAGCCAAACTCACATTTTCATAAAGAGCTTTATTTTTATATTGCTAAACTCTTTGTTGCAGATCCTGAATGAATTAGATGTTAAGTTGTCTACCTAGGGATTGAGCGACAGAACAATTGCACAATTGCTTTATTGCATCCTGATTTTACTAAGGATAAAGACGTTTAAAACGCCTCTAAAACAGGTGTTTGAAGCGCCTTTTGAATGCGCATAAGGCACAAGCTTTACTTCTGAGGTTAATAATAGAACAACAAAGTTATTGCCATCTACTCCTTAAGGAAAGTTGCGTGAAACCAGTTGTTCTCTTGCACGGGACTTTCTGCTGTGCCAATCCACTCTCCTCCATTAGGAAAGTCCTTCTGTCTGTGCCTTCCTTCCCCTGGTGGTATTTTCCCTGCCTCCCACTATATAAGTGCAACACTATCACAATAAACACTAGTTTTGTCTTATTATCTTCTTTTATTCTTCTGTCCTTACCCAGGCTGTCACTATACCACAACAGGTATAGTATTAAGATAAAGAAGTAGTAGACTAACTATTTGTAGAAATCAGCACCCAGGCTGCATATTTTACAACATTGGCGCTCATGGCTTCTACAAACCACAGCTCCCTCTCTTCCTACCCCCATGGCCCTGTTTTTGTGGAGAGAGAGACGCCCTTGCCTATACCTGCTTCTCCTTCTGCCCAACCCACTCCAGGATCAACCTTCACTGCTTCTGGCTCTCTATCTGGTAGACTCCATGGCTCTTTCTATGGTCAACCAGGACTAAGCCAGTGGTTGCCTAACTGCCAACAACTTTTGGAAATTGCCAGCTCCCAGTCAAGTATGATCTCCTGGATGAACTTCATTGAAGAAGCCCTTACCTCCTTGATACCAATCCAGCCTGACCCCATGGCTGAAGCAACTGGCATGAACCGCGTCTCCTGCTCCTTGGAGACTGCCTTGGTGAAGGAAGTATGCTGTCAATATTCTCCTCTCTTCTTCTGGTTGTTCTCCTGATGGAATCTCCCTTAATTATGGCACCCTCCAAACTGTTAGCCGCTCTGGCCCCTGCTCTGGCCCCCAAACCTTGCTCGAAATATATCAGAAGCTGTTCACTCTCACTCTGGAATAGCTCTATGGATGAGCAAGATAGAACATGTCCTTTCTTCCTTGGTACCCACCCAGATGAATCAGCATGTTGCCCTGGAGTTCTATGATCATCAACAGAAAACTCCTAAGCCAGAAGACATCCATAAAAGCTGCACCATGGGATTCTCTGCTCTTCAGGATACTATAAAGGCTCAAGAGAGACGGACGGGGTTTCTGGAAGAGGAATTAGTTCTGGCCTTTCAGGAAAAGAAAGAGTGGCTAGATGAGTAGGATGATCAACGTGCTCTCCTTGAGTCCCTTTAGGACCAACTAAGCAAGCACCTTGAAGATGCCTCAGCAATTAGTACCCCTGATACTCTAATGTGATTGCATGGTAATGCTAAAGCTGATAGTTCCCCCTCTCAGAAGATCCATACTAAATTGCTCCTCCCTGACTCCCACCACTGTCACAGAAGCAATGAAGAGGATGTCTCCTTCATTGCACCTTCAGCAGTTACCCTGGAGTCTCCCTGGGAACCTGATAGCAATCCCTCCATCACTCCTGATGGTTATAAAGCAACTAAACCTCAGGCTAGTCAGAGCAAGGAAGAATTCACTGATGATTCTGACATTGAGGAGTACAATGAGGATCACTCAAAAAACTACTAAGCAGCCAGGACAAGGAGAAATCCTTGGCTGCATTTGTGGTTTCACCTCCCTCCTCTCCCCCCCATTTCTCTCCCCCCTGAAAATCCTGTGCCTGACCCTGGCACTTGTTTTTCCTTTACAACAGAGCCTTCTGATGCCCCTCCACTGGTTGACTTTGCCTCTCAATCAGAAACGTTGGATTCTTGCACTGTGAGAATGCAAGAAGATCTTGCCTACTGGGTCCCCACATCCAAGTTCTTCTTGGCCATGGACCTGATACCTGGCTACTGGCAGATTGATCTCCCTCCAGATGACCCAGAGAAGTGTGTCATCTTTTCCAACCAAAGGCTGTTCTAACCTAACAGGATGCCTCAGGGTCTCTCTAATGCCCCAGCCACCTTCCTACAAGCTATGGGCGCTGTGATGGGGGACCTCAAGCCCTCATGTGCCCTGGTCTATCTGGATGACATTAACGTCTTGTCTTTCATCTATAACAAACACCTGGAACCCCTGGAAGAAGTGTTCAAACGTCTGCTGGCTGCTACACTTAAGCTGAATCCAAAGAAATGTAACTTCTTTAATGAGCATGTGTAATTCCTTGGGTTCATCATCAGTTATGATGGCCCCTGTACTGTAACTCTCAAGGTAGAGGCCATTAAGAAAATGCAGGTGCCTGTAAGCAATACAGACATCCAGGTCTTACTGGGGTTGGTTGGCTATTATTGCCACTTTATCCCCAACTTTGCTTCCCTGGGCAATACACTGTTCCAATTCCTTCAAGCTGATGTGGACTTCTTCTGGGGCTTGGCTTGCAAGACAGCAAGTGCTGCTCTCAAGGAAATACTGACTGCTGCCCCAGTACTAGCTTACCCTGACTTTACCAAGCTGTTTGTGGTTCATACAGACGCTAGCCTGACTGATATTAGGAGTGTTCTCTCCCAGCTGGACCCTAAAGGTCTCAAACATCCTGTTGGATACTGCTCACGCACTCTGAATGACCATGAAAGAACTACACAGTCACTAAAAAGGAGTGTCTGGCTGTAATATACTCCTACCAGCAGTTCAGCGTGTATCTCTATGGGGTATACTTCACAGTGGTAAAAGACCATGTATCCCTGCAATGGCTGAAGAACCTCAAGGATCCTGAACGGGCGTCTGGTGTGTTGGGCCAGTAAGCTCCAGGCCTACAACTACAAAATCATTCATTGAGCTGGAGCTGTCCACCAGAATGCTAACTGCCTCTCCCGCCTTCCTACTGTTGCCTTAGTATCCTCCATGGCTGATATTCTCTATGGCAAGCTTATAGAGGATCCTTCTTTGTGGGGGGAGGAGCCAGTAGAGATACAGGGGTTCAAAAAAGTTAGCTGTTGATACCAAGGTCTCAAAAGGACAACTCCTGAAGCTTTGTTGAGACTCTTGGCTATCTTACATATGCCCATTCCTACGCATGGACTCAGTGGTGGCCACTCACAAGACTACTGGCATGGTGGCAAACGGAAGACGTTAGCCCTGCTACAGCAGCACTGCTTCTGGGAAGGAATGTACACTGATGTAGTAGATACACTAGCTACCTGTCATGACTTCAACATTAAGAGACCTAAGTTTTCCAAGTTCTAACACAGACGTGTACACCCTGGGTTTGCCCTCCACACTGTAGCCATTGACGTAGTGGGCCCCCTGCCAGCTACCAACAGTCACAACAAGTTCATCATTGTGGCTGTTGACCATCTGACTAAATGGGTAGAGGCCAAGGCAATTATCAACCAATCTGCACTGGTGACAGCCACGTTCATCCTGGAGAATATCATATACAAACATGGTTGCCCCCAGATCCTGCTGACAGACAATGGTACCAACTTCACCAGTTACATCATCCCCCACCTCAACCAACTGATGGGAATTTATGGGACACTATCCACTCCTTATCACCCACAGACAAATGGCATGGTGGAGCGCACTAATGGGAGCCTGGTCCAGATACTCCAGAAGCTCAGTCACCAACATGAGACTGAATGGGACACCTTCCTGCCTGAAGCCACCTTTGCATACAACATTGGGTATCATTGGGCCACTGGCAAGCTGTCCTTCCAGCTGCTCTACGGCCGGCAACCAGGACTTCCCCCTTTACAATATTACTTGGTAAAGCCCAGCCTGGCTGTATCCCCAGAGACGTACCTCAACAAGCTGGTTCAAACTCTTATTTTCTTGCAATCAGAGGCCTACACCGTAAACTTAAACCATAAGTTGCAGAACCTAGAACGAGCTGCATCCAAACGCCCCGCATTACCCACTTACCTGGTAGGAGACTCAGTCTACTTCTTCAGCAATAGAGGGTACAACCGCAAATCCAAACTTGCCTCCCGTTGGCAAGGCCCAGTTCAAGTTATCCAGAAGACCTCCCCAACTCCTAAACCCTTAAGGAGCCCCATTCTGGGCAATTGATCACTAGAGTACACGCTCAGTATATGTGTGCTGCTCCTAGTGACCAGGAATAAGCCCCAATGAGGACAATAACCCAAAAAAACAAAAGCCTAATTAAAAAATCCATGGGTTGTTGTCCTCTTTGCAATAGTATTGCACCAAAGTATGAGAAATAATAATGAAAGAACAAGGTGTTTATTGGAGACTGAGAAAGACTCTTCTAGTACCGCACCAACTGCTCTACCACCTGAATGACAGCCAAGAAACACAACTGGTTGCCTACAGATCCACAAAGCTGATGACCAAGGATTGGGCAATGAACCCCCACCAAGCAAGACACACAATTGACCCCAATGTCCACAGGAAAGGCGACCCTCAAGAAGATAAAGTCCCACAGAAGACTCTCACAAAGGGCACACTCTACTGGGACCTGACCACCCACCCCATAGAATACAGACAAGTCCCACTCAAGGAAGACCCCCATGTTCTCCTCCTGCTTGGTATCACAGTGGTTGGCTCCTCACAGAACAAGGTTGCCAGCCATCACCATTGGTACCAGATGAGCAGTCACCTCCACTGTGTATGACTTCAATACTTCCTGGAAGGCTCGCCAAAGATGTTGCTTAAAGTTTTCAGAGGTTTTCCAACTGACTGGTTGAGCCTCAGTAACCCCAGGTGCTGCCCAAGCGCAAAGGACTGACTTGGTTATGATGGATACCGTCCCCTGCTGCAAGACCGAGAGCACTTGGCCCTCAAATTGAAAATCCTTCAACTGAGCCTTCAAGTACTCTTCTGCCGCTTGCATGGAGAACTGACAATGGATGCTGTTACCCTTTTGCAACCCAGTTCCAGTCACCTCCCTGGGCTCACTCAAAGCTAGGAACAATGCAGCAAATAATGGGTCTGTCCCCACTAAGGCCAGCTGAGGAACCAGTAGCTGATCTAGCTGAATCCCCAAATCCAGATAGCTGCCATCCACATCATGCAAGACTACCTGTTTCTTAATGGCATTATCCATCTCCACCGCCCTGGTAGGCCTGGATTTCTTAGGAATTACCACTTTCACCTTCTTAAAGACTCTTCTTGTGAGTCTTCTAGAGTGACTGTTCACCATAACCGTCACCTTGAGACGCCAGCCATTTTTAACCCTATTGTCTAATCCAGTGGAGGGAAATGTTGCAGATCCTGAATGGATTAGACGTTAAGTCATCCACCTAGGGATTGAGCGACAGAACAATTGTGTAATTGCTTTATTGAATACTGATTTTACTAATGATAAAGACATTCAAAACGCCTCTAAAATAGGTGTTTGAAGCGCCTTTCAAATGCGCATAAGGCACAGGCTTTACTTCCAAGGTTAATAATAGAACAACAAAGTTATTGCCATCTGCCTCCTTAAGAAAAGCTGCCTGAAACCGTTTGTTCTCTTGCGCGGGACTTTTTGCTGTGCCAATCCACTCTCCTCCATTAGGAAAGTCCTTCTGTTTGTGCCTCCCTTCCCCTGGTGGAAATTCCCCCGCCTCCCACTATATAAGTGCAACACTATCACAATAAACACTAGTTTTGTCTTATTATCTTCTTTTATTCTTCTGTCCTTACCCAGGCTGTCACTATACCACAACAGGTACAGTATTAAGATAAAGAAGTAGTAGACTAACTATTTGTAGAAATCAGCACCCAGGCTGCATATTTTATGGCACTCTTACAAAGAACCTTTTGATCGGTCTATATCTTTTTTGAGGTGGCTCTAGCAATCCTTTATTGGACTCTTACCTTTTTCTCTAATATCTTCTAGTCACATAACTAGTGATTGCTTTCTAGAAAATATAAATTTGGTTTTACTTGTAAGTGCCACCACTCATTGGTTGACCACATTCAGTATTTTGATAATTTTTCAAGCTTTTCCTGCTTTCTATGAATTATTAAAGATCTATGCTCTTTGGTTGAGTTTGGTCCCAATTTTTCAAGGACTAGCTCTAGGAGGGCACCCTTTCTAACAGCAAATTTTAAGATTAAGCAGCTTTTTGCCTCTGCTATACCTTTAAATTTTAGATAAATAACTCCTTTTTGCTCACTGTCCCCAGGCAACAACTCATATGGCCCCACATTCTGATGCTACAGCAATTGTGGTGCACTCTATAAACCTCACACTCCTAATAAAATACCCCTACACACCAAGGATATAAAGCAACAATATTTTGTATTCAAAAACTTGCTAGAGAGGAGGATGAAATCTTTTATAGGTCTCTAGATGCACTAGAACACCTGATCCTAAATACAGACCAATCTATAACTCAAAGCTTTAGCCTTAAATTACTTACTGCAAAAAATTATTTAGTTATTCTTACACAGATTTCTCCACAATTTTTCTCTATCCTTGTTTCTCACTGTAAACTAAACAATATTAAGAATTGTTTCTCAGTAGCCCTTGCTTCTTTGAAATTTTCTCCACTGCCTAAAGTAAGATATTTTGCTCACCATATTTTGAATAAAATATTATTCTTTTATCAATGAGTTCCCCATGCTTTTAGACAAATATTACATTCTTATAGACTATCATTTAGCCACTAGGGAATGAGAAGAGACTGTTCAGCTGTCATTTCTGTGATCAAGACACCCCTTAAAAGTTTGCCCTTATTTTATGAAGTCAGGGACACATCCTGGTCCAGAAACTAATCCCATAGTATAACCTGCTTTTAAGGGTACCATGTTCTCTCAAAAATATTTTCTGTGTACTTTTTCATTTCTGCTGTGAGATTAGGCTGATTGACCACAAATGATCAGGATAATCATTGCATGTAGATCTTTATTAGTTACACACTATATTATCACTAGGTTATCACTTAATTAAGTGTAGTGATTATACACTGTATAATCATTAGTCTATTATAATTGATATGGTAGTTATATGCTGTGTGATTGCTAGTTTATTATAATAGATGCAACAATCATACACTGTATTATTACTAGATCATCATTAACTAGGTGTAAAGATTATAAAACATATATTACTAGTTTATTATAAATGATATACCAATTATATATGTTGTATAATTGTAAGCCAATAAAGTGATTATCATTGATTACACAGTGTTTAATCTTGAAACCATCAATTGTATATTGCTCATTCTATCCTACTGGATGTTGTATCAACTCAGCCCCACCCAGCCTAAAGGGCATATATGCATAATTCAAACAAATGAAGTGCAAAAGACTAGGAATACCAAGTTTGCATCAGCATTACACAGCAGATAATTGGGTTCTTAATGGTTTGGGTAAGTATTTCACAGCAAATAATCCTCGGGTCATAGTGTATTGAGTCAGCTATTATATGGCGTATAATCCCCAAAATAAACTGTCATATTAATAAGCAGAAAGCTCTCCAGCCAGAAAATGATCACTGATTAACCCTGGAAATGGAAAAACAGGAATACCAGAATTATATCTTCCAAAGTAGGAGGATATAATTGAGACTATTTCTAAGCGTCAACCAAACACAGCATAGTTTCTTAGTGCCATAATAGGCGCTTAAAGATACAGCCAATTGATAATCACCAGTAGGCAAGCTCAAGAAGAGCATAGGCTGTAGCTGAAGTGCCATGTACTCCTTGAGAAAGCCAGTAGCAGCTCACATGTCAAGGACAACCAATCAGGATAGGTGTAGCCAGCAATAATAGACCTATTGTAAAGGTAGCCACTGGGAACTATCTGAAAGAAAAAGAACAAAGGTTGTCATAGTATATATATAGATACAGGCACCTGAAAGGATGATAACAAGTTCTTAGTTACACATAGATGGATTGCAGCTGCTGCATAGATAATACTGCAGTCACAATAAAAGTAATTATCTACAAATTTCTATTCTACTGTAATCTGTAGTACTCGTTTTATAAGACAGGTAGATTACATTGGCAAGAATAATATATATATGTAACTTTGAAAATACTAGAAATATCCAGCATTGCTCAACATCTGCTATATTATTTTCATCCTTTTTTGGCAAGGTGTTTCTATTATACAGTGTTGATAGGCAAATAAGCACCCATAACTTTATTGATTAGATTTTGGCCTGACCAGTTCTGTATATTGTGATGAACACAATTTAATATGTTTTGAAGAGGTAGACTGATGTTATATTAATAAAGATAAACTGTTTATTAATGCATAAAAGTGTTGCAACCAAGAACCAGACTTGCCTGCCAATGTATCTTACAATACACAGGGGGCGCTCAATGAGTTGCCCCTTGACATATCTAACAACATGAACCAATCTGATGGCAACATCAAACTGTGGACACTTCCTCCTAATTAGGAGTGCTACCAATTCAACCTGCTGATCCCCACACAAGTTATTCCTTGGCTTCAAACCCTACATAAAACATGCCACTATGCCACCCCCTTGTGGCTTTCCCCATATAGTATATTAATCACATGTTCTAAAATAAGCAATACCTTATTCTATTCATTATTTTCCGTTATATTGGACTGTTGTCTTCCCTAATCAAATACTGAACTCTAATTGGTTCAGTTACAACATTAGTAGCAGCGGTAGGTTCACACCTAACCAAAAGAAAAATCCCCCAAGAAAGGACAGAGTACGGGCCGTATGGCTACTCCCCACCAAGAAAGTTTCCTGCCAATCCCCAAGGGGTACATCCCCAAAGGATATGTCATCTACCAAGATCAACTGGTACTTTTATGAGTGTGTATAATTGACTCTGCCTTGGGCAGCGCAACGTAAGCGTCACCCCACCCCAACTGAACCTTTCTCAACTCATGCTCACCCTCCAGCTTGGATCTTTTGTGTGTAGTGTTGAGGAGGCTGACATTGTCAGTTGGCTCTACTCTACCAAGACCCGCCTGTGTATCTGTCAGATGCCTGAGCCCATGTGGGTTGCCACCGCGTTTGGGCGCCTCACAGGGTCTGCTGCTGTGTGATTCACCAACTGGGCCATTCAAGAAATAGATGTTACTTGGGCGTTGTTCAGGGCCGCTGCAAAGTTCCGCTACAGTAAAACCTTTTCACCCATTGTGGTGAAGACTCCCCTCCTGGCTATCAAACAGACCAGTTCCGTCCCTGAATACCTTGTCGCCTGGCAGCAAGCTCTTGCCGCCGCCCCAGAAGCTGTGACTGAGGGAAACACCATGATTCTTACCTTGATAGTTAATGGGCTCAACCCCCATATCTGCAAGTGGGTTCCCGTAGGTCTCTGAACCTCCATTGACAACTGCTACAAGGCCATCATGGAGGCCAATAATCAGGCTTTAATGGGCTTCTGCAGATCCAATGTTGCACCACCCCAACCTTGTCCTGCACCTGGCAGTGCCCACAACCAAGTAGGCTGCCACAAGTCCCGCCAACAGGAAAATGGGTTTAAGCATCCCCACAAGGGGGGAACTCTAGCTAGCGCAAATCAAGGACCAGAGAAAAGCATGGGTTTGTAGCTACAAGAGGTTCTATAATCCCACTTGACCCTCACTCTCAATCCCTCCTTGCAAAGAACCCCTGCAACTACAATGTGCATGAAGTTAATTCCCTTGACATATTTCAGGTCCACAGCAACAACCCTGTTCTCCAAGCAAGCCACTCTTCAAATAAAGTAACCCACTTGGCCTATCCCTTCTGTTTTTGTTGGAACACCCACAAACTATTGGTAGATACTGGGGCCAATCACACTATGGTTGACCAGGCGTTTGCTGATTCTCAACAATTAGACTGGGTGTCAAGAAGATTCAAGGCAGTACAAGTAGCTAACTCCTGTAGAGTTGCAATTATCCATGAGACAGTACCCTTCTCCGTAAGAATAGGGAACATCCAGGTTAATCTCTCTGGGCCAATCATGGCAGGGCTCAATCACAATTTTATTGCTGGCCTTGACTGACTTTGTCACAACTGTCCCTATATCAACTGGGATACTTCTGTAATTACCCTCAATAGAAATGGGGTGGGCTTTCAGATATATTCTGTCAAATGAACAAGTTACTTCATGATACTGTGTTTTTCAGAATAACAGAAACATGCTTATATTATTTAAAGGGGGAAACTAGACTTCAACCAATGCTCAGTCAAAGTTATCCACGCTGAACCACCTGCGGCCCTCCCCTTGACCACTCCCCTTCCACCAGCACTTGTCATACTCCTCAAGGAATATAAGGATGTTTTCAGTAAAACACTGGACCAACTACCTCCTCCCAGGGAGATCCAGTACGCTGTACAACTTGAAGAGTTGCTACCTAAAGCACACCACCTATATTGTCTCACACCAAAAGAGGATGAGACCCTCTACCAGCACCTTGTGGACGCGCTTGACAAGGGCTTCATTTGCCCTTCACTCTCTCCATATGAGACAGCTGTCTTCTTTGTAGCTAAGAAGGACGGGTCTCTTTGCCTGGTCACAGACTACCGCGCCTTAAATGAGGTGACAGTTAAGAATAAGTACCCCCTGCCATTAATTGACAACCTGTTTGACATGCTTGCGGGTGTGAAGGTTTTTTTAGCAAGATTGATCTCACCATAGGGTACAACCAGGTCCGCATTGCACCAGGGGATGAGGCAAAAACTGCCTTCTGCACACGCTACAGGTTGTTTGAGTGCCAGGTCATGAACTTTGGAATGACCAACACTCCTTCCATCTTTGCCATGTTGATGAACAAAGCATTTGAGGAATTGATTGGGAAATATGTTGTTGTGTTCTTGAAGACATTATTGTCTTCAGTCAAGATCAAACCACACATCTCCAACACCTCCATACTGTCCTTGAGACCCTTTAGAAAAACCAGTTGAAGGCTAAGCCTTCCAAATGTGAATTCCTCAAGTCAGAGCTTCTGTTCCTTGGGCACACCATCTCTGCCCAAGAGATAAAGCACAACCCTGCCAAAATCAAAGTAATTAGAAGCATGCCACCTCCCACTGATGTGGGCCAGGTGTGTACATTCTTAGGCATGGTTGCCCACGTGCGCAAGGTTATTCCTAATTGAAGAGAACTAATTGCACCCCTCACTGAGCTCCTAAACACTAAAAAGTGCTTCCATTGGACCCCTGCCAGAGATCAAGCCTTTGAGATGTTGAAGCAAAGACTTAAAACTGTACCTGTATTACAATTCCCCAACCAGAACCACCAGTATAACCTCAAGACTGATGCCCCTGACAGAGCCATAGGGGGCATGTTACAGGTGGAAACTGATGAGAATGTCTTCCTCCCCGTGGCATACAAATCCAGGAAGCTCAATGACTCAGAAAAATGTTACCCAATTCATGACAAGGAGCTAGCAGCAATTGTGCACTGCGTCAAGAAGTGGCACTGTTACTTGGAAGGGGCCACCTTCCCACCCCTTGTCCTGAAAGATCACAAGTTGCTCCAGTACTTCAACACAAAGTCCCATTTGACACGCTGCCAGACAGACTGGGTTAAATTCCTATCCCCCTACCAGTTGCACATTGAGACAGGCCTGGGAAGGGACTTGCCACAGCTGAAGCCCTCTCAAGTCTCTACAGAGTGTCAATTACCGGGGACAATGGCTTGGATCAAGATTGGCTAAAGCTTTACCTCCGTCCTGAAGCAACCCGTTACAAAGGCCTTAATTCAGTAACTATCTCCAAGCTAAAGGACAACAAAAGCCAGGTTATCACCAACACTGGCAACTTCTGCCGCCAGGCAGAGACAGGTGAAAAGACGCCCTACATCCCCACCACACAACAGGGTGATACCATACTACATTACCACCGCACCTTGGGTCACATAAGAGGACATAACCTCTTTGAGATCATGAAACATAAGGTTTGGTGGCCGCATATGCGCCAAGACATCTTGGATCTCCTCAAAACATGTGTGCTGTGTAAAAATAACTCATCTAAACCTGAACCCCCAAAGTCTGTCCTGCCCATTAAAGCCATTGAACTCTTTGAGCAGTGGGCCCTTGACATTGTTGGGGCTCTCCCCAAAGACAGACTGGGGAAGAAGTACATCATAACAGCCATTGACTACTTCACCTGTTGGCCAGTAGCATGGGCAACCACTAACCACACCGCCACCACCTGCTTCATTGACAAGGAAATTGTGGCCTGCTTTAGGCAACCCAAACGTCTCATCACAGATGGTGGCCCCAAACTTGTTGGGCACTTCATGAAGGTGTACTGCGCCAGAAATGTCCTTCAACAAACAGTCACAACTCCCTACCACCCCCAAGAAAATGGGCGCATAGAACGGTTAAATGGCTCACTGGTCCAACTGATTGCCAAGCTCTCACAGGAGCATCCCAATAACGTGTAGACTGAACACCTGCCCACTGCCCTACTTATATTACAAGCAAGAATCAACAGAGGCACTGGGTACAGCCCCATTGCCTTGGCCTTTGGGACGCCTGACAGTTTGATGGAAGTAGAACAAGGGAAATTAAATTCACGGTTCCCGGGAAACCCCCCTTGTTGACTACTCCTTCCCTGAGCCAGTGGTGTGCCAAAGCCCAAGATATTGAAAACAAGCAAATTGAGGGAGGGACAAAACATCTAGAGGCCTGACACACTGTAGGTGACTCTGTCTACACCCTCAACCCCAATTATGTCAAATTAGAACCCAACCACTTGGGGCCCTTCAAGATAGCCGTGGTCTATGACAACCACACCTACCAACTTGAAGATGCTCAAGAAAACACCAAGAAGCTTCACCACAATTGCTTGCGCCCCTGCCGTGCCATCCCCACCCTAAGGTTGTTTGTGCAGACCTTCCCAGATCTTCCACAGACTCCAATCCTGGTGTCTGACAATGAGCAGGGGGAAAGGGGGGTGTTGAAACTGAGTTTTCAGACTCACCTGCCAAAGTATCTTACAATACACAGGGGGCACTTGATGAGTTGCCCCTTGATGTATCTAACAACATGAACCAATGTGATGGCAGTATCAAACTGCAGGCACTTTCTCCTAATTAGGAGCACTATCAATTTGACCTGCTGATCTCCGCACGAGTTATTCCTTGGCTTCAAACCCTACATAAAACATGCCACTATGCCACCCCCTTGTGGCTTTCCCCATATAGTATATTAATCACATGTTCTACAATAAGCAATACCTTATTCTATTCATTATTTTCCGTTATATTGGACTGTTGTCTTCCCCAATCAAATACTGAACTCTAATTGGTTCAGTTACAACATTAGTAGTGCTATGTTGCTGCCTAGCTATAATAGCTAGTATTTGGTCTTTACAATTTTCTTTGTACTATTTAAGGGCAATAATTTTCTCTGAGATATATGCCATGTGATATTGAAATATTAATACTAACTGAGACTCTCATACAGTTTGTGTGATAACCCACAATAATTGATATTTTCTCATTTCATCTTTTTTGGGTGAAATGGGGAAATATATAGATGCTATGAATGATAACAATCAAATTTCTTTATAGCAGCTGAAAAAAAGATATTTGGTTGAGTTTAAGATATATTGTACTAATAAAGTTATTTGGTGAAAATACTAAAAACTTTAGGAATAATACAAAAAAAATTATAAAAATATTTTAGGCTGTTAGCAAGTTAATAATTAAAGTTAATTTTATGATAATAAATAAACTAAATAGAAGTTTGGATTCTCAGAAAAACATCCTAATGGGAAACACTTGAAATAAGGGACATAAATATGATAGATTAAACAGCAGGACTAAATAAATCTGGGAGAAGAGTTAGGAAAGACACAGACAATGACTAAGTTCCTCTATCTATTAATAAGTGTTGTTTTATTAATGCCAATCTATAGTAAAGAGGAACCAAACAAATATAGATTATTGGAATTTTAAGAAAAAAGTGTGATAGTGCAAGTTTCTAAAACTAAAGGGTTTCTTAGAAGATTATCCTTTTACATCAATAAAGTTTGTTTGCATTCCCTATAAAAATGGTGGCTTTTTTATAATATGAAGATAAACTCAGGAATATTTTACCCAAATTTGATCAAGTGTATTATTATAAGCATTTTATAGATAGTGGACTCATAGCCAAATGCCAGATAAATAATGGATTGCAATGATAAAATTTTGAAGCTTTGCCAAAAGTCAAGATGTTCTCTAAGTAAAATTTGGAAAATATTTCAATATCTCTAAACACCTAATAATCTGAAGACACAGTAAGAAGTTATCGTTTATGAGGCTAATAATAGAATGTTTTTGGGAAGGGTTTGAAGAGGTTTGCGTACTTGAAGTCCATCATAATGCTTTTAAGCCAGAGGTAGTTTACCTGAAAGATTTAACCCCAACCCATTCAATCCCTGACTTTGACCCAGGACACAACTTGGTAGCCACTGATGAGCAGGTGTACCATAAGGTCTATAATAACATATATGATCTTTTTTACTATATTATATTTAAGTTTAGTATGAATATTTTTGTAATTTAAGTTTTTAATAATTCACTGATTTAAGACATTTTTATTAAAGATTGTAGTTATTATGTAAATGTGAAATAATAGGTATTTCTTATTATTACTATTTAATGTATACTTAATTGCATTTTTGATCCGTTTGAGTTTATTTAATAGTATCATATATGATTTTTTTTATATTAAATCTTTAAGGGTAATAAACAAAAAAATAAAAGTGCAATATTCAGAAGAAGACATTAAAAGAAACAATAATTCACTTTTTACTATAGTTTCAACAGTAGCACTTCAAAGTTTTATGCTGTTGCTTATATTAATGACTCTTTGGGAGGGTTAGCCATACATCTCTTGGTCTTTCTTGGATGACTTTCCTTAAGTTTAGGCTGTCAATACAACCTAGTTCTTCTACCACTGTTGCGACTAAACTAATATTAGCTTAGTATTGGTGTTGGGGAAGATGATAGTCTAGAAAAAAGCCTGGAAAGGGGTTAGGAAGCATGATTTTTATTGAACATAATAGCAGTTTTCTATACCAAGGTAATAAACCATTAAGAAGGAAGCACTGCGACAGCGATCCAAATAAGGTGAAACATGAGCTGTACAAGGTCAAGTGTGAGATTTGAGTTCACTATTTTATAGAGAAATGTAAGATTCTTTCATGAAGAGGGGATATACCCTTATATCTGATATCGGGTGACTGTTTGAGCACTCTGCATATTGTGAGATACGGTGGCAACCGGAATGTCGATTTCTGTGGAGCAGTTACTGTCATAGACGTTTGATCTTTTTATCTTTGGATGCTTGGTTTTTTCTTTATAAGCCACAAAATCATTCATATGCTATTTCATATGCAAAGGCTTTACATTCAAAGTTTTCAACATTTGCTATAATAAAATAAATTAAGAGGGGGATATACTGGCTAGATAAATAAAAGTGTGGCAAAGGTAGCTATTTCATGTAAATACATAATGGCCTTAGAATGCTTATCGACAAACCAAGTTGCCAAAGTTTGGAATATGATTTTGTAGAAGAATCGATGTAATTTAGGTGCAATTTTTCTCTAGAGTTGATGCTAAGAATAATATTGTAGAGGTTAAAGGGAATTACTTAGAACAATCAACTTTTATATAGTAATAAGTAACTATATCAAGGAGGGAAAATGCTGCAATTGAATGCTTTAATTGTAAAAGACTGTTATGTTCCTTGGAAATTGCGATAAATATACTTTTTAAAAACAACAAATATTTTTAAAATGAAGATTATAAAAATAAGGCTATTGAAGCCAAAACTGGCAAGAATTTGCTTGGCTAATCTGACGAATATTCAAGCAAATAATATATATTAAAAGGTACTAGCACAACTTTAATTTCCAAATAGATGTGAGACGAGTTGTGAAGTCGCAAAAAAGTAATTTATTTGAGGTTTTTTATTTTGTAAAAGTCTAGGCTTTTAAAGATATCCTTATTTTTTGTTTTTTCTTGAGTTATAATCATTTTTGTAGTCCTTTTGGAATTATTTTTTCCCAAGGCCGACATCATTTTCGTGAGCATTCTGGGAATTATTCATTGGACGTTCAATCTAGACGAGATCTGCGTCTTAGGTGACAAAAGTCTCTTTTGATGCGATTTTAGCTGTTTCAGGAGTGTAGATTTTGAAAGGAGCTTCATGGTCATATTTGGAGAAACAAAATTAAAAGCTCAACGAGAGGTTCTTGTGTAACTCCGTGAGAAGAAAGGGGAACAATGGGGATGAGAAGAGTCTCGCTTAGGTTTTTATAAGTTTGTCTTGTATACAAGTGTGTGTGGGCTCCCTGTGTACTTCCCAAGGAAAGAAGGTTCTTTTGGCTCGATGCAGACGTCAGTGGACAACATGTCTTTTTTGAAGAAGTTTCGTGCTTTGGCTCGGAAGATGAGGGTGAGCCTGCTTCATTCGCAGGCCATAACGCTAATTGGTTGCTGTATGAAGGAGGTGAGGCATCGTAGCTAGCGCAGAGTGAAGTTTGGCTTGCGTGGAGATATGCCATTTGGAGGGGGCTTCAACCAAGCGACGAGTACATAAAGCAGGTGTTTTCTCAAGAAGCTTTAGTCATTGATTGTAACTTTAAGGAAAACAGAAGGAAGTGCCTCTATTTATACCGTCACTATGAAGTCGAAAATGGCTTGACCTCAGAAATGAGACCAGATGAACTCATCCTCTTTGTTGTTTGAGCCACCACATCGAAGCTCAGGAGATAAGACCAGAGGAGCTGTAATGCTTTCATCAACAAAGCGTCAAGAGCTAAGCAGTGACATACTAAGCCTGAATATATAGTATCAAATCAAGAAGCGGGAAGGGGTTTGGAATGCTTTGATTGGGGGAAATTAGGAGGATACTTTATTATTCATATGCAAGTGTGGGATTGTGATCAAGGCAGTTCAGGGCATAGTAATTGGATTGCATGATCTGGGATCCATTTCTTCATGGGAGTGGCTCCTGATTCATCTAAAAATGTGGCGAATAGCATTTGGTGTTTGTAGGGAAGGTGCTTGGGATTTGTGGTGAAGGATATTAGTATCTGTCAAGTTTTAATTAACTGATTACTTGACCACACCGCTTAAATGTTTTGAGTCACCACATCAAGCTGCTTAACTCTCAACTACCCACATATACACACAGAAATTAATATTTATAAAATAGAGTCTTTTTGTAATGCCGGCTTGAGTGGGCTAAAGCCGTAAGGGATTGATTTGAATTCATTTTTCTCTAAATTTGATTCTAAAAGTTGCTGCCCAAGCCAAAAGCTTAATTTGACTGATCCTTAAATAAAAATCTTACCAGCATCTTTGATAGAATGGGTGTTGAATCCAGTGGAGTGTGGCTTAAACTATGTTGAAGTAGAAATATAAGCCACACAGACTTTAATAAATTTATATACAAATGCTTTATTTCAAAACACTGATTCCTTCCTTGCAACCGTTTCAAAGAAGGTTATCTTATAGATTATAAAACTCCAGAATGTGCTGATTAAAATTGAGAGAGTTCAACATATTGTGCAAGATACCTTTATATGATTGGATGTTTAAACTTGTGGCTGAGAATTGAATTAGCTGGATAAAAGAAAGCTTGGTAAATTTAAAGAAATATGATTCAAATTAAACAGATGAATGTAGTTTAATTAAGAGTTAGCTGGCTTGTATATTTTGATTTTATCTATTTTGATTTACAATAAAGGCTACCCACTTGGATGCATCACAAAATACAAATGGCTGAAGATTATTATAGAGTTCACTTTGTTTACCATTACATTATCCTAATAAAGATATTAGTGGAGTTAACTAGCAATAATAATATTAAGACTGCCAAGTATATACTTCTGGGAAGTATAATAAATGAGATAAAAGGGGGAAATTTTGAACAAAATGTTACTAAATTGGGTATGATATAGGATAATTATAGTATCACAAGAAGCCACATACTGTCTATGTATGTCATGATGATCATGGGGCTTATCTGATTAATGTTCTTCTTAAGTCACAAGGCTTGTTCAAGTTGTGTTCCACTTAGGGTTTGGAATGTTTGATCCCCTTAATTGATGGTCAAATGATAGTAGTGCCACCAACTTAATGATTAGTTGGTGGACTATTCAGTGAATTATTTGGTGAGTCACTCAGGCATTAATACCCCAAGAGAGAGTAATTGAAGATGTTGCAACATCTCCCCCTGGGGTGCTAGAAGGTGGAACCTTAAGAATTTTCTTGATAGTGTTGGGGATACAGGCTTGGTATTGATCCAGTTTGGTATTGGGTACCAGGAGTTGGGAGTTGAGTTAGGCTGTTCTTGCCTTGCATAGGCAGAGGCAATCATGGTGCATGCACTTGAGTTCTTTTCAGGCGCCAATGCCCTTGACAAGGTAGGTATTGTTAGATTTGACTTCCATGACAATGCCTGGTCCTCTCAACCCTGGGTCTAACTTGTGTTGATCATGGTTGACAACCCAAATCTCATCCCCAAATTGAAATCTCTCTTGTTGTAGGGGGATTTCTTCTCTCTTAACTCTTTTATTTTACATGTCTTCTTGGTCCTTCCTAGCACACTGCACGTTGGGATCACTGTCATCTGGCACCTTTTTTGCAGAGGTAAATGTGGACCTACAGCTGTACTAACAAGGGCGGGCTTGTGCCTGTAGACAAGTTTGTATGAGCTTTTGCCTGTATTGCAGTTGACTCAAGTTCTGAACACCATGAGTGCTTTTGATAGCATGCCAACCCATGCTTTTGGATTTTTGGCAGTAAATTACTGAGGGCTTCTACTACTGAGCCATTTAGTCATTTTACTTTTCCATTTGCTTGTGGGTGATAGGGACTGGCTATGGTGTGTTTTATTCCATTCATGGAGAGATAGATATTTGTGTCAACAGCCTTAAGTTCAGTTCCTTCTTCTGTGATTAGGAGGTCAGGTTTTCCAAACTTGGCTATGATCTCTTTGCCATTAAATCTTCTAGTGTCATTACATTTGTGCTCTTTTGAAGCTTGTGCTACAGGCCACCTGGTTTCATAGTCAATAGCTGTTATGATGTACTTTTTGCCCTTGTTATTTTTGGGCATTGGTACCACAATATCCAGTGACCACACCTTGAAAGGTTGTGTGATAGACACAGGTAGTGCTGATTTGAGTGGTGCCTTGGATCAGGTGTACTTTTCACAGACTTCACATTGCTCTAGTACCTTTTTTATATTGTCTAACATGTTGGGCCACTGGTATCACTTTTTGCAGTACTCATTTTTTTTGGCTACATGAGTTTCCTAGGTCTCTGTGATGTCAGAGGATTATGTCAATCTTCTGTGTTGACATAATGAAGGTACAGTGTCACCATTTGGAAGTAATTGTTGTAGCGTACAATATAAGTTCTTTGACAGGTGTTTGTTCTTGAGGACTTTCTCTTTGATGCCCATTGGTATACCAGATGGGAACCCTTCTTGGAGATTCCCCATGATTAACATGGGCTAATTGGGGTCCCAATCAGTTCATAAGACATGTTTACTGTAAAGCCTTAATAGGCTGTCTGTGGTAAGCATTTTATTGCCTGGCTTGTATTTAATTGTCATGTGGTACCTTTGGATAAGGCTCATTCATTCAGCTTGTCTTCTTGATAGGTGTTGTTGGGTTTTGAAGAATATCAATGACTTGTGGTCAGTTAGCACTTTGAAGATTTTTGTGACTTCCAAGTAGCATTGCCACTTAATTAGACAGTACACAATAGCTACCAGTTTCTTGTCATGTATTGGATATTCTTGTTCATCATCAGAAAACTTGCTTGATTCATATGCTACAGGGAGGAAGTCCTTTTATGCAGTCTGAATTTGTAGTACACCTCCAATTGTGTAGTTGGAAGCATCAGTTTTCAGTTTTATATTCCCTCGCAGTTTGAATATTGTAGGATAGGGGCAGTGACCATGAACTCTTTGAGTTGTCAGAAATTTTGGTCTCTTAGTGGTGACTATACAAACTTGGTTGTCTTGCCTGTAATTGTGGACAAGGGGGCAGTCAAGGCACCCCAGTCAGGGATAAATCTTTTGATGTAGGCTACCATGCCTAAGAATGTATAAGCTTTCTTTTTTTCTGCAGTGCAGGCATGAGAGTTATGGTAGTTATCTTTTCTGGGTCTGATTTGATTCCGTCCTTACTGATGATGTGTCCTAAGAATAGGAGTTCTGATGAGAAGAAGTCACACTTTGAGGGTTTGGCTATAAGTTGGTTTTCCTTGAGGGTGTGGAGGACCATGCAAACGTCTTTTCAGTGTTATTCTACAGTTGGACTGCATATTATGATGTCATCTAAGTAGATTATTGCTCTTTTTCTGATGTGTTCCTTGAAGACTTTGTTCATAAAGGTTACAAAGGTGCTCCAAGCGTTTGTCATTCCAAAGTTCAGGACCACACACTCTAAGAAACTGTACTTAGTTCTTAAAGCAGTTTTTTATGTCTTCTGGTTTCACGCAAAAATTTGGTGATAACCTGCTGTCAATTCAATTTGCATGAAGACTTGGGACCCGCCATGGCATCAAAAAGGTCATTGATCAGGGGCAGGGAATACCTGTTCTTAATTGTGACCTTGTTGAGAGCTCTGTAGTCTGTGACTAGGCGGATTCCTCCATCTTTCTTTGCTATAAAGAAGACAGCTGTTGCAACTGAGTCTCCCAATTTGCCTGCCAAAGTATCATACAATACACAGGGGGCTCTCAATGAGCTGCCTCTTGACATATCTAACAACATGAACCAATCTGAAGGCAGCATCAAACTGCGGGCACTTTCTCTTAATTAAGAGCGCTACCAATCTGACCTGCTGATCCTGTCATAAGTTATTCCTTGGCTTCAAACCCTACATGAAACACGCCACTATGCCACCCCCTGTGGCCTTGTGGTTTTTCTCATATAGTATATTAACCACAATGTTTTACAATAAACAATATATTATTCTATTAATTTTGTCCTTTCTATTGGACTGTTGTCTTCCCCAATCACATACTGAACTCTAATTGGTTCAGTTGCAACACAGCACACTAAAAGGTATTTTGAGGGTTGAATGAGGCCTTTCTCAAGGGCTTTGTCAAGATAGGCTTTTGGGGCATCATCTTCTTGTGGCGTCAGACGGTAAATGGGATGTGCCTTTGGTACACCACCCTTGAGGTCAATTTTGTGTTGAATGCCTTGGTTGTGTGATAGCCCTGGTAAAGTTTCTTGGAAGACAGAATGG
This sequence comes from Entomophthora muscae, assembly GCA_014839935.2. Classification (NCBI taxonomy): domain Eukaryota; kingdom Fungi; phylum Entomophthoromycota; class Entomophthoromycetes; order Entomophthorales; family Entomophthoraceae; genus Entomophthora; species Entomophthora muscae. The sequence continues at coordinate 98,886 of QTSX02007194.1, forward strand.
AAGTCAATGGTTAGCTAGGCTCAGATTGGGTCTCTTTCATGTCTGTTTTCTGTAATTTTAAAGTGGATAACCTCATACATGCAGGAGTTCCAATTGATTTTTAGGGTCTTTTTCCTCTTCTGTCTCCAGGATCTTTACAAATAAATTGTCTTTCATAAGTGTGTCAAGATGAGTTGGATAAACATGATGGTGCATCTCACCCCATTGTATGGTGAGGGTAACACTATCCCATTCAATATGAGGTTTGTTCTTTCTCATCCAATCTATACTAAGTTTACCATCATACTTGGGGATTGGAATGATTAAGCTGCTAAGCGTAGTCTGTACGTCTCCTATTTGGGTGCAGAAAGGTTTTGCTTTTTTAGTGACAGGTGTACTTCTATTATCTTCTATGATAACACTTCTGATGTTTCTTTGGACCGTGGGTAGTTTCATGAGGTTGAGAAAACCAAAATTTCAACAAGGAATTGGTCTTCTTCAGTGTCAAATAGTGCTGTGCCCTGATACCTGCAAAAGCAGAAAGGATAAGTGAGGAGTTTATTGCCAGTTTGGGCAGCAAACAGTAGAGAATTTCTGGAGGGTACTTGGATCATTGTGATTGAGTCCACGTCTTGGTCCCTGTGTAAGTCTTGCAAAGTGGGGGAGGATAGCTTGTCTAAGCACTCCCCTGAGCTTTTCCCTCCTTGATGGTGTCTCCAGTTCTTGCTTGATTATCTTAAACGGTGCAATTCACGTTTCAAGGAAGGGTGTAATTGCTTTGGTTGTTCTGCATGTTAGGATGAGGGTCCTCTTTAGCTGTGGGACTCTCCTTTCATTTCTTTGTTGTATTGAAGTCATCAGACTTTTGCGCTGTGCATTTTCCTTCCAAGAACACAACTTGGAGATTCTTTCAGCAGTTCATGTCAAACTGACATCTGATGTGTGGGGAGGCCATTGTAGAAGTCCAATTGTGGTCTGGCTTTGTCAAATTTGATGGTTTTAGGGGCTCAGTAATGTAAGTCTTCATATGCTATAATGTACTCCTCAATTGTTCCTCTCATCTTGAAAGTTCTGAGTTCTGTCATAATTACTATAATGAAGAGTTCATGGCAAACTTTCAAGGAAGGCAGCCTTGAAAATTTCCCAGTTTTTGTTTTGATCAGGGTGTTATTCAATCCATTTTGCTTACAAAGCGGGAGGTGGTCCCAGTGGCATGTAGAGAAATTTCACTAGCCTAGAGTTTACGGGAGTAGCCTACTTGTATAAAATTATTTTGTGTGCTTTGAAACCGGAGACTGTTTTTTTCTTGGTGTAGTCCTTAGAATATTACAATTATGATGAGCTTAGGTGATTAAATACAATGTTGGATATCTTGGTTGTTTTAGTAATTGTAGGTGGGTTCAGGACTCCATGTAAACTGAGGAAGTTATACTGTTTGGTGGGTACAAGGACATTATTGAAGACAATGAATTCCATTGGGACATCTTGTCCTTCTTTGTAATGTCTCCAGCCTGTGGGGAGTGCCATCTGCTTAATTCTTTTCTTAGGAGAAACTTTTCCTTAAGTTGCATAGGTGTGGATAACCTACCTGTGCTACCACTGTCAAGTATATACTTCTGGAAATTATAATAACAAGATAAAAGGGGAAACATAGGAAGATAATGATACTTTATTGGATATGAATATAGAATAATATTTAGTATCATGAGAAGCTACATACTGTCCATGTACGTCATGATGGTCATGGGGCTTATCTGAGTAATGTTCCTCTTAAGTCAAGAGGCTTATTCAAGCTGTGTTCTGCTTAGGATTTATGTCGCAGATCCTGAATGGATTAGACGTAAAATTGTCCATCTAGGGATTAAGCAATGGAACATTGCGCAATTGCGCTATTGCATCCCAATTCTAATAGTGATAGAGACGTTTAAAACGCGCCAAAAACAGGTGTTCAATTTGCCTTTCAATTATGCACAAGGCATGTGCTTTACTTCCAGGATTATAAATAGAACAACTAAATTTATTTATATCCACCTCCTTAAGGAAAGCCGCAAGGAAGCAGTTGTTCTCTTGCGCAGGCCTTTTAGCTGTGCCACTCCCCTCCCCTCCATTTGGCAAGTCCTTCTTTCTGTGCCTCCCTGCCTCTGGTGGCAATTCCCCCGCCTTACACTATATAAGTGTGATGCTATCTAAATAAATACCAGTTTTGTCTATACACCTTTTATTCTTCTGTCCTTCATAGTCTGCCACTATACCATCAACAGGTATAGTATTAAGAATTAGGCCACTGACTAACTATTTGTATAAACTAGCAACCCTTTGCTGCATCTTTTACAACATTGGCACTCATGTCTTACACCACCAACCGCCCCCACCCCCGCGGTCCTTTCAATAAGGAGGGAGGTATGCCCCTGGTCCAGTCTCCTGACACTGCTTCACCTTACCACAAGCACCAGCCTTCACTGCTGCTAATGCCCATGCTGGGGAAAGAGCAGGTGCTCCCTATGGCCTGCCCAACCTGAGTCAATTCATGCCAGAACACCAACGCCCCCAAGCTATTGTTTTCGGCCAACTACTGCTCCTACAAGCCCCTGCCCTCTTGGAGATGGACGCCAACTCTTCACCTTCTGAGGATGCCATCTGTAATGCCATATACGCCATGGATGCTGGTGCTACTGGAAATGGTTCTTGCTCTGAACACCTGGCCATTAAGCAGCCTTCTATTGAAAACGCCTTGGGTTGCTTCCAGAATCTCTCCCAGGTCAACCCTGACCAGCTCTGCTGTGACCTCTGTACTGTTGAGCATATCAAGGACTACCTACAACAATTAACCCATCCTGCCGTATGCCACAACCAAATGCACCTGGGCCACATTCAAAGCCTAGTGCATGACCAGGGAATACTGGTATCTAACCAACAGACATTCCTCCAGGTCCTTTACTCTGAGCTTGGCAATACTTTCACCACTGTCAATCAGTATCTTGCCAAAGTTACCAACACCCAGAACATCATGCTCCACTGGGTTGATGCCATCAAAGCAGGTATAGCTAAGCTAGTGCCAGTACATGTGGTACAGACCCTCACCCATCAGGGTGTAGACGCCAATTGGATTAGTGTGGTTACTACTCACGTGCTGGAGACTGGCCCATGGTTCAAAGCCTGACTCATGAGGTAGAAGTCCTAGCCCGCCGCCTTGCCACCATTCCCTCGTTCACTCCCACATCTGCCGCCACCAACAAATCCCCTTCCAGCACCCTTCTTGGTTGAGACATCCTTGAGCTCTTTGATCACTACAAGAAGATGCAGATGGAATTGGTCCAGCAGAGTGCCAATCTTGCCTTCCTGTTTGATGGCTACCACACTGTGTCAGATCTTCAGGATTGTCTCAAACTTTGCCAATCACATGACAGAGCCAACAGCCAGACCCAAGTCAGGAAGGACAAGGAATTAATAGCCTTGCTCCAAGCTGAGCTTGCCACCCACAAAAAGCGCATTGCCTCTCTGGAAGATGACTTGGATATCACCCGCCAGGAGAACAAGGTCTACCAAGATGAGCTGGACAAACAACAACTTCTCCTGGACGCCTTCCAGAGCCAATTGGATAAGATAGATAGTAATATTATGGCTGTCAACTTACAGGCTATGTCCATCAACCCCAAGAGTCACCACAGTCCACTGAGGTCCTCTAGCCCTGAGTTCTATCATAGCTACAAAAGCAATGAGGACCACACTTGGTTGGCTCCTAACGCTGTACAAGTATTAGAGCCAGTACTGGAGTCTGAGGATGACGTCCTGGCCATCCCTGAAGCTTCTGGGGCTGCTCAAGACAGAGAAAGTGAACAGGAAGCCCAGCAAGAGGAGAATTGTTGCCGCGCCTCTGAGGCTAGGTTTGCTGCCTCCACTCTCAGCCGTTCCCGTCTCACCCGCTCTCCAGTGAGGATCACACCTGCCCCTCTCCAACATAGCTCCAACAACTTTAAGCCAGTCAATCTACCCAAGTTTAACCGCAAGAGCAATGTGGCCATGTTCTTACGTCTGTATCAGAACTCCATGTATGGTGCAGACAATGCCATGAGGGACTCCACAATCATCAACTGTCTGGATGCTGAGACTCAAACCATTATCTTGCCACGTCTCCCTGAGAATGGCTGGACCTTTGCCAACGTCTCCAGAGCCTTGACAGAAGAATTTGGTAGCCAAGAAGCACTCCTTGGTTGCAAGATGGACTTTTTCAACACCAAGTTAAAGGTGGGGGAAACTATATAAGACTTCACTTCTAGGTTCTACCTTGAAGCTCAAACTCTGTTGTCCATGAGTGTGGTGCAGTTTATTGATGTGCATTTAGCACTCCTTAATGCTGTACGCGTCAACCGGGAACTATCTCTGGCTCTTAAGTCAGGCATTTACAATGCTTGCACCGTACCAGACCTGATCTGCCTCCTAAACACCTACAAGGAGGAGTTTGAAGTCCCTCTCCCTGAAGGCCGCCCTTGCCAGCAATCTGAGCATAGACCCCATGTGGCTGTTAAGATGCCCAAGCCTTCCAACAAGGTTGGGCCTTCTCCAGTCAACAATGGCCCCCGTACTTGCTTCAAATGTGGTATGACTGGCCACTTCTCTTGGGAATGTAGGAATCCACACCAAAAGATCCATCATGTAGGAATGGAAGAAACTGAGGAGGGCTACGCCAAGGACGCTGATATTGAGGAGGACAATGAGGACCAGTCAAAAAACTACTAAGCAGCCAGGACAAGAAGAAATCCTTGGCTGCCTTTGTAAATTTGACACCCTCATCTCCCCCCATACCACTGCCCCCGACAAACCAGATCAGAGACCTGCTGCCTTGCCATCCTCTGGGACCAACCCTAAGGATTACCCTCTTTGATTGACTTCAACTCCCAACCAATACATGAGGATGCGGAGTCTGATGGAGTTCAAGAGGATCTCCTCCATTGAGTCCTCACTGTTAACACGTGAACCCATCAGACTACACTTTGCCCTGAGGTGGTTATCCCCCGCATAGCTCGAAGAACAGTATCCTTATCCTATGCTGAACAACTGGCTCAACCAGGCGTTGAGGTCACTCATGAGGAGGACAGTGCTGAACAACTGGCCAAACTGCTCTGCACATTAAACATCTCAGCACCGCTAGAATCCCTCAAGGAAGTAAGCCCAGCTGTGGGAGCTGCCATGGCTACCTTCCTGGAGAAGTTCAAAGGACTAAGCGTACACCAGGTCTCAAATATTGTGGAGATCAGAGAGAACCGCCAGGATTGCACCTATATCAACCTGGTAGTGAATAAGACTCATGTCTGGGCCATACTAGATACTGGTGCCCCTGGGAACATTATCTCCTCACAGCTGGTTAAGAAGCTCAAGCTGGCACCAAAATTGGCCTACCATGAAGAGTTTAGTATGCTGGGCCACTGACCACTAGAGCAAAAGGAGCCTACTCTTCTCTTCCCCTTTGCTTTGGGGAGCTAATAGTCACTGCTCCTGCTATAGCTCTGGAAAACAACAGCTATGACATTCTTATTGGGACTAGCTTCATGGTTCAGTATAGCACTGTGACTAACCATGGAGACCATACATTTGAAATCTTGGGCCACTCCATACCCATGTTTTATCATGGTGATTGCCTGTCTGACCTGCCCTTACGCTGTCTGCACTACATCAATTTGGAGTACACTGACAGAGAGCTTCCAGTTGCTTATACACTGCGTAGTAAGAAGGCCAAGGTGCTATCTATCTCAATTGGGGAAGCCAAGGGTTCCCAGTCTACACCTCCTGTAATGTGACTATCCCACCTGGCGCTCAGGTGATCCACAATATGGGTCTCTTGCTGGCTCTACCAGCTGGCACTCATGGAGAAATCTTTGTCATCCCTAATGCCTCCAGACTAGAACCATGGGTTGCACCAGGCATCTTCATGCCAAGTCAGAAGGAGGTGCTCATACTCTTGGCCAACATGAGCCTTGAAGCTATGGTTGTCTCCAAACACCAACTTCTGGCTTATATATGGCTGGAAGAGCATGACAACCTGCAAGAGACCGCCCCCTTTGCGGACTCCTCTGAGTTGGGTCTACCCTATGAGCAACCACTGGTGCTATTGATCATAAGCTGTGACTCTCTATCTGGCCTCTCTAAAGAACAGAAGAATCAAGCTATGGATCCTTTGCCCAGTATAAGGATGTGTTTGCCAAGGATGATTATGACCTGGGCAAGGCTGCAGATGTTGCTCACCATATCAACACCCAAGGCAGTCCACCTATCCACTCCAGACCTATACAGCGCATTTAAGCCAATCATGCTGTGGCTAACAAGGAGCTTCAGAAGCTATTGGGATCTAGCTTACTGGTCCCCAGTAAAAGCCCTTGGGCTTCCCCTCTCCTGATTGTCAAAAAGAAGGATGGCAGAAACTGTGTGGTGATTGACTACCGTCAACTGAATGCTGTTACCAAGAAGGATTCATATCCCCTCCCTTGTATTGACAATACTTGGACCAACTGGGTGGTGCCAAATTCTTCAGCGCCATGGACCTTATCAGTGAGTACTGGCAGATTGACCTACCCCCTGCTGATCAAGAAAAATGTGCAATCATCACTGACCAAGGGCTATTTTAACCCACAAGGATGCCTCAAGGTCTGTCCAATGCCCCAGCTACCTTCCAACGGGCTATAGATGCAGTGATGGGCGACCTCAAACTCACCAGTGTCTTGGTCTACCTGGATGACATTAATGTGTTCTCTTGAACCTTTAATGATCACCTACAACACTTGGAGGAAGTCTTCCAGAGGTTACTTGCAGCTAATCTCAAGCTCAAGCCACACAAGTGCAACTTCTTCAAGGAGCACCTTGAGTTCTTGGGGTTCATCATTAGCCAAGATGGACTCCGCCCTGTACCTCTGAAGGTGGAAGCCATTGAGCAAATGCAGATCCTGGCCAATAAGCGGGACGTGCAGGTCTTCCTGGGGATGATTGGGTACTACCACTGCTTCATCCCCAATCTTGCATCCCTGGGTGACCCCCTTTTTCAGCTTCTCTGAGCTGATAAGGAATTCTTCTTGAGCCCAGCGTGCCAATCTGCTTTCAATGCTCTCAAGGGAACACTGACTGCAGCCCCTGTGCTGGACTACCCTGACTTTGCCAAGCCATTTGTGATTCATACAGATACTAGTCTGACAGCAATTGAGGGTGTTCTCTCCCAAATGGACTCTGACGGACTTGAAAACCCTGTTGGATACTGCTCATGTACTCTTAATGTTCACAAGAGGAACTAAACTGTCACCAAACGAGAGTGTCTGGCTGTGATATACTCCTACCAACAATTCAGAGTCTATCTCCATGGGGTACATTTCACAGTTGTAACAGACCATGCCTCCTTGCAATGGCTTAAGACCCTCAAGGACCCTGAAGGACGTCTGGCGCGTTGGGCCATTAAACTTCAGGCTTATGACTATGAAATCATTCATTGAGCTGGGGCAGCCCACCAGAATGTTGACTGTCTCTCCTGCCTTCCCACTGTTGCCTTAGTATCCCCCATGGCTGACATTCTCTATAACAAGCTTATGGAGGATCCTTCTTTGTGGGGGGAGGAGCCAGTAGAGATACAGAGAGCTCTCAAGAAGCTAACTGTTGATACTAAGGTCTCTAAGGGACAACTCCTGAAGCTTTGTGGAGACTCTTGGCTACCCTACATATGCCAATCCCTACACATGGACTCAGTGGTGGCCGCTCACAAGACTACTGGCCATGGTGGCATACAGAAGACGTTAGCTCTGCTACAGCAGCACTGATTCTGGGAAGGAATGTACACTGACGTAGTGGATACGCTAGCCAACTGTCATGACTGCAACATTGAGAGGCCTAAGGTTGCCAAGTTTCAACACAGACTGGTACACCCTGGGTTTGTCTTCCACACTGTAGCCATTGACGTAGTGGGCCCACTGCCAGCTACCAACAGTCACAACAAGTTCATCATTGTGGCAGTCAACCATCTGACTAAATGGGTAGAAGCCAAGGCAATTCCCAACCAATCTGCACTGGTGACAGCCACATTCATCCTGGAGAATATCATATACAAACATGGTTGCCCCCAGATCCTGCTGACAGACAATGGTACCAACTTCACCAGTTACATCATCCCCCACCTCAACCAACTGATGGGAATTTGTGGGACACTATCCACTCCTTATCACCCACAGACAAATGGCATGGTGGAGCGCACTAATGGGAGCCTGGTCCAGATACTCCAGAAGCTCAGTCACCAACATGAGACTGAATGGGACACCTTCCTGCCTGCAGCCACCTTTGCATACAACATTGGGTATCATTGGGCCACTGGCAAGCTGTCCTTCCAGCTGCTCTACGGCCGGCAACCAGGACTTCCCCCTTTACAATATTACTTGGTAAAGCCCAGCCTGGCTGTATCCCCAGAGGCGTACCTCAACAAGCTGGTTCAAACTCTTATTTTCTTGCAATCAGAGGCCTACACCGTAAACTTAAACCATAAGTTGCAGAACCTAGAACGAGCTGCATCCAAACGCCCCGCATTACCCACTTACCTGGTAGGAGACTCAGTCTACTTCTTCAGCAATAGAGGGTACAACCACGAATCCAAACTTGCCTCCCGTTGGCAAGGCCCAGTTCAAGTTATCCAGAAGACCTCCCCAACTCCTAAACCCTTAAGGAGCCCCATTCTGGGCAATTGATCACTAGAGTACACGCTCAGTATATGTGTGCTGCTCCTAGTGACCAGGAATAAGCCCCAATGAGGACAATAACCCAAAAAAACAAAAGCCTAATTAAAAAATCCATGGGTTGTTGTCCTCTTTGCAATAGTATTGCACCAAAGTATGAGAAATAATAATGAAAGAACAAGGTGTTTATTGGAGACTGAGAAAGACTCTTCTAGTACCACACCAACTGCTCTACCACCTGAATGACAGCCAAGAAACACAACTGGTTGCCTACAGATCCACAAAGCTGATGACCAAGGATTGGGCAATGAACCCCCACCAAGCAAGACACACAATTGACCCCAATGTCCACAGGAAAGGCGACCCTCAAGAAGATAAAGTCCCACAGAAGACTCTCACAAAGGGCATACTCTACTGGGACCTGACCACCCACCCCGTAGAATACAGACACAGACCACTCAAGGAAGACCCCCATTTTCTCCTCCTGCTTGGTATCACAGAGGTTGGTTCCTCAAAGAACAAGGTTGCCAGCCATCACCATTGACACCAGATGGGCAGTCCCCTCCACTGTGTACGACTTCAACACTTCCTGGAAGGCTAGCCAAAGACGTTGCTCAAAGTTGTCAGAGGTTTTCCAACTAACTGGCTGAGCCTTGGTAACCCCAGGTGTTGCCCAAGCGCAAAGGACTGACTTCACTATGTTGGATACCATCCCCTGTTTCAAGACTGAAAGACCCTGACCCTCAAAATGGAATTCCTTCAGCTGAACCTCCAAGTATTCTTCTGCCACCCGCATGGAGAACTGCCAATGGATACTGTTACCCTTTTGCAACCCAGTTCCTGTCACCTCCCTGGGCTTACTCAACACTAGGAACAGTGCAGCAAACAATTGGTCTGTTCCCCCTAAGGCCAGCTGAGGCACCAGTAGCTGATCTAAGTGAACCCCCAAGTCCAGATAGCTGCCATCCACATCATGCAGGACTACTTGCTTCTCTGCTGCCTTCACTACCTCCACTGGCCTGGTATGCTTGCGCCTCTTTGGAATTACCACTTGCACCTTCTTCAAGACTCTTCTTGTGACTCTTCTAGAGGGACTGTTCACCATAGCCGTCATCTTGAGACGCCAGCCATTTTTAAACCTGTTGTCTAATGCAGTGGAGGGAAATGTTGCAGATCCTGAATGGATTAGACGTAAAATTGTCCATCTAGGGATTAAGCAATGGAACAATTGCGTGATTGCGCTATTGCATCCCAAATTTAATAGTGATAGAGACGTTTAAAATGTGCCAAAAACAGGTGTTTGGTTTGCCTTTCAATTGCGCACAAGGCATGTGCTTTACTTCCAGGATTATAAATAGAACAACTAAATTTATTTATATCCACCTCCTTAAGGAAAGCCGCAAGGAAGCAGTTATTCTCTTGCGCAGGCCTTTTAGCTGTGCCACTCCCCTCCCCTCCATTTGGCAAGTCCTTCTTTCTGTGCCTCCCTGCCTCTGGTGGCAATTCCCACGCCTTACACTATATAAGTGTGATGCTATCTAAATAAATACCAGTTTTGTCTATACACCTTTTATTCTTCTGTCCTTCATAGGCTGTCACTATACTATCAACAGGTATAGTATTAAGAATTAGGTCACTGACTAACTATTTGTAGAAACTAGCAACCCTTTGCTGCATCTTTTACAACAGTTTGGAATGTTTGATCCCTGTAATAGATGATTAAAAGATATTAGTTCCACTGACTTAATGATTAGTTGGTGAACTATTTGGTGAACCATTTGGTGAGTCATTTGGGGCGTTAATTCTCCAAGAGGGAATAATCAAAGATGTTGCAACAAGACCAATTTTTTATATAAATATAGAGTACCAAGATAAAAAGACAGATAATTCCAATCAAAATTGTACTAAATATGATAGCTCTAGCTGCTATAGAGGCAATAAATAGATAAAAGTAATTTAATGAAGCTCACATCATAACCAAAGGCATGGTCTCAATTCCATTCAGCTAAATTCACTTTTTTTTGTATTAAAAAGCTAGAAACAACATATCTATGTGAATGAATAGCCAATCTTAATGTGCAATAGCTTATTTTAAAGCTACAGTTCACCTCTATATTTTCATAATATTTAGAATATTATATACTAGTTTTTTTAAAGTCATTATTTTAACTTTTTTAAACTTATTAGTAATATTCTACTATTTAATTTTTTATACTTATACTAGTAATATATGGCTTTTTTCAGGATTAAATATTAAATTTATTTTTAATAAAGACTTTTTAAATAAGATTCTTTAGAGAAATTGATGATAATAGTACTAATCTAGAAATCAATAAAATATATCAATTGATATATTTGACTCAATTTTATACAAGTCCTTGGTCATTCCATTACCTAGGATCCTTATTGTTACAGACATAATTTTCCCAGATGTGGCCAGGAAAAAGTTCTTCAACTTGGGAAAACTTACCCAGAAGCCCTGCCTGCTTGCAGTAATTGTAGATTTAAACCTAACAATTTATTGCAAGTGGGTGGTGGCAAAGAAAATTGGGCCTGAGTGTGGCACAGATTCCCTGCACCAAATCTTTCTCAGCACTATTGCTTGGGTGTCAACTCTGACTTACTAGGAGGTAAAGTAACAGCTTACAGAACCACCATTGGTGATATCACAGATAATGCCATCTTAAAATGAATTGCCTGCCCTAGGAAGAAAGCACCAAAGAAGCTAGATCCAAAAAAACCCATGAAGAGTATGGCTGATCTAAAACAAGCCACTGAAATTAAATGGGTTGTGGCAAATCATGCACAGTTTTTGCTGATTTTGTCAAATGAGTCAAAAAAGGCTTGGAAACTTCAAAAAATGTAATTTGGTGCTTTTTTGCCAAACTCAATTTATTCCATCACAAAATTTATAGTAACTTCTGGAGGCTTGGTGACAAAAAAGAGGCCTACCATATCATTAACAAATCAGAATTCCTATATTGACTTACAATTCCCTAGAACTACTTTAGTAGTTCAATAAACACTATAATGTTAAAATCAATATCAAGTTTTAAAGCTTGCATATCATTATTCCCTGGAGATGGAGTTTCTTCTTTCTTACTTGCCTGTGTGGTACCTCACAGTTAGCGGTTTTTTATTTTGTAGTTTCTGCTGCCCCTGCACTTATTTTGGGCCCCTCCCAATTTTATAATTGAGGAAATTATGGAACCAATTTGTGAGATTGTGTATTTATAAAATGCAGTCACCATTCCTAAATCAATTTTATTTATATGTTCTGCCCTAGATTATTTTGGCTGCATTGTCTTGCTGCCTCTACTTGGAGATTTATGTATGTGAATTTTAACTTTATATTTTTTGTTAATTTTCAATTAATTGATGATTTGGTATTTTATTCCCAATTTTGTGAATTCTCTAGAATTTTGTAGGGACTTCACCATGACAGGTGATATATGTAATCTGAGAAAGTAAAAAATATAAGGAGACCATTTCATCAAGATGCGCCCACAGTGTCAGGGTAAAGTAGAGAGAGCTTGTCCTAATTAATCAAATGGGGAATGTATACCCAAATTAGGATGACATTACCAATGAGGAGGAGACAATGTGTGTTTACTCTTAAATGATAACCCTTGAAGAGTGAATAAGGAAAGGTGCAGCAGAAGATTATGCACAGGTACATCAGGAAGACCTTAATTTGGCTCAATGTCAAGGAATCAGCTGCATAGATAGGCTCACATTCAATTTTGTGGGTTTCAGGAATCATTTCAGCAGGAGGTGAAAGATTACCAGGAAATCACAGAGGTGAGAAAGAAGAATCTAGAAGTCTGGTTATTACAAATCTGATTGGAAAATATTGAAATAAGTGAATCATTGAGGCAAGATATTTATTGAGAGAAAAATATCAAACTACTAAGGTAGTTTGGTGGGGACAATTGTTACTTAAAGCCTTTGGGTACATCTTGATGAGGTGGCCTCCTTGAATACAATATTTAGACAGCTTACAGATACCACCAATGGTGGTTCTGTAAGATGTTACCTGACCTCCTTTGAGGTCAGGATTTGTTGACCAGCAGGTCAAATAAGGGAAAATTGGGTGTGGGGCATCTGCGCCCCACTTGGACCCAATTTCCCATGCCACCACCCACTTGCAATCAATCATTAGATTTAAATCTACAATTGCTGCAAGAGGGCGGGGCTTTGGGTTGGGTTTTCTTGGGTGGCGGCGCAGAGGCTGAGCCACACCCAGGAAAACTATGGCCATGACATTACTCTCCTTCTTTGGTAACAGGGACTTCCCACCTTCTGGGAGTGCTGCCAATGCATAGTTCTTGTGGGCAGGAGGGAGTTTCATGGCAGCTAGGGTGGTCTTTACTGGACCTACTGCTTGAGGATTGTTCTTGTGGAATTCCTGGAGCATTTCTTGGGTGTGAGTGAGGTTGCAATAGGGAATCCAACAGTTTTCTGAGGCTGGGTATCCCTTCCAGGCTACTAGGTAGTGCAGGCGCTTGCAAGATAGTTTGGATGCAATTATTGATTCCAGTTCATATTCCAGTTGTCCATCCACTATTTTGAGGTCAGGAGTAGTTATAGGGGGACCTTCATACTTAGTTAATAGGCATTCATGGAATGTGCTGAAGATGTGCAAGGAGGGAGGGAGGTCCAGTTGGTAGGCTGAAGATCCAATCTTCTTTAAGATTCTGAATGGACCTACTCTTTTGGGACCTAGCTTCCGGCAAGGTACTTTTAGTTGCATGTTCTGGGAGTCAACCAGTACTTGATCACCAATCTTGTACGCTGGGCCCTCTCTTCTTTTCATGTCTGCATAATCCTTGTAAGTTGTCACGGCATGAGTTAAGGACACTTTGACTTCTTCATGGATTCTTTTTAAAGCTTCTGCTCAGTGAGGATCCCAATTCCACTTTGCTACCTGAGAGTGAGCCAAAGTTACATTGGGGGTTGTAGCCATAATTTGCAAAGAATGGGGAGACATTAGAAGAGGAGTGTGGGGCATTGTTATAAGCAAACTGGGCCATTGGTATGTTTTGAAACCAGTTATCTTGTTCAGCGTTAGAGTAGCATCTAAGAAAGTTTTCCAAGCATTGATTCACCTTCTCTGTCTGGCCATTGCATTGAGGATGGTAGTCTATTGATCTGCATAACTTAATGCCTAGGAGTCTGGAGAATTCCTCCCAGAATTGTGCTGTGAATCAGGGACCTCTGTCACTTATGATCTCTTGGGGGATTCCATGGTGGGCAAAGACATTGTTGACAAACAGTTTGGCCATCTGGACTGATGTGATTGTGGTTTGGCAGGGGATTAAATGACTCATCTTTGTGAAACAATCTATTACTACAATGATTGCATCATAACTGTTTGATGGAGGAAGTTCTACTATGAAATCAACAGACAGAGATGTCCATGGCCCATTTAGAATTTGTAGGGGGACCAGTAGACCTGTCTGTTTGAGATGAGAGGGCTTTGCCCTTAGACAAACCATGCAGCCCTTCAAGTACTTAGCTACGTCTGATGTGAGACCTCTCCAATCAAATTGTCTACAGATTATCTCTATGGTCTTATTTTTCCCTTGGTGACCAACCAATACGTTGTCATGGTGGGCCTTGATAACTTTGAGGCAAATATTACCATCAGGTACCCACAGACAACCATTGTGAAGAATGATACTGTCTTCAGAACTGTATCAGGTGTGGGGAGTAGTTTGGATTGCCAACTTAAACAACTGGGGGTACCGTTTGTCTAAAGGTTGCAGCAACTTGACTCTAGCTACCAGGTCTGGTTTGGCAGGTTCTTGGACACTAAGGGTACAGATTGTTTCTGTGGGAGGAGAGGATAGAATGGCGCTGGGGGGAATCATGACATTTATATTAAATTCTTTTTCAGCCTTAACGTCTGGAAGAATTTCTGGGTTTCAACTGAGGGAGTCCACCAGATGGTTATCCATACCCTTGATAAACTCATATTGGAATTTGAACTTGACTAGGACTTCATACCATCTGGTCTGACGTTCAGTTAAGAGACAAATTTACCAGTAATACAGTAGGGCTTTGTGGTCTGTCCTTACTGTAAATGGGTGTGTGGCTGAGCAAAGGTGATGCTGCCAGTATTTCATAGACTCTACTACTGCTAATAACACCTTGTCATAGATCATGTAGCTGTGCTCTTCAGATCTGATTTTTCTTGAGAAATGGCCCACAGGGTATTCTAGTCCATCATCAGCAGTTTGTAGAAGGACTGAGGCAATGGCAAATTTAGAGGCATCTGTGGCTAAGGTGACAGGTTTGGAGGCATCAACATAGCAGAGCATGGTTGCAGAACACATGATGTTCTTTACAGCATTGAACGCAGCATTGCATTGTGTGGACCATTCCAGAGTTCTTTTCCTACTAGCAGTGTAAAGGTGGGCTGCTGTTTCTGAAAAGTGGGGGGGTGAAGCGTTTCAAGAAGTTACATGTTCCCAGAAAACTGCGGAGTTGGGTAATATTTGTTGGGGTCTTTCAATTCCTGATTGCAGCTTCCTTGTCAGGGGAAATAGTATGGCCTTTCTCCAATATCAGATTTCCTAAGAACAAACCCTTACTCTTGAAAAATTCACATTTGCTCAGTTTAATGACAAGATTGGCCTTTTGGATCCTTTCCACTATGGCACAAAGGTGGGTGGTATGAGACTCCTCATCCAGAGAGTATACTAAGATATCATCCATGATTGCAATAGCAAAGTTCCCAATGAGGTCACCCAAGACTGCATTGCTCATCTTCTTAAAGACTGTTGGGGCATTTTTTAGACTAAAGGGCATGACTCAGTACTGAAAGATGCCTTTCTTAGTCCTGAAAGCAGTGAGCCATTCCTGATCTTCTTTGATGTAAATCTGATTGAAAGCATTTAAGAAGTCTAGCTTTGAAAAGATCCTAGCTTTCTCCACCTCCATGGAGACCTGAGACTCAATGGGCATGAGGTATGGGTCCAGTACAGTCACAGTGTTCAGGTTGCCAAAATCAATGCAGGGGCGTAATAATCCATCAGACTTTTGAACAAACTGCAGTGTAGAGCATATAGAAGAAGGTTTCTTAAAGATCTTTCCTTTGGCTTCCATGTCCTTTGTTCATTTTTCTAAGCATTGATCCTCCTTTAAGTTCAAGGGATAGATGAGAGAAGCAACTTTCACCAAATCAACAGTGAGTTTAAACTCAAAGTCAAATTGTGAGTGTGCAGAGAGACCATCAGCCAGCTTAGAATCAAAGGCTGTGTATAAGTGGGAGAGGCATGACTGTAGGACATCAAAGGATGTGGCGTATTTTGTTGTTGTTGAGACTGAAATTGAGATGTGAGGAGCTTGTGGTGATCCACATGGGTGCAGTTTTGCAGGCGAGGGTTGATTTGGCTTCAAATAAAGACAATATGCTAAATAATGGCAATGTGTGGTTAGCTAGCAACGTTGTAAACTAGTAGGTAATATAGGGTTGCTAGGGGTAAGTGAGGTAAGCCTAGTAGGTAACTTGGTCTGCTAGGAGAAGTGAGGTAACCCTAGTAGGTAACACGGTCTACTAGGGTAAGTAAGGGGAGCCTGGTAGGTAACATGGTCTACTAGGGTAAGTAAGGCCTGGCTGGTAGGTAACAAAGGACTACCAGAGGCAGTTGTTGCCTCCACCCAGCAGAAGATGTTGGCTGCTTTGGGCTATAGTGCTTCACTCAGCAGGGAATTGTGGCTGTGGGAGGGTAAAGACTGAAATAGCAAGCAGGGAACTTTGTCTGTCTGGGCGGGAGTAAGTTTGGACCCCTGGCAGATAACGCGGGCTACCAGGGAGGGGAAGAGCTCTGAGGGCTCAATGTACCCTAATACACTTGCAGGAGGTCTGTGAGCAAGCATCCTACCTAACAGACTGGTAGGGTGTCCTTGTTTATGCCCTTATGGGAGCTTTGGGGGAGAACCCAAAGTGAGCATTGGAGGGTATAGGCATGCTCAGAGGTGTCACCAAGGTGGCTTGCTTGGGGAAGAAAGCTGCAGAACTTGGTGTGATCAGGCCTCTGGGAAGTAGAGCTGATTACCCTGTGACTGAAAGCCCAGAATTCATCACATGAGTGAGTAAAGACAACACATAGACATAGATTTATGGTTGAATGGCCTAAGTGGATTGCCACTTGCAAGGGCCCAGTCAAACGCCAGTTCAATGTAGACTTATGCCTGGGTCTACGAGTTCTGGTAATGGGGGCTGAGATAAAGAACCAAGGTGGTTCACAGAATTAGCAGAGAAAACTAGCAAGAGGGACTGTTTGGTCACAGTGAAGGCTAGTTGATGAATTATTAATTCATATTGAATGGAATGGACCAATATGGTTCAGTGTGTTAAAGGAACAAATAAGGTTCCTAGTGAGGATTTGGTGAGGAACTGGTTAAGGATCAGCAGAAGAACAAGAAGACATGATGAAGAACTAGCAGATCATGGGGTAGAAGGGCCAAAGACCATAAGTTGGTGCTGAAGAACTGAAGAGCTGAGAGGATGACCTAGCTGGACTGAATACAGAGGCTGGAAGAGCTGGTTTGGTGACTTTTGAGAAGAAATTTGGATATAAAGAAGAAGAAAAAGAATAATTAAATACTGCCTGATTATGATTAAGAAAGAATTGAAAATTATATAAGGAAAAAGAAAGAGGAGAAAAAATAACCTATAGTTTATTAGAACTATATGTTTTTTTAGAAAAAGATTAAAAGAGAAAATGGACCAGAAAGAAGCTGGAAGAAGAACAGAGAAACTGTGAGGGCAAAAGAGCAAATTTTGCTAAGAACAACTAGGAAAGCAAAAGGACAAACAACAGGCAGGTTCAAAGATGCAAAACGTTGACAGAAACACAGAGAAACACAGAGAAACGTTGAAAAATTGAAGGATTAAAAATTGCCTAAGTAAAACATATGTGGAAGTGCTCAAGATTTGCCAGGGAAACGTGACTGGAATTACAGCAAAACCGTTTGAAACACAGAGCAGTTGTTTACCCAGAGCAAGACAGCTTTGAGTTTGAACCAGGGTCAGGAACAGGTCATCTGGGGGAACTGTTTTGGCAAAACCGTTGAAGCAAGGCGTTTGATTGGCTGCGACCCAGAGCCTACTTAATCAGTTTTTTAAGGGCTTTAACTTGAGAGTTAAAGCCTAAAAAATGGGGAGCAGAAGCGGAAAATTAAGGGCTTTCATTTGCTGAAGTAAGTTTAAAAGTTTAATATATTATAGAAGAAGAAAAACAGGATAGTTTAAGCTTTAAAAAACCAGAGTTCTAAGAGAGGATTTTGGTCTGAAACAAGGGGCTATAAAAGGGAGAGCTATCTGAGGCTCTTCAGGGACTGGATCAAATGGATTACAAAGGCCATCAAAGCTACAGAAGGAGCAGAAGACCAAGGATAGGAAGCCAGAGCTAAGTCAGACCACAGGAGCTTAAGATTAAGATGACAGAGCCCACAACCAAAGTGCTGGAGCCCAAGACCAAAGCAAAGGAGCCCAAGATCAAGGAGCAGGAGTCAAAAACCAAGTACAAGGAGTCCAAGATATTGTTAGAGGACTCCAAGTTTTGGCACAAACCCTTTCTTATTCCCTACCCCAAGGCAATATCTCAGAAGGTTTCTAAGGGGATCTTCCTTCTGACAGAGAATAAAGCGCCTATTACAACCCCTATCTGAATTTCCTGTGTGAAAATAGTATTTAAGTCTCATGAGTTGATTACCCCATATTTTCTATCCTAGCCCAGGGGATGAGGAATCCTATTGCCTAGGGTGCAGGAAGTTTGCCTCTAGTAAATCTGCCCAGGAGGAGTGGGAGAAGGTGACTAGGCATTTGGAGATGTCAAATAGAGGAAGAGAGCTCATTGGAGAAGAGTTTGCAGGACTACTACAGGATTGGTATTGGCCTACAGGAGGGCTGGTGCCCGCTGAAGTCCAGGTATACAGTGAAGACGCTTGCTTGGTGATTGGAAAGGTACTGGAGTAGTTTGCCCTTATGCAAGCCAAGTATAAGCTTCTCACCAACTCTTCACCCCTGTTGGAGAATGACGACTCCTCCAAGCTGGTCCCTGGCTATGACCCAGGACACACTATGGGGACTGGTGACCGGAAACCCCACAGAGCTTCTTTTCTAAACGGGATCATTGGTACCTCTAAGGAAATTCTGGCAGGATGAGTGATCCTCAGTAGGTTATCTTTGAGGATTGGGGTGATATTGTGCTCCTGCCACCATTCTACACCTAGGATCACTGGGTATGTCAGTTGCTTTGCTACTGTGAAGTCAGCAACAAAGGTATGATCAGTAATAGAAAAGGATGATGGATGGCGTAGCCTGAATGAATGGAAGTCATTGGATACCCCTCCTTTGCACAGAGCACCAGGATTATATTCCAAACCTAGCTTGTCAACCAGATCTTTTGGAATGAAGTTGTTGGTGACACCAGTATCTACTAAAACTACAGCTTTTATTAGATGTGATGTGGATGCAAAGGAACAATGAAACAAAAATACCCCTTCTTTGTTTTATTTGATAGATAGGGGTGACTGGAATCAATTTGTACCTGGAGTTGAGGGGCTGCTTTAATGGACAACAGGTCCTTGTTCAAGGCTACAAAGGGTTGTTCAATCACAGGTTAAATGACAATAGGCTCGAGACAAGGAGCAGGTACAACCTTATTCATAGTGGCAACGTGGAGATCCACTATAGCCTGATCCTTGGCAGATAGCAATGGACAGTTCTAGTTGAAGTGTATAAGTTTACAGGCATTGGTAGTGTTACCTGAAGTGGGCGCTTGGGAGTCAGTAGAGTTCAAGTTTGCCAGGGTAGCGCTGGAGCCTCAATATTGTAAAAGGAGAGCGCAGCCAGGGTAGGAATACTCTGAGGAGGAGAACTGGTAACAGGAGCTATAGACAGAGTGGGGGCTGGAGTCACAAGAGATTAAGAAACCTCGGGGGATATGGGCTCTTGTGGAGTGGCTGGCTCCTGTTGACTTTTCAAGCAATTTAACATGAGAGGGGCCTCCAATAACAGAGGCTGATTTGGCTGCTGGGACGTTACTAGCTTACCCCTGACTGCTTGCAGGAGGCGCTATATTATATCAGAGACAGAAGCGGAAGGGTGAAACCAGGGTGACAGGCTTTGACCGGTGTGGTCAAGGCTGATATAGAGGGCCGCAAGCTTAGCGCTTTCAGGGAGTGATGACTTCTTGGCATTGGCTTGAAACTGCTTGAGGTGCAAGGGTAGAGGTTGAGAGCCTTGAGAACTTGAGAACAGGATTTTGTATTCAATTAAAGAGGAAGTTGCCAGAGCTTGGCACATCACCAAAGGGATTAGGGTTTACACATCATCAAAGAAGTTTGGTGCTTGGTCAATAATAGACAAACATCACTCACAGGATTAGGGTTCTGCTTGTTTGAGTAAGAAGCTGAGACGCTTCTGAGGGAAACCATACTGGGTCCATTCCTCAGTTAGTGCCAAGATTTCTCTTGCAGTATTTAACAAAGGGGATAGAAGGCTAGGAGCAGGCTGCCAGAATTTGAGGCGTGAGAGTAAAGTACAACCAGGTTGCGTGATCTCTATCTTTGCAAAGGATGGGTATAACAGGGGAAAGAAAACCACTGCAAAAATACTCCAAAATGAAGTAATGAGCATTGTGGAAGTCACCATTGAGATATCCATGATGCAAGAGAATGATCTAACAACAAAGATGCGCAGGCCATACAATATATCAAAATTAGAGTAGTTTGATAATGTCAGGATAAAGTAGAGAGAGAGCTTGTCATAATCAATCAAATAGGGAATGTACACCCAAATTAGGATGGCATTACCAATGAGGAGGAGACAATGTGTGTTTACTCATAAATGATAACCCTTGAAGAGTGAATAAGGAAAGGTGCAGCAGAAGATTATGCACAGGTACATCAGGAAGACCTTAATTTGACTCAATGTCAAGGAATCAGTAGCATAGATAGGCTCACATTAAATTTTTTGGGTTTCAGGAATCATTTCAGCAGGAGGTGAAGATTACCAGGAATTTACAGAGGTGAGAAAGAAGAATCTAGAAGTCTGGTTATTACAAATCTGATTGGAAAATATTGAAATAAGTGAATCATTGAGGCAAGATATTTATTAAGAGTAAAATATCAAACTACTAAGGTAGTTTGGTGGGGACAATTGTTACTTAAAGCCTTTGGGTACATCTTAATGAGGTGGCCTCCTTGAATACAATATTCTGACAGCTTACAAATACCACCAATGGTGGTTCTGTAAGTTGTTACCTGACTCTCTTTTGAGGTTGGGATTTGTTGACCAGCAAGTCAAAGAAGGGAAAATTGGGTGTGGGGCATCTGCGCCCCCCTCAGACCCAATTTCATGTGCCACCACCCACTTGCAATCAATCATTAGATTTAAATCTACAATTACTGCAAGAGGGCGGGGCTTTGGGTTGGGTTTCCCTGGGTGGCGGCGCTTTGGCCATGACACACAGTCTCTAAGTAAAAACAATTTTTTAACAAACTACTAAGGTAGTTTGATATTTCACTTTATAATAAAATATCTTGCCTCATGATTTAATTTTTTCAATATTTTCTCATAAGATTTATAATAACAAGATTATTAGACTCTGAATTTTTCCACTTCAAAATCCCAAAAATCATCCTCTTCTTGATGAAATAATTTCTAAAATTTACAAAGTTGAGTGTAACCCATCATGCTACTCTTTCCCTGACTTTGAGTCAAATCAAATTCTTCCTCCTGTACCTGTGTATTACAATATGCTGTGCCTCCTCATATTTGCTCTTTAAGGTTTATTGCTTCTAAGTAAATATTCACTGTATTCTCCTCATTGATTATTCATCCTTATATGAGTTTATTTCCATATTTAATTGACTACAAAAATCTCTCACTCTAATTCACCATGACACTTAGAAAATGGCGCAAATTTCAATATAATGTTATTTTGATATTACCTTCAAATTATGATACCTGCACGATCTGGCAGATTTTGTGTTTGCCTTTAATAGCAGCCTCATTTCCTTAATTGGGGATTTACCAATGTCCATGTAATAATGGTCATGTCACATGATTTATTCTGATCCAAGTACCATGATAGGGACTCCCCCCTCTGCCTTCCTAACCAGGAATCAATGCTCTAACTAGCTATATAAGCTCTTATTTTACTTCTAATAAAAAACACTTTATCCACATTTGGGTTGGTTTTGATTTACTTTAGTGGCTCTCCTCCTTTTACCCAAATAAAACTATTATTCCCTTGCTTTGTAGAAAGTTAGACATGGTTCCTTAATTTTGCCATAAATGCCATGAATGACATTTCAATACTTGTATTGAAAACCCAAGAATTGAGCCCCAGCTCTCAGTAAATGCCTTGCTTTAACCAGGGTAGACAAGGGCCTGTCAGACTGCTGTTGGGCCAAACCCTGGGCTGCTGTGGATGCCTTGACCCAACCAGGAGGGCAATAAACTGTCAGCCTTCCAAGTATCAAGACTGGAAGTTCAATATCAGCATTTTAAGCCCCGGAATCAAACCCTGACCCTCCAAAGGCAAATTGAGTCACCCAGGATGAACAGGGACCTGCCAACTCATTGAGACACAAACCTGAGTTGTTGAAGTACTCCAAGACCCGCCAGCTTCTTAAAGATGATTCCCTGAATGATCACCAGATTGCTGTCAACCTTGTACCACCAAAGACCCAGACCTACACAGAAGTTTTAGTTTGCCTAAAGGAGGTTAAAATAAGGCCTACTACAAGCCCCAACAATGGTCACCAGCTGCCGCCAGTCTCCAGTCCAGAATGGGTAATACAATTGGCCGGCTCAAGTGATATGGTGAATAGCAGCAGCAGAACAGAGCAGTCACTTCTTTTTGCCAGAGCAAGCACAACCAGGATCTACCGCCCTCCAAACCCAAAGCCAAGATCCATGTCCTGCTATTGAATGGCACCCAGACCTGAAGTCTTCAAAGAGAAAAGAAGCAAAATCATATGGTATAAGAACCCCAGCGGTATGATGATGACCATATTGCCATTTTTGATAATAAAGTTTTATGAACCTTTGATTTGAACAAATCCTACCTTATCTAGTTTTAGTGATCTTTCATCTCAACTCCAACTAAGTAGACAACCAGGTGACCACCCCCTCTAGAGACCAATCTGTGACCCACCTCAGGTACTATACCGTCCCCCTGGAGTCCACTTTAGACCTGTGCATTATACCATATACCTTCCCAATCCTGGCTACTTGGAGTTTAACTTGGAGAAAATACTTGTTGCTGACTCCTTGGCTAGACTAGAGAGACATAAATTATAGAATGTGAAGAAAAGTAGTACAAGGTGCTGCCAAGATTGTTCAAAGACAAGTATAATTATCTGCCTGCCTACTTTGTCCCCATGACTCTGCCCTTAACTCCGTGACCCAACTACCAAATGGAACCTTTCACTGCTGCTGATACCATTTTCACTCAACTTTTTGGAGTACTTTACATTACTTTTACAAGATTGGTGGACTCTATGGTGCCCAACTCCGGGCCTTGGTCTTTACTTGGGCAATTTTTATCCCATATTATCAAGTTATCACCCATCCTATGGTGGGCATTACCCACTGGCTTAGCAGTACCCTGCCCTGAGTCACTTAATGCCTCTTCCTATGCCTGTCTTCCTGAAATTATGAAAATCTTTTACAAACACAGTAACATGGACTCCAAGATGTTGTTAACATTTGAGGCTACTTGTATGTTTTTTTGTGATAATTGCTTATTACACCCATAAGGCAACTACCTCCTTGATACTCTCATGGATAAAGAACCAACCCGCCAAAGAACCAAAAAACCCTGCACTTGGCGCAGAACCCCAGAACCCAGCCACATCAAAAGTACAAGATGTGATAGTAAACCAGATCAAGACTAAGGTAGACATGCCCCAGATGGGCAAAATCACCCTAGAAGAAGCTGCCAAGCCATTCCAGTCCTCTGCCTTCATTTCCTAGCCAACGCCAATGCCTATCCCAGTGACACTGAGAAGGTCTTGGGGTGGCTGCCATGCTGTTAGGAGACACACTATATTGGTTTAAAAAAGCCAATACTGAAGATGTCCAATTTTGCCTTGACTACTCAAGATTTAAGGCTGAACTCATGCACACTTGCAACAACCAAGACACCATATAATACACACTGAATTCCCTGTTAGAGATTTGACAAGGGAACCGGCCAATTCAAGCCTATATTTATGAGTTCCAAAAACTGAAGACTCACACCTAACTGGAGGATGAATTGGCTGGCATTATATACAGAAAGGAAGTTAACATAGTCATGAAAGAAATTGTTGTAACTGTGCTGTTTTAGCAGAGTTAAACGGGGGAAATATTTAGAAGATAGATAATAATCTTTATTGTGAGATAGTGGTTATATAGCTATTGTGAATCAATGGATAGCAGGAACATGATTGGTGATCACAGGGCTGGATGAAAGAGGGGGTGGATTTATCCTGCTAATGAGTCAAGCGCCAAATCAAGGTATCCACCATAAAGGATCATTTTCTGTTCATGTTGATGGATTTGGTAATCCAAATTGACTTCCTAGTCTGGCTTCAAGTGACCGGGTAATTGGATTGTGGATCACAAACCCACTTGGTTGGAACCTTGCTGGCGGGTCAAGCCTGCGGTTTTGACACCCCCCCGGCTGAAAGTTGGCCTCCTCTGGAGGCAGGTTGTCAGGGAGATTGTCAGGAGCCTGGGCGCCATACTGAACCAGTTGTTGTTTGGTGGCAGGCAGGGCGGTTTCCTGTTGTTTCTGTCTTGTTTTGCAGGGTCGTAGGCAGTCGTGGTGTAAGGTCTTGTCTTGCTTGTGTTTCCCAAGCCCTTGCACAAGGTAAGTGTCATTGTCGTTTACCTTTAGAATGATTGCTGGCCCTACTTTTTTGGGTTGTAGTTTCTTTTGTCAACATTCATGGCCCAGACTTTGTCCCTGACTTCATGTCTTTGACAGATGGGAATGAAGGTCTTTTGTAAGTGTTCCTTTTCTTTGGCTGCTTGTTTGCTGTTGGCCTCTATTACTTGAGGATCTGAGCAAGGGGGACTTGACTTGGAATTTCCAGTTTGGGTCCTGTCAATGCTTGAATGATATTTGGCTTTGTGCCGTATACCAGTTCAAACGGGCTTTTCCCGGTGGATCTGTTCACTTGGGTTTGGCACACAAGTAATGCAGTTGGTAGCTGCTTATACCAGTATTCAGGTCTCCTGGCGGTGAGTTTGGCTAGGGCTTGCACAAGGATACCATTAAGCCGCTCTACGCGTCCATTGGCCTGCGGATGGTATGGTGTTGTGACAGTGTGTTTGACCCCATTTTTGGTGAGGTACATGTTGGTGTTTTTGGAGGTCAATTCTTTGCCCCCATTGGTTATCAGGAGTTCTGGCTTTCCAAACCTGCTGATTATTTCCTTGCCAATGAATTGTTGGACGTTGTTACTGGTGTGTGCTTTCACCGCTTAAGCTACTGGCCACCTTGTTGCAAAATTGATGGCTGTTATGATGTATTTTTTGTCATTGTGCTTTCCTGGCATGGGGTCCACAATGTCAAGAGCCCATACCTTAGAAGGTAGTTGGGTTTGAATGGGGAGTACAGACTTAGGCGGAGTTTTGCTTTTGGTAAATTTTTTGCAGACCTTGCACTGTTCTAACACTTCCTGGACATTGTGGTATAGGGTTGTCCACCAGGATTTATGTTTTAGGAATTTGTATAGATTTTGGCTCTTAGTATGTCCAAGATCTCTGTGGTAGCAAAGAATGGTATCAACTTGTTGATGTGTGGGAATGTAGGGAATGGTTGTGCCATCCGACATTTTTCTGTGAAGAGTCCTGTATACGTCAGCAAAGAGGTGCTCATTCTTAATGACCATTTCTTTGGTGATATTGGTTGTGTCTACGGGGAACCCTTTGTCTTTTGTACGGAGCACTAGGAGAGGTCAGTCTGGGTCAAGCCCATTCTCTCCCCTAGAAGCGCGGACATACAGGCGGGACAGGGCGTCTGCCATGGCAAGTTTGGCCCTGGGCTTATATTGGATGAGAATGTTAAACCTTTCTAAGATTTCCATCCACCGCGCTTGACGACGTGACAGGTTTGCTTGTGTCTTGAAATAGATGAGCAATTTATGATCGGTAAGTGCTGTGAATTTTTCCTGCTGTTCCAGGTAACAGCGCCATTTGACTAGGCAGTGTACAATGGCCAACAGTTCTTTGTTGTGGATTGGGTATTGACACTCTCCATCCGTCAGTTTGCGCAACTTGTAGGCCACAGGCAGGAAATCACCATCAGTATTCTTGATTTGTAGTACTCCCCCAATGGATGCATCTGAAGCGTTGGTTTCCATCTGGTATTCTCTGTCTTGTTTGGGGTATTGTAAGATGGGTGCTGTTGTGAGCTTTTCCTTGAGACGTCTAAAACAGAGGTTGCGTTGGGGGGTCCATACAAACTTGGACTTGGCGCCTGTTATGGCGGACAAGGGGGCGGTCAAGAAGCTGCAGTTGGGTATGAAGCGCCGTACATAGGCCACCATTCCCAAGAAGGTTGGAGTTCTGATTTATCCTTGGGAGGTGGCATTTTGCATATGGCTTGTATCTTCTGACTGTCGGGTTTGATGCTGTCTTTTGAGACTATGTGTCCCAAGAAGGGTAGTTACTCTCAGAAGAACTGGCATTTGGAGGGCTTGGCCAACAGTTTGTGTTGTGCCAGGGTCGCAAAGACTTCCTCCAGGCCTTTGTGGTGCTGTTCCACTGAGGGGCTGTAGATAATGATATTGTCCAGGTACATGAGGGCGTGTTTGCCTATGTGTGGCGCAAACACTTTGTTCATGAAGGTTACAAAGGTGGACAGGGCATTGGTCATGCCAAAGTTGAGTACCACACATTTGTAGGAACCATACTTAGTGCGGAAGGCTGTCTTGGGGATTTCTTTCTCCTTGATGCAAATCTGGTTGTAGCCTGCAGTTAGATCAATCTTGGAGAAGACAGAGGCACCTCCCAAGGCGTCAAAGAGATTGTCAATCAGTGATAATGGGTAGCAATTCTTAATGGTGACTTTGTTCAAGGCGCGGTAGTCCGTGACCAGGCGTAAGGTACCGTCCTTTTTAGCCACAAAGAATATGACGGCCCCAAAGGGAGACTGTGAGGGGCGGATAAGTCCTTTTTCCAGTGCCTCTTTGAGATAGGTGCGCAGGGTGTTGTCCTTGTTTGGGGTCAGCCTTTAAATGGAGTATGCCTTGGGTACGGGCCCTTTGAGTTGGATAGAGTGTTGGATGTGTTTCTCAGGGGGTAGCCCAGGTAACGCCTCCTTGAAGATTTCTGGGTGTCAGGCCACAATGTTGCAATCTTGCGGTGTGGAGGTATCCTGGTGATACTTGAAATGTATGATTTTTACTGGCAGGAGTCCCAGTCAATTGCTTTTAGGTTTTCCTTCTTGTCCAAGGTCTCTGTGATGTGTACAAAGACGTGGTCTTGTAGGAGTTGGTCTACAGAGTCTGGGTAGATTTCATGGTTAACACCTTTGCGCTTGATGGTCAGCACTGAGGTTGCCCAGTCCTGTGAGGGTTGTTTCTCCGCAACCATTCTAGTCCCAGTACAATGTCAAACTTAGGGAAGTCAATGATGGGACCTTGGATGGTGGAGTGGAGGTTCTCAAGCATGACAGAGAAGGGAGCAGTTTCTTTTGTCACAGCAATGTGATGTTCATCAGCCAGGACCATGTTTTTAATCCGCAAAGGATTAGTGGTCAGCTTGAATTTATCCACAAAGCTGCTGTTGACTAAAGTTTGATCTGCGCCCAACTCCAAGAGTGCTGAGCCTGTGTAACTGCAAAAGCAGAAAGGGTAAGACATCAATTTATTGGGATGTCTGGTGATGATGTATAGTAACAGGTCTTCCGAGGGTACTTGGATCATTGGGCATTGGTCCACGTCCTTGGGTTGGTATTCATTGTTGGGCAAGTCAGGAGTTGCGTGGGGAGAGCTTGGCTCGCTTAGTGCTCTCCCCGGGCTTTTCCCTCATCTTGGTTGCCTTGGGTGGCGGTGACACAGAAATGGGTATGATTTTAATGGCCGTTATTCCCATTCCCATTTCCATTTGAGCTTGTCGGCTTGTGGTTGTTGTTGTTACTGTTGCCTCCAGGGGTGGTTGAGAGGAGCACCCGCTTGAATGTGAGTCCTTAGGTCTTTCTTGTTTCCCATTCTGTGCCTTGTGTAGAGTGTTGGACGTTTGTTCTGCTTTTTCCGCTTCACAGTACAGGCTTTTCAGATTGGTAACCTGGTCCAGGTTCACATGTCTCATCACGTGCAACTTGAGAGCGTCATAGTACATGAGGTGTGTGGCTGGGGTGTCAAAGGCCATATCAAATGGGGCACAGAGACAGAGTTCCTTGTAGGCGCAGGTAAGTTCCTTCACAGTGCCTGTCTGGGTTAGGTTCTTTACTTGGCGTATGATCATGAGTGCTGTATCCTTAAGCACAAATCTCTCCAAGAAGTCCTGTTTGAAGGTGTCCCAGTTCTTGTCAGTGTGCTCTTTGTGCCACTCATCACACCAGGTGCCAGCGTCAAAGGTCAGACAAATGGAAATCTCTGCAATCCAAAATTGCTGTGGGCATTCCATCTGAGCCAGCTTGCTTTGGGCGGACTGGATCCATGCGGCAGCATTGTTGTTGTTGGCCCCTGTGAAGGGCTCCAAGGCGGTGCTGCAAAGTCTTTGTACAACATAGGCGGGCATGGTGGTTTTGTCAGCTGGTCATGGCACCAAGGAGAGCGCCTGAAAGAACCCTTGGGCAGACAGGGTGTTGAAGGCGGGTAGCTGGATCATCGTGTTTTGGTAGAGGACAAAGCCATCAGGTATCTTGGTACCAGGAGTATATGGCGTCCAGTCAGGCGGGAGGCCAGACATAATTATGTCAAAGATTTGTTGGCTGCGGTGTGTGCGGGCAACAGGCAGAATTTTTTTAAGATAAGGTAGGATGGAGAGCCTACCTGTGCTACCAATGTTGTAACTGTGCTGTTTTAGCAGAGTTACACGGGGAAAATATTTAGAAGATAGATAATAATCTTTATTGTGAGATAGTGGTTATATAGCTATTGTGAATCAATGAATAGCAGGAACATGATTGGTGATCACACGGCTGGATGAAAGAGGGGGTGGCTTGATCCTGTTAATGAGTCAAGCGCCAAATCAAGGTATCCACCGTGAAGGATCATTGTCTGTTCATGTTGATAGATTTGGTAATCCGAGTTGACTTCCTAGTCTGGATTTGAGTGACCGGGTAATTGGATTGCGGGTCACAAACCCGCTTGGTTGGAACCTTGCTGGCAGGTTGAGCCTGCGGTTTCAACAAAATGTTGAAACACCATCTGCCCACACTGATCCTGGAGGAACTACTACCTCTATGAAAAGGCCTGATCCTGAATCAAGAAGGCCTAACTTGTATCCTGCCCGTGTTGGCAGAACTGCAACACCAAACCAACCTGGAATATCCCCAAAGAATTACAACACCACTATCAAGATGGGTTGTGTTTCTACTGCCACAAGGCAGGAAATCTAACCAGAACTACTCTAAGAAGAATACTTATACTATAGCCTTGGCAAAAATAAACACATCTGTGCAATCTTACAATTTCATCCAAGTTATTGTCTTCTGAGGCGCAGCACAGACACACAACAGGGAATACTAACCTTAGGATTGGATTTGTACTAAGTCTTGGTTAGATGGCAGAGAAGGCTATGTAATTAGCTTGTGGCCCTGAATGAATAATCTCTGCTAGTTGTGGCCAGAGAGAGGCGCAAAGTATGTGGAGACACAAATACAAAAATGTGGTTAGAACTTAATTTTTATTGGTAAAAGTGAAATGGATATATACTGTGTGGCTTTACCACAAACAGTAAATGGACAGTAGGATCACTTGAAACCAGCATTAGTGGGGCAAGCAAGTTGCAGGGAATCAGGAAACCAAACAATTGAATTTTCCAGTTTGGAAACAAACACATTTTGAGGGGCAAAAGCAAAAGCAAGAGATTTTTCCTCAAAAAAACCCATTGAAGTCAAAATCAAAACATGGTGAATGGCGGCATTTACAACACAAGTGACCATAGAACTATTGGGGAACAAGCGCCATATCAAAGCTTTTAATGATACAGGAGCTGAAAAAAGCTTCATTGACACCAGCCTGGCAAAGAAACTAGGCTTGGCGGCTTCAGAGCGCAGCCTACAAGTAATCATGGGAAACAGATCTCTGGACACTGGCTATGAATGTGAACAAGAACTTCCCTTGACAATTGGACATAACGTGTACCTGTTGCCCCTGATCCTCCCTCCAGGATTACCTCATCCCCAAATAATGGGCAACTCCTGGTCCAAAAAACATGGCCTTATCCTGAACTATTGCAAACAGACTGCCACTTTGGGATGACCTGAATCTTTTGACACCATTCCTTTCTGTATAAGCCCTGGCAGAGCCCCAACTAAATGACTCTTAATCATAAAGATGGAACCTAGTGTTGGGATATTACCTACCCCCTGCAGAAATAGGAGCATATTTTTAGCAATGAAGAAGCCACAAAACTACCCAGTCATTTAATCTATGATCACCCTATAGACCTATTATCAGGGACCCAACCACACCACAGCCCCATTTACAGCTGCAACCACCGCAAAAAAGTGGCCTTAAAAGCATACCTAGAGGATATGAAAAAAAGGGTTCCATATGAGTGTCAAAGGCACCCTGCTTGTCACCCATGCTGTTTGTAGGAAAGAAAGATGGTGGAATGTGTCCCTGCATAAACTACCAGAAACTGAATGACATTACAGTGAAGAACTGTTACCCCATCCCCAACGCTGATGACCTTTGTGATGTAGTGACTGGAGCCCAGGTGTACTAAAAAATTGAACTTTGAGATTCCTTCAACCAGATCCAAATCAATGACAGAGACAAATACAAGACAGCCTTCAAACCCAGATATTGATTGTACAAGTACCTAGTAACGCCATTTGGCCTGTGCAACACCCCTAGCACTTTCCAAAGGATGATCAACACTGTCCTAGGTGTATACATCAACCAATTTTGTGTTGTATATTTGAAGAAAATTCTTGTCTACAGCAAGTCACACAAAGAGCACCTCCAAAACCTGGACCTTGTACTAAAAAAACTCTCCTAGGCCAACTTACACACCAAGCTTAAGAAATGCAAATGCATTCAGCTTGAGGTTGAATTCTTGATAAATGTGGTGAAGACCAGCAGCTTTGCCATGGCGCAGGAAAAAGTAGAAGCAGTAACAGCTTGGCCAGTGCCCAAAGCAGGAATTAAGCAAGAAGTTTTTTAGGCCTGGCAAATTATTGCAGGGATTTCTTCCAAAATATTTCTCTGATTACCCTGCCTCTGACCTACCTTTGCTCTGACAAGGTCATGTTTCTCTGGACCCTGGAATTTAAAACACTGCCTTTGAAGCCTTGAAGCTTGCTTTCACCTCTGCCCATGACCTGGCCATGCCTGATCCACCCAAGCCTTTTGTACTGGAAATCAATGCATCTGACTTTGAAGTGGGTGAGGTCCTTCCTCAGAAAGTAGGGGATAGTATGCTACATCCTATAGCATATTAATCCAAGAAGATGCTGCCTGCCAAAGGAAACTACCCAATATACAACAAGGAGATGCTCACAATAATGAAGACGCTGAAACATTGGCGCTAGTACCTATATGTTGCTTAATTCTCAGTAAAGGTCCTAACCAACCACAAGAACTTGGTTTAATTCTTTAACCCCAGACAGCTTGGTCCAGAGACAGGCCAGATGGGCTCTAGAACTGGCCAACTACACCCTAACAATTGACTATAAACCTGGGAAACTCAACATAGTACCTGACACACTGAGAAGAAGAGCAGATATTATTCCCTCCACATCTGATACCATGGACCACAACACCCATGTACTCCTTGACCCTGCTAGCCTAGGCATCCAAATGATTTACATGAAGACCATGGCCTGCAAATCTGACATAATTGAGGTGCAGAAGCTAGACAAGTACTCAGCGGAATCTATTGCCAACTTGACCTCAGACCCAGAGAGCTGCCACCACAAGAAAAGATTCTGATTGAAAGGATCTACCCTGTTACTACATAACCAGATCTTTGTACCAGAAGGCAAGAGAAGGACCAAAGTAATCATAGACTATCATAACTTAGAGATGGCTGGCCACTCTGGAATACTCAAGACACTCCAAGGAATCAGGAGGAATTATGCTTGACCCCAACTGAACAAAGACGTGACCACCTAAATGAGGGTTGTGAGATTTGCGGAAGAATCAAAACCCTTAGATCCAAACCTGTGGACCTGCTAAGAACACTAGACATACCAATAGTACCCTGGAAATCCGTTTAAATAGATTATTTTGTAGAACTTTCCCTTCTAATTTGTTTAATGTGATCCTAGTCATGGTAGATGGATTCACTAAAATATCCTACTTTGTCCCTACCATTACTTGCTGTTCTGCTGCAGAGACAGCTAGACATTTCCATAACCACATCCTCACTCAACACCACACCCCAGCAGAAATAATCACTGATAGGGGCCCTCAATGCACCTCCAACTACTGGACTCAGGGGATGAAGGACTTAAGAGAAAAGTGTTGTACATCTACATCATATCACCCACAGACCAACGTCCAGAACAAACAAGTAAACCAAATATTCAAACAATGCCTACAATTCTATGCCAATACTGACTAAGATAACTGGGCCAAGATGCTACCCATAGCACAGTTCACCTACAACAGCAAAGACCATGCATCCACCGGAATGTCCCCCTTCAAAGCCAATTAGGGTTTGACCCATATTGGGATCCCAGCATCATCAGTAAAGAGATAAACACGCCAGGATAAACTGGATTGAACAGATACACAGCACCCAAGAAACTTGTCTTAAGAATCTGACTTGTGCTGTCCATACTTATAAGGCTTTTGCTGACAAAAAGAGGGTTCCTGGAAACCTGTTGAGTAGGTGATGAGGTCTACTGGATTTTCAAAACGTGCCTCTGACTGTTTCCTGCTGGAAGTTAGCCCATAGAAGGAGTGAATCCTACAAGATCATCAAGCTAGTAGACTAAGTAGCATTCAAAATAGAGCTATCTCCTTATGGAAAATACATAACATCTTCTGCTGTGTGCTACTATTCAAGAAAGAAGGAACCTCCCTACCCCACCATAAACTCAAGACTGACCCTCCTCCCATCCAAGTAGAACACTTTGAAGAATAAAAAGTTGAATATATTCATGGAGACTGTACCCACTACAAACCCTCCCAGTACTACATCAAATAGAAGGTATATCCGCCCAAGGAAAGCACCTGGGAATTATTAAGCAACTTACCTAATGCCCAGCTAGCCATCCAACAATACCTTGAGAAGAAGGCTAGGAAGGAAGGGACCCCAGGGAGTAAAGGGAATGATGTCATGAATTAAATTTCAATACTTGTATTGAAAACCCAGCAATTGAACCCCAGCCCTCAGGAAATGCCTTACACCAACATTGATAGACAGGGACCCGCCAGACAGCCAGTTGAGCCAACACCTGGACCACAGGAGATACCTTGCCCCAATCAGGAGGGACAGGACAAGCTGGACTACCAGAGGTCAAGATTGAAAATTTAATACCAGCATTGAAAAACCTGGAATCAAACTCTGACCCTACAAAGACAAATTGAGTCATCCACAAGGGACAGAGACCTGCCAGCCTGCTGATTCACATACTTGAGTTATTGAATTACTCTCAGACCCGCCAGCTTCTTAAGGATGATTCCCTGAATGATCATCATAATGCTGTCAACCTTATACCACCAAAGACCCAGACCTACACAGAGTTGCAGCTTGCCTAAAGGAGGTTAAAACAAGGCCTACTTCTAGCCCCACCAATGATCACCAGCTGCCACCAGTCTCCAGTCCAGAATGGGTAATACAATTAGCCGGCTCAAGTGATATGGTGAATAGCAGCAGCGGAACAGAGTAGTCACTTCTTTTTGCCAGAGCAAGCACAACCAGGATCTACCGCCCTCCAAACCTAAAGCCAAGATCCATGTCCTGATAGTGAATGGCACCCAGACCTGAAGTCTGCAAAGAGCAAAGAAGCAAAATCATATGGTATATGAACCCCAGCGGTATGGGGATGATCATATTGTCATTTTTGATAATAAAGTTTTATGAACCTTTGGTTTGAACAAATCCTACCTTATCTAGTTTTAGTAATCTTTCATCTCAACTCCAACTAATTAGACAATCAGGCAACCACCCCCTCTAAGACCAATCTGTAATAAGCCTCAGGCACTATACTGTCCCGCTGGAGCCCCCTTTGGACCTGTGCATTTTACCATATACCTTCCCAATCCTGGCTACTTGGAGTTTAACTTGGAGAAAATACTTGTTGCTGACCTCTTGGCTAGACTAGAGAGACATAAATTATAGAATGTGAAGAAAAGTAGTACAAGGTGCTGCCAAGATTGTTCAAATACAAGTATAATTATCTGCCTGCCTACTTTGTCCCCATGACTCTGCCCTTAACCCTGCAACCCAACTACCCAATGAAACCTTCTGCTGCCGCTGAGACCACGTCTACTCAACTGTTTAGAGTACTCTAAATTACTTTGACAGGATTGGTTGACTCTATGGTGCCCAACTCCAGGCCTTGGTCTTTACTTGGGCAATCTGTATTCTATATTATCAAGTTAGCACCCATCTTATGGTGGGCATTACCCACTGGCTTAGCGGTACCCTGCCCTGAGTCACTTAATGCCTCTTCCTATGCCTGGCTTCCTGACAATAAAGCCTAACTACTGGCTAGTTTGTATGAATTGGGCTGTCAATACCATTTTTATATGTCCTTTGAATTTTGACACTTGTGATGACTTGGTTGTGTTCATGTTTAAATTCAACAAATTTTCCTTCCTTTAATGGGTTGCATCAATTTTCACTCCTTCCAGATTATGCTACCTGCAGGCATCTGATCCTGGTACAGGTTCAGCTTGGAATGACCTCATCAGCCACGCTGTCTACGTAGTGAATGCTCTACATTCACTACCTACTATTATAGTAGAATCACTTTCCCAAATAAAGACAAGTTTATCCACATTTGTGTTGCCTTTTATAATCTTCAAGCATTTTCCTTCCTTTTTATCAACAGGAAACTATCTTCTCTCATTCCAGGAAATTTTGGATGTACCCTTAATTTTGCCTGAAGGCTAACCCAAGGCTAGCTTTAAACCTCAAGCCTATATAATAAAGGTTTCCTGATGTGTAATCTTGGATGTCATCCCCAAGAGCTGAACACAACACCTAATTAAGAGCAAAGCTAATTTGACACAATGATCCCTTTCTCAAGATATCCCCAACTCAAGCCCTATGTTAAACCTGCCACTGTGCTACCTCCTGGTTGACTTGTGGCTTTTCAATATAGTATATTAATTACACTATTCTCTAATAAACTACATCTTATTCCTAATCATGTCCTTTCAATTTGTACTGTTATCTTTCTCAATCTAAATACTGAACTATTATTTGTTCAGTTGCAAAACCTTCCTGCTATTCAAAATCAGAAATTAAATAGGCTACTTAATAACTTAAATGATCTCATTAAATCCTCTCCAGAAGCATATCACAGCCTTTGAATCTCTGGTTACTTCCAGTTACGCTTTAAAAAAGCTTAATTATATGGGGTTATATAATCAAAATTGAGTTTGATTACTCAAGAAAATTAAATAAAAATAAAAATGTAAGCTAAAAAAATCCAAGAAAATAATAATAATTCTTTAAAAAAGAAATATTTAAAAATTAATTAAAAAATACTG
The DNA here is from genome assembly GCA_014839935.2 of Entomophthora muscae. Lineage (NCBI taxonomy): Eukaryota > Fungi > Entomophthoromycota > Entomophthoromycetes > Entomophthorales > Entomophthoraceae > Entomophthora > Entomophthora muscae. The sequence continues at coordinate 134,426 of QTSX02007194.1, forward strand.
GAAAATTCTTTTAAAGAAAGCCTGTTTTCAAAAAAGAAGCAGCAAAAATTTATAAAGATAATGAAAAAAGAAATGAGCAATACTCTACTGCAATAAAATATTCTCTCTTAAAAACAAAAATATAAAATTATGAAAAAATAAGATTACAATATCAATTTAACTTTTTATAAACCAATACCAAACAATATAATAAAGAGTAAAAGCAAACAGACATTTGTAATATTTGCAATTTAAAAATGTCTTTAGAAAAAAAGTATGTAAAAAATTACCACTTTCAGAATCTATAAAGGATGTCTTAAAATTATTAATTAGCATAAAAACTTTTATGTTCATAAAAAGAGAAGATAAAAATATATCAATGAATTAGATTTGAAATCTTGTGGTATGGTTATAGATTATAAGGAATTTTTAAGTTGACAGTCTTTCATTTGAAACCAATAACCATTTTTTATTCTAAAAAACCTATTCTTTATCAGGATTTGCATTTTTATTTAGAATACAATAAAGTTAAATATGAATACCATGATTTTTTATCTCAAATATTGTCTCATAATCTATTCTTTTCAGATGAATGTCTAATAAGCCTTCTTAAATTAGTTAAGTTTAAAAAATAATAATATCAAAGTATGGACTGATAATGGAATCTATTTTAGATCCTATGAATTTTTATATTATTTATTTAAAGAGGCAAAAAATACATTGCATGGTCTAATAAATACTTAGATTTGTAGAATGTCACAAAAAAGCATAGTTGATGGTCACTTGGTGTAATATCAAAAACATTTAAAGATAGAAAATCAGCTTTATATTAGTAGTATAAATAATCTTAAAAACATTTTTGAAAAGAAAAAGAAAAGAATTATATAAATCTGTGTTATCAGGCTCAGATTTTCTCAAAAGTCATTCTTTTATATTTATGAAAGAAAAGTTAGGTCTATAAAAAGAAAGCTTTTAGTTAAATATATGGGCATAAATATTTCAAATTTGATGAAAGATGGGAAGTTATATACTTCAACTTTAACATTTGAAATATTCTCATAATATCTGAGATAAATCTATCATTGTAATTATGTGATGATACCATAGAAACAGAAATGTCAGAAGATGCTAGTGGTGCATTAGGGCAAGTCCATGAAGTAGGGTGGCTTACTATAGTGTGAATTTCAAATAGAGTTATTAGTCTTTCAAAAACAACAACTTTTTTCTGAAACAAAATAAGAGAAGTTCTGATGATCCAAAGATAAGGTAATAGCATTTAAGGCTTTGGGGCTGCTATGACTCTCCCATGCAACTTATCATAGTTATTTTTAGTTTGTATAATTTACTTAAGATATTCTCAGTATTATCAAAGGTTGAAACTTTCAATTATTAAAATTGATGAAATATTTTAAAAAAAATCTAAGCCAAAGATCAATTAAAGATTAGGGATTGATTTATTTTAACCTTTCTGAATAATTTGAATATGAACAATGTAATTAAGTTATAAAATATTCAATCTGGCACTTAGGCATAAAAAGAAAAATAATGAACCAAATCCATCCATATTATTTTGTGATCCAATCCAGAAGATCCAAAAAATGGTTTTGACTGTATTCACACAATTGCTGTGCCCGTCCCTACCCTATTCATAGTGATAATATCAAGAAGGGATATACTATCTTATTTTTAATGTGGTAAATATTTGAGCACTATCTGCATATTACGAGGTACAGTAGAAACTGGGATGTCAATTTCTGTTGGAACAGTATTATCAAAGAAATGTGTTTTTTTTATCTTTGTATGATTGGTTTTTCTTTATAAATCAACAATGCATTCATATGCAAATTCTTAATATTAAAGATTGAAATATTTACTATAAAAAATAAGTTAGACTGGCTTGATAAATAAGAGTGTGACAAAGGTACTATTTCATATATTTACATGGTGACTTTAGAAGCTTTTCGATAAACCCAATTGCCAAAGTTTGGGAAACAATTTTGTAGAAAAATTGACATAATTCAGGTATAATCTTTCTCTGTAATTGATGCTAGGAATAGTATTGTAGAGATTAAAGAAAATTACTGAGAAAAAATACCTTTTATATTTAGTGAATAAGTAACTGTAATAAAGAGGAAAATACTAGCAATTAAATGCTTTATTTGTAAAAGATTGTTCTATTTCTTTGAATTTGCGATAAATATATTTTTTAAAAACAATAAATGTTTTTTAAAACATAGATTATAAAAATAAGGTTATTTAAGCCGAAACTGACAAGAATTTGCTTGGCTAACTTGGCGAATATTGAAGCAGGCAATACATATTAAAAGGTACTAGCATAACTTTAATTTCCCAAGAAAGATGTGGGACGGGTTGCGCAGTAACAAGAAAAAGTAATTTATTTAGGGTTTTATTTTGTAAAAGTCAAGTTTCTTAAAATTTTCATTATTTTCTTCTTGAGTTATAATCATCTTTGTAGTCCATTTGTAATTATTTTTTCCCAAGGTCGACATCATTTTCGTGAGCATTCCGGGAATTATTCACTGGACGTCAATCTAGACGATATCATAGGCGTCTTAAGTAACAAAAGTTTCTTTCGGTGTGATTTGAATTATTTCAGGAGTGTATGATGCTGCAGGGACTTCATAGTCATCTTTAGAGAAACGAAATTAAAAGCTCAACAAGAGGTTCTTGTATAACTCCGTGAGAAGGAAAGGGAACAATGGGGATTTGAGAAGAGTCTCGCTTAGATTTTCATAATTTTGTTTTGTATACAAGTGTATGGACACCCTGTGTACTTCCCAAGGAGAGAAGGTTCTTTTGGCTCAATGCAGACGTCAGTGGACAACAGGTCTTTAATGAAGAAGCTTCGTGGTTTGGCTCGGAAGATGAGGATGAGCCTGTTTCATTAGTCGGCCATGGCGCTGATCGGTTGCTGTATGAAGGAGAGCTGAGGTATCTTAGCTAGCGCAGAGAGAATTTTGGCTTGTGTGAATTGGAAATCTGTCCTTTTACGGGCTCTCAGCTAAGCGACGAGTACACAAAGCAGGTGCTTGCTCAAGAAGCTTTAGTCATTAATTGTAATTTTAATGAAAATAAAAGGAAATGCCTCTATTTATACCGTCACTATGAAGTTAAAATTGGCTTGACCTCAGAAATGAGACCAGATGAACTCAACCTCTTAGTTGTTTGAGCCACCACATCGAACCTCAGGAGATAAGACCAGAGGAGCTGTAATGCTTTCATCAACAAAGCGTCAAGAGCTAAGCAGTGACATACTAAGCCTGAATATATAGTATCAAATCAAGAAGCGGGAAGGGGTTTGGAATGCTTTGATTGGGGGAAATTGTGAGGATACTTTATTATTCATATGCAAGTGTGTGATTGTGATCAAGGCAGTTCAGGGCATAGTAATTGTATTGCATGATCTGGGATTCATTTCTTCATGGGGGTGGGCTCCTGATTCATCTAAAAATGTGGTGAATAGCATTAGGTGTTTGTAGGGAAGGTGCTTGGGATTTGCGGTGAAGGATATCAGTTTCTGCCAAGTTTCAATTAACTGATTACTTGACCACACCGCTTAAATGTTTTGAGTCACTACATCGAACCGCTAAACATTCAACCATCCACATACACACAGAAATTAATATTTATGAAAGCAAGTCTGTCTGTAATGCCGTCTTGAGTAGGCTAAAGCCGTAAGGGATTGATTTGATTTTCGGTAAATTCAATTCTAAAAGTTACTGCCCAAGACAAAATCTTAATTTGACTCATCCTTAAATAAAATCTTTACAAGCATCTTTGAAAGCACAAAGGTTAAATCCGGTGGAGTGTGGCCTAGACTATGTCGAAGTGAAAATATAAGCCACTCAGACTTTAATAAATTTATATGCAAATGCTTAATTTTCAAAACACTGGTTCCTTCCTTGCAACTGTTTCAAAGAGGATTATCATATAAATTATAAAACTCCAGATTGTGCTGATTAAAATTGAGAGAGTTTAACATATTGATTAAGATACATTTATATGATTGGATGTTTAAAATTCTGGCTGAGAATTGAATTAACTGGAGAAAAAGCTTGGTGAATTTAAAGAAATATGATTCAAATTGTTTATGATAATTGTATTAAACTAGTCCTTACTTTAAATCAACATCGATCCAGTAGGCTTGGTGAGCAAAATGGGCAACTAGCACCCATGCTCTGGATGAAGGATAGGACAGCCGATTGACATAGTTGTAATATTAGTCCATATTAACTATGATAGTCTGATCAGAAGTTATTATTGGGCTAAGTTTTAGCGGGATCTGATTGTGGAATAGAGGATCCTGGCATTTTTTGGCTGCTATCAATAATCATATTTCTATATAACTCTCATACTTGATATCAAATAAAGTATCAATTATTAGATTTACATTATCTTCTTATACACACTAGCTTAGAGAATACTCAGTCTAGTTTTTAGCAATAAACAAGTTGTGATTTGAGTTAAGTGTTATATATCTATTAACCACCTATACATCTGAATACAACATTTGATGCTCACTCAATGAATCAGAACAACAGTGCACATCACCCCGGTGGCAACTTCTTTTTTGCCAGAGAGGTGATGGAGAAGAACTTCTCCAGGCTTTCCTCTGGCACCTGCAAGAACACCCTGAAGGGCTGTTCTCTGAACCCAGTAGATTGGCTGGCGTGCAAGATGAGGTCCAAACAACCATATCTTTTTCAGCCAATTCATGGTGGATATTCAGCATCTGCAGCTATTGAAAAACCAAGCTTTTCTTCACTTGGACGTCCCAATCCCTCTGGAAGTCCATGGTAACACTGAGCCAACCCAGAAACAGCTGGATCAAGCCATTGGTGGAATGGATGAAGGTGCAACTCAAATAGGAGTAGCACAAGAAGACAGGCTATTCTTTCCTCATACAGCACTCCTGCAAAGTAGAAATTTGGTAACTTCATAGAGATCACACCCAACCAGCTGCACCTTCAGTTATAGACAATGGATCAAACAAAAAAATACCTACATAGTTTTGCGCATCCTGAAATCTACTACAACCAACTCTATTTGGGGTATCAGTTGTCCATTATATCAAATCAAGGCAATTTGATTGACGGTCAACAGGCTTTCTTAAACAAACTATACAACAAACTCTTCATTGCATTTAACATTCTGTCAAGGGTCTGGATGTACAAGCATTCTTGCTACTGCCAACCTACTTAACATCCAGCCATTGCCTGATTTGGTGCCCTTCCAATATACTGTTTGGCATACCGAGAATGGTAACCAAGCAATATCACATGACTGTCCAAGTATCCAGCAACCCAAACTCATCCTGCACATGATCAACCCTAGGTTTGATCTGACTAAATCTTTGCCACAGCCCAATCTATATAAGTCTAAAATATTATACAATAAAAGATACTTCTCTTCTCTCCAAATTTAATATAAGAAGCTTACCCATAAGGCGCTCCTTATCACTGGTAGCAGCTACAGTGTTTTTACCACACCCATGAAAAAGAAAATGACTGACCAAAACCCGCCCACCTTCGCTCACGTACTCAACCAGGCCACATCCCAGGAGACCTGGAAAACGTACTTCCGCGCCCACAACATCAACGAAGATATACCTAGTGGATGCACTGTATTCAAAGGTCTGGTCATACCCAAAGCATGTGCAAAGATAATTCAAAACAGTTGCTCTCCTCAACCACAAACAAATGCACAACTACCTATCACAGGTGAAGTTACCAACACCAAATACATTGGTATCAACAAGTTCTTTGGTAAAAACAAAGAAAATGTCATCAACTGGCTAGACCACTCAGCCGCTAAACTCCGCGCCAGCCGCATCCCCCATGAGAAATGGGTCCAGGAAGCCAGCAAGCGCCTGTAAAAGGCCGCAGCTAACTGGTTTGCCACATGGGTTGGCTCACAAACTGACAACCAGCTTGACAACTGGAAAGAGTTCAAAGCCAACATCACCCACAATTTCTGCGTCACCAAATCCCTCCAGAACATTGCAATACAGCTCAGTAATCTTCCTCAGAAGACTGCTATCACAGCTTACGCCAATGAATTCGAGGAAATACACCGCAAAATCCAAAACCCAGCACAAGCTGATAACATACACACCAGAGCATCATTCATCAACAGAATGAAACCCTCTGTTGCTGCCCTCATCTGCCCAGAGGCCAACACCTCCATGCCCGCGCTCATTGCAGAAGCCAAGCGCGCGGAAAAACGCGCAAATATGGAATATGCTACACACAATGACAACTGCTCCTCAAACAAAAATGGCAGAGAAAACTCCAATGGCAATAAACGCCAAAACACCAATCATAGCAAAGGAAACTCCAATTGCAACAATGGCAATCACAGCCAAAGCGCAAACCGCTTCTGTCCCAAGAAAGAGGACACTGCTGAAGTAAACAATGCTGAAATAGCAACCCACTATGAATCTGACCCCACATTATCTGACCTTGAAAGTATCAAAACAGAGGAACAGGTAAAAGAGGAGGGGGAACAGGCTTAAGTGCCCCTGTCTCCCCCAACTTGACAAGAAACTGTATCAAGGCATGAACTTTGCTGCTTGCATCCCACTTGTCCTGCAATCCTCCATTTTTATGAACTTGAAAATTAAAGATCACTCACAACTTCTTGTCTATCCATGCTCTAAAAAATCACATACACATAAAATTTTATTTGACTCTGGTGCACAACACACTATGGTTAGCAAACGTTTGTAACCATGTACAAAATACCAGTTGCAAATCCAACTTTGAATATTCTAGAATGGCAGATAAATCAAAGGTTCTACTTGAAGGCAAAACAACTCCCTTCAGAATTGAACTACAAGCCATAAAAACGTCCATCAAAGGACTTTTCATGAACAACATAAACTACAAGATTGTAGCAGGCATGAACTGGTTCACCCAAGTGAACCCAAGTATATGTCAGAAAACAAATACCATAACCATCAAATGCAACATAGTCAATTTTAACATCCTCAAAGAACCCAACGACCTCATTCTAAGAGACACAGTATTTGTCCAGGTCATAAACCAAGACAACTCAGAGCATCTAACTAAAGATACTAACCTCCACATAATGAGGTACACCAAATTTAATAATATACTAACAACAAAAATCCAATGCCCAGAACTTGCGGCACTCCTAAACAAATATGCTCATGTATTCAAAGAAGAAGCCACAGAGTTACCCCCCAAACAAGAGGTCAAACATGACATTGACTTGTGCAAAGCCATGCCCAAACCTGCACCCCTCTACAGACTCTCTCTCATGGAGACCCAAACCCTCAAAACACAAATTGAGGACAATCTAGTAAAATGATTTATTCACCTGTCTGAATCCTCATGGGGGGCAGCAGTGTCTTTGTAAAGAAAAAGGAAGACACCCTGCGTCTAGTAACTGACTACAGAGCACCAAATGCAAGCACAGTAAAGAATAAATACTATCTTCCACTTATAGAGGATCTGTTTGCAAGACTCTCCAGAGCAAAGATTTTCTCAAAGATTGACCTCACATCTGGTTATAAGCAAGTTGAATTAAAGGAAAAGAACATACCAAAAACTATGTTCCGTACACAATTTGGATCCTTTGAATGTAGAGTAATGAAATTTGGGATGACCAATGCTCCCGCAACATTTGTCACCCTGATGAACCAAGCACTAAACAGTCTCTCAGACACATTATGTTACCTCAACAACATCATCATATTTTCAAAAACAAAAGAGGAATACCTAACACATGTCCGCAAGACACTCAATCAACTTGCAAAGCATAAACTATACGCTAAGCCTAGTAAGTGCCAATTTATGAAAAAGGAACTCCTGTTCTTGGGCCACATTGTCTCTGACGGCGGCATCAAAGCAGATCCATACAAAATAAAATCAATAAATAACATGCAACGCCCCACCTCCGTTAAACAAGTTTGATGCTTTCTTGGAATGGTAGCTTACCTAAGGAAATACATCAAAGACTGCGGAAAGCTCACCACATCAATCAAGGACTTAATCAAGGGTAATGCCAAAAATAAATTTATCTGGAAACCAAGTGCAACAAGAATTTCCAATTATTAAAACAAGCTTTGATTGAAGCACCAATTTTGCAATACCTAATAACAACATATGCTACAAGCTTGAGTTAGATGCCAGTGACACCACCATTGGCGCAGTCCTGCGCATCCGCTAGCCAGGGCAGCAAGACTTCCTTCCAGTATGTTATGAAAGCAGAAAACTGACCAAAACTGAGCAGAGATACCCAATACACAATAAGAAATTGCTAGCAATATATCACGCATGCAAGAAATGGAGATGTTACTTAGAAGGACATTTAAACATCCGGGTGCTAACAGACCATAAATTCTTAATATATTTCAAAACTCAAAACTCACTTGCACGGAGACAGGCCAAGTGGATGTCCCTGCTGGAGCAGCTTAATTTGGACATCCAATATAAAAATGGGGCAGAGCTGGTCACAGCTAATGCTCTCTCTAGACTAAGTCAGCCTAGATTGGATCATCCTGACCACCTGGACCCTGACTGTCTAAACCTATACAACACTGAGTATAAAACCAAAGGGAAAGACCCCTCAACACACCAACTGACCCACAATACATTAGTAAGGAACAAAAAGTATTCTCATGTATCAAATGGCACAGTATACCAAAATCATTAACAACAAGCATGTCCCGTGTATCCCACTTGTACAAAGAGTTGACACCATATTAAGACATCACCACCTACTAGGACATAAAAAGTGTCATTTTCTGAGGCGCAGCACAGACACACAATAGGAAATCCTAACCTTAGGATTGGATTTGTACTAAGTCTTGGTTAGATGGCAGGGAAGGCTATGTGTTTACCTTGCAGCCCTGGAAGAAATACTCTACTAGTAGTGGCTAGAGAGAGGCAAGGAAGTACAGAAGACACAAAGACAAAAACGTGAATAGAACTTAATTTTTATTGGTGAATATGAAATGGAATATATAGTGGTTAGGAATACCACAAAACACTACTAGGACAGTAGGATCACTTGCCACCAGCATGAGTGGGGCAAGTGAGTTGGCAGGATCAAGAAACTAAACAATTTTACTTCCTGATTCAGTCATCAACTCATTTTGAGAGGCAAAAGCAAAAGCAAGAGATTTGTCTTCAAAATGGCACACCAAAGGAGAAATTGGAACATGGTGAATAGCAGTATTCACAATATTGCCCTCCCCTAGATTGGCCTTAGGGGAGTGATATTTACAAAGGAACTTTGCGTGCACTTGAGCAAAAGAACGGCCACTGGAGAGGAGCTTTACAGTGTATTTGGACCCTCGTTTAAAAGTCACTTCTAAAGGGCCAATCCACAGAGAGTCCAACTTATGTGCGCAACCACCTACTCTGTGTTGGTAGTAAAGTAAATGGTCACTAACATCAAACTCAGGAAGGGGGCGTCCAGCATTATCAGGAGAGAGCTCAAGCATCTTAGTCTTGTATGCAGAAGTGTAGGCAGTGGCCTGTATATCAATTATGTGGTTGACTAGATCCTTGATGTGGTTGTCAGGATTCATGGCCTTATCAGAGGTAAGCAGGGGGCCCCCAAGAGCAAAGGGGTAGTAGCCTCTTGCCCATACAGCATAGCAAAAGGGGAGTATCCAGTGACACAATGTTTGCTAAGGCAGTATGAGAAGAGAGAGGCAGGTAAGTATAGGTCCCAGCTGGCAGCGTCAGAGTAGGTGAGCTTCCTCATGATAGAGACCAGTGTTGAATTTGCACACTCAACTGCCCCATTGATAGAAGGATTGTAGGGGGCAGAGAAGGACTGGTGTGATCCCAAATCTTCAACAACAGAGGTTACCAGCTTGGCATTAAAGTTAGTCCCATTATCTGAGAGCAACACTTGAGGACAGCCATGGCAATAGAAAGCATCTTGTAACAGGAAGGCAGCAGTTGTCTTAGCTGTGATGTCTTTTGTAGGGCAAGCCACTACCTACTTGCTGAAGTGATCAACCGCAATCAGAATAAAGCAACACCCAGAACATGAGCGGGGGAGAGGACCTACTGCGTCAATGCTGACAGTGTGAAAGGCATGTTTCAGGGGGACTAATTTGAACTCGTGAGCAGAAGCTTGAGGCCTCTGCAGCTGGCAGTGTGGAAGCTAGCTATGACGTCTGGGATCAGCAGGCAAAGGTTCTCCCAGAAGTAATTCTTTTGAAGCCAGTCAAAGGTCTTGGCAATGCCTCCATGCCCAGTCTCTTTATGAGCTTGCAACACCAACGAGAGGCAAAGACTGGGTTGTACATAAGGCAGATACTGGTCTCGTACCTTCTTGAAGAGCTGATTGTTGTGTATGAGGGTATCTTTGGATAGCTTGGACAAGGCCAGTTGTACCTCTTCTGTCTCATTTTCCCAAGAAGAAGGGTACCCAATTAGTTTATATAACCAATTGGCCTCCGCAGGATGCAAAGCAAGAATGGGCATTCTGGAGATCCCATCAGCGTTCTGGTGTTGAATCCCAGGGCAATGGAGCACAGTGAAGTTGTATCCTTGCAGACGTAGAGCCCATCTAGCTAGGCGCCTTTCAGGCTCCTTAAACTGTTGTAACCACTTAAGCAAAGCGTGATCAGTGACAACTAAGAAGTTGGTACCATATACTAGTGACAAAACTGCTTGACTGCATGCAGCACGGCAAGGCAATCCTTCTCTGTGACACTATAATTCTTCTCATGTTTGTTTAGCACGCGGGAAGTGTAAGCCACAGGATGGTCTACACCCTTGTTGTCTGGTTGGGCCAGAATGGCTCCAATAGCAAGATTGCTAGCACTGGTGTACAGGATAAACTCCTTATCATAGTCAGGATACACTAGGATTGGCGCCTCTTTGAGTTTTTGCTTAAGGGTCTCAAAGGCTTGCTGTTAACTGGCGGTCCATTTGAAATGGACATTACGTAACAGCTGTACTAGAAGCTCACTAGTATTGGCAAAGTCAGGGATAAACTGTCTATAGTAGCCTATCATCCCTAGAAAGACTTGTACCTCTTACAGGTTGGTGGGCGCAAGCATTTTGTTGATGGCTTCAACCTTCTTAGTCATTGGGCAAATCATGGTCTGGGTTACTTCATGGCCCAAGAATTCAAGACGGTCTTTGAAGAAGGCGCACTTGGAAGGTTTTAGCTTAAGGCCAGATTCTCAAATCTTTATGAATACTTCCTTGAGATGAGCCAGGTGATTGGTGAAGGTAGCGCTGAAAACCGTTATATCATCCAAGTATACTAGGACACACGACAACTTCAAGTCAAGGAGGATGGAGTCCATGGCCCTTTGGAAGGTGGCCAGGGGCGTTGCAGAGTCCCTGCAGCATGCGAGTAGGCTCAAAAAGCCCTTCAGAGGTAATGAGCGCGGCTTCTTGACAATCCTTGGGTGATAGGTCAACTTGCCAGTATCCAGATGCCAGATCCATTACAGAGAAGAACTTAGAGCCTCCAAGACGTTGGAGGGCATCATTAATACACAACAAAGGGGTATGAGTCATTCTTGGTCAAAGAGTTCAATTGGCAATAGTCCATCACAATACAATGACCCCCATCCTTATTCTTTATGATGGGTAGCAGGGATGCCCAAGGACTTAGGGAAGGCGCCAGCAGCCCAGTGTCTAACAGTTGTTTGAGCTTTTTAGATACCTGGGCGTCCTCTACACAGCTGTGGCAATATGGTTTAGCACGGAAGGGAGGAGCGTTGCCAGTGTCAATCTGATTAATAATGCCTTTGGCTAGCCCATAGTCAGTACTGTCCTTTGCAAAGATGTTGGAAAATTGGTCTAGCAAGTTTAGCACCTCTTTCTGTTTAACCAGGGACAACTGTGAGAAGTCTTGCGCAGTGAACAAGGATAGGACTTGGGGCTCATCCTCAGGTAGATTAAAGTCTTGGAACGTGCCAAAGGGATGAAGAGACAGGACATCAGGAGCGCTCAACAACTTGCCATATCCAACAACCTACCCTCTAGACACGGTCATTGGGGAGAGCAGTCAGGTTGGCTACCAACAACTGTACAGGGTCCTTATGGGGGACATCTAGGATCCCAGGATAGAGATAAGGTTTGTTGCGTCCTAACAAGGTGGAAGAGTACAACTCCAAAAAGGTTTGTTCAAGTAGTTCATATGATATCTGGGAGTCTAGGATGGCCTGGGAGCCAGGTGGGAGGGTGACAGCAGACATGGCTAGGAGAGGGATCCCTTCAGACGCAGGACAATCCATGAGTGGACATTTCATGTTTGAGGAGTGGGTCCAATATTTGAGGTTGAAAACCCTAGTGGGATATTCCAAGGCACATGTCTTGAGCTGTTTCCTGGGAACTTTAACTGGCTCTTCAAAGATCAGAGGGACTTCATACCCCAGAATAGAGAGCTAATCATCTTTAAGTTGATTATACCATTATATTCCCTAAGGAACTGTGTGCCAACTAAGAGATTTTAACTCTCATTTTCCAAGACAACTGCTGGCGAGGCTAGGAGAAGCTTGACAAACCACATGAGTAGAGCAGAGTATGTCCCTATGGCACGGGTCATAGACAGTCCAGCCGTGCCATATGACTGATGATAATTAAGGTCAGGGGCAAGTTTAAGTTTCTTCACCAGCTTGGAGGAGACAACGTTGACTGGCAAGCCAGTGTCTAGAACTGCCTTGATCTTCACTTTTTGAATGGATATCTCTACTTGAGTGGTAGTGTGACCAAAGGGGGGAAGGACAGCCAAGATATCTTGATCCTCTGCTATTTCCTTATCCCACTTCTCAATCATGAATCTTAACCCTGGGAACTCCTTATAAACAGTCTGGTGAGGGAGTGAAACAGATACATTCTTGAAGACAGCGTCAGCAACCTCGGCAGCTTCTTCTGACAACTCTACTAGCACGGGGGACCTCTTAGCCTGAGTAAGGTAAGGGCAAGAGAAAATTTCTTTGGCTTCAGGCAAAGGCTTAGTGGTAGTTGTAGTCTTTCCTGAGGGTAATTTATAGGGGACTGTAATGGTTTCAGAAACATCCAGGACAGAGTACCCATATGCATCAGCATTGTCAGTATCAGAGTCATCCAGGTCAGAGTCTTCAGAGATATTGTGAAACAAGAGGAGGATAGGAGGAGCCTCATTATCAGCAGGCTTGGCGTCAGATATAGAGGGAGGGATTGAAAGAGACTGAGAAGAATTGTCAGCCAAGAGCAACTCTGCCTCTAGGTTGACTGTTCTTTTCCTGCCTGCTCTTTCAGATCAGCTCCTTCAACCCAAGGGTTGGTGCAGACTCGAGAATGATGACCTATCTGACCACAGTTTTGGCAACCTTGGCGTCAAGGAGGATTTTGCAAGTTCATGGTAAGAATGTGAGGACCACGGGAAGATGAAACAGAGTTAGAAGTAGCTCAATCTTCCCTAACAACTGCTCCAGAATGGGTAAAGTGCATATCCTGCAACAACGTCTTTATGCTCTTCATGGAGGAAAGCATAGCCTTATGGTTTTTGAAGTGAAGGAAAATAAGTTGGTTAACCTTGAGGGCTTGAGTGCAAGCCATGTAAGCTTCATGGGCTGTCAATTGTCTGCTTGTTATCAGTTGCTGTCCTTCCATGTAGAATCTGTCTATAAACTCAGCTAGTGTCTCTTTAGGCTTGAAAGCAATATGTATGAAGGCGTCCTTCTTTACTTCCAGGCTAAGGTCACCATCAAACTTGTCAATCAGAAGCTGCTTCATATCTTCCCAGGTCTCAATGGAGGGCAGCTCAGGCACCACCACCTCCTGGCAAGTCGGATGTAGACAGGTCAGAATATATTCTTTCTTAACTTCATCTGAGGCTCTTCTCATGGCAGCTTCATAGATAGTTAGTAAAGCTGCAATGGTTGAGGTTCTGGGGTCAAAGACTTTGCTTAAAGGTAGGCTTAAAATGTGCTTCTGGAGTTGGACCACCACTGTTGCTATAAAGTACGTTTATACATGGGGAGAACTATGCTTCAGATTCAGAGAGGGCTGTCTAGCCTACAGCTGACAAACACTATCTTCAAGGGTAGTCAGGGTCTCAACAGCGAGGGCACCCTATTGAAAGCTTGAGTGGTCTGTTGTGCAGTAGTATCTAGGCGTTGACCTTGGGTGGTCACTATTGTGGAGAGCTCAGCCAGTTGAGAGGTAAGTAATGGCCCCACTGAGAGGCAAGTGGCAAGCCTGTCGTTCACAGAGTCAATCAATTCACTCATCTCTTGTACATCTCTATCCAGCTCAGTATGATCCCACTTCAAATGATCCACCTTGTTGGCTAGGGCAATTATTTCCCTAGTGCATTGGATTCAAGAGGCTCCTGGTAAACCAGGGCAGCAACCATCTTTGTCAACAACCCCAACTGGACTAGCAACAGTTGCCATCATCTTGCGTAAGGCAGCAAGTTCTTGCTGTAGCTCAGCAACTTGAGCATTCAACTCAAGAACCTGGGGGTCAGGTTGAGGCGCTTCAGCAGGACGTCCTTGACTGCAATTAGTTGTACGTAGCTCTCAAATAGTGTCCCATATTCTTTGCTCTTGATCTGCCAAATCATCAGAAGGGGGAGAGGGCGGAACATCTGGCTTGAGCGTAGCTAATTCATTCACTTGATTCTGGAGTTTGGCTATAGCAGCAGCAGTGGCAGCTCTTTCTTGATCAAACACCGCACTGAGTTCATTAAGGCCACTAGCAGCAAAGTTTGCTACCTTCTGTAGCTGCTTGAAGGAATACATGCTGAATGCATTGAGCTGTTGTACAAGCCGTTTGAAGTTGGTGAGATAAGAATTTAAGATGGAATCTACTTGAGTTTTCCAGGGTTGTTCTAGCTGGTGAAACTTGTGTAGACACTCTATCACGTATTTGGGAATGGACTGGCACATTCCTTCAATAGAATTAACCAAAAGGGTCTGGGAGGTAACAGAGTTGCGCTGATTGTCAGGTACCAAGGAAAATAGGGAATGAATCCACTGTTGGTAGGCAGCAAACTGGTCCCAGTGATGGGTAACTGCTGCTTGTAGAGACGAGATTTCTTGGACGTGGAGCCCCAACACCATTTAATGGTGAGCCAAGGCAAGCTGCACAAAGCACAATAGTAAGTGCTCAGCAGAGCCAGCTGCTTAGAGGAGATGTTGTGGAAATTGAGGAGTAACAATTAATTTGTAGTATTCAGCCCAACTGAACTGCTGCTGAAGGCAAGGGATGGCTCCTTCACGGGCTATCCCAAGGGCTACCAACATGACTTGTTCTAAGTCAGGGGTACCCATGGGGTAAGCAACTAGGCGGGGACCATTCCCAAGGTTCAGTACAGTAGGGACAATAGGCAGGTTGGCAATATCTTCCTCAGTAAGAGGGCTAGTAATTTCAGGTGAAGTTGGCTCTTGTATAGGCGGAGGCAAAGGACCTGAAAACGTGGATGTGAAAGAGATAACTGAGAGGCTTACAGCCCTGTAGTGAGCACCATTCTTTTTGTGTTCTGAGGCGCGGCACAGACACACAACTGGAAATCCTAACCTTAGAATTGGATTTGTACTAAGTCTTGGTTAGATGACAGGGAAGGCTATGTGTTTACCTTGCAGCCCTGGAAGAATAATCTCTACTAGTTGTGGTTAGAGAGAGGCACAGAAGTACAGAAAACACAAAGACAAAAATGTGAATATAACTTAGATTTTATTTGTGAATACAAAATGGAATATATAGTGGTTAGGAATACCACAAAACACTACCAGGACAGTAGGATCACTTGTCACCAGCATGAGTGGGGCCAGTGAGTTGCGCAGGATCAAGAAACCAAACAATTGTACTTCCTGATTCAGTCATTAACTCATTTTGAGAGGCAAAAGCAAAAGCAAGATATATGTCTTTGAAATAGCCCACTGAAGGCGAAATTGAAACATGGTGAATAGTGGTATTCACAACATACACCAACAACAAGCACTACTTGAAAGGGAACTCCATATGGCATAAGGGGAGAGAGTTGGGAAAATCCAAGGGGTTTTAAAATTGTCACATATAATGCCATCTTAATTGGGATTTATTATCCTAAAAAATCATGAATCAAAAGCATAAAGCTCAAAAAATCTCATAAATGAGCATCATAATTTAAACAAGGCCATTTTTAACAAGTGGTTTCTGTAAAAGAATGCAAAAATATTTTCATAATCCTCAAATAGAACCAAAAACTCAAAAACCTAGAAACCAGGTAATTTAGTGCTTTTTGGACCCAAATTGTCAGGAATGACAACTTCTCTGTACCTGAAACCCAAGGTATAAACCAGGTTCAAACTAAGAACAAAACCCTTTTCAGCCTGCCAGTTTGAAAGACCAAGAGCTCAGCCGCTTACAACCAATTAATGGTACACCTGTTAGTAAAGTCAATTAAAATCTGCCAAGATCTGAATCCTTGTCTGCATTACAGAGTTTTGCAAGAAGACTATCAGTGCCTGATTCTAGGAGTTTTCCTGAGGTACTAACACTTGATACCAGCAGTTTTCTTGGTAAAATAAGCAAGTCTAAACATGAAAATAGCCCTGAACTTGACCAAAGTCCAGGAAATGGCAGCGGACTGGAACACCTGTCCAATGCCTATATCCAATTTGTCAAACAGAAGGGTTCAAAGGCCTATTTTTCAGGGTAACAGCACCCATGTTGGTACTAATAATGTTGACAGTGGACTTTTCAAAACTTTTTTTGACATGGTCACTGTCAACTCAAAACTCAAAATCACCTATGTTTTTTGCTAGTTATGCTAGCTTAATTCCCATTTTTTAAAGTGTTCAGGGGCACAAACCCAAAAAACACAACAAAATCATGGCCATTTTGAAACAATTTAATAGTAAACTTAATAAAAAACTCAATTTAACCCAAGTTTTCCTTTACTTTTACTAATAAAAATTATTTTTTTATCAATTTGTTTTCACAACCTAAAAGTGTCAATGTTGACACTTTTTAAGCCAAACTTATTTTTAATACTAAAACTGAAACATCTAAAATAAAAAATTAAGTGCACATTTAATTTTTTTATTAAATTAATATATTGAAATAGGTATTGTGAATGAATCTGATTCTTGGAATGTTCATGTTATATATTTATCTGTGGCACTTACTATGTCAATAATATATTAAATGGATTAGTGGCTTTTGACAATCCAATAATTTAAGCATGTGTTACTATGTAAGTTACTATACAATTTATTATTAAAAATAATGTCAACACTCAGAAATGTCATCTATTTGCTTGTGATCATCTGCCAGGGTGTAATTAAGCAAATTAGAGTGGTGCAATTAAGCCTAAATTACTATGTTGCCTCTAATTGAGAATGTTGTAAGTGACAAAGTTAACACTTTACCCTTTTTATTACTGAATAAACCTTTTTTAAGAACTTCACATAAGTGCTATGGTAAAATATCACATTTTCACCCCCAAACTATGGCAACCGCCAGAATTAAATCATTCTGCAAGTTGACTTACTGAATGTCAACAATTTGTTGACATTCAGTAAGTTGACATTATTTTGGTATTTATCCGCTGGAATCAGGCATTTCCAAAACTAAGCTAATTTTTCATAGTGAATTATTAAGTCAGAATTACAAAATTAAAAAGGAACAGACATAATGTCAACACCATTTGAACAAAGGTTTAATTTTAAGCCAAAAAACTAATATAATTTACTATGAAAATATAAGTTTCTTTGTACTTTTACATTAAGGTCAACTACAGTAAGTAATATCTGGATGTTGACCCCAAATAAGAATCCATAAATTTCTTAATAAAATACACAATATTCTAAAAATAACTACTTTTTATATTTTATACTACTGTTTTTATTAAATATATATTAAGATAAGCATTGAACAAAGACATATGCCAACTTTCAGAGCATTCTTTGTATTATTTAGATATTTACTGTTATTTTAAACTCACTGGATAAACTATAGCTTATTTCTGGAAGTCCACTTAAGCCAAAACACATATGTTAAAACTAGAATTTATATATGTAATTATAATGACGACTTTGTGTCAAATTGATGTGTTGCCTAAATTGCAACAAAGGGGTTTGGCTAAGCAAACAAAGTGACATAATTTAAGCAAGATTTAATAGGAGAGTTGCTATAAAAGAACACTGACTGCCTGAATGTTAACACCTTCACTTATTTATTAGTAAAACACTGCCACTTAACAAAAAGCACACATACAATGGTATGGTAATTCAGGCCAAAGTACCCAGGGCTGTACTTTAGACTTCCCTCTACAATCCCTATTATTTAGTTTTCATAAGTTACATATACAACTCTTTAATTTTTTAAATTTAAAAATAATCAATTTTGGCCTTTAAAAACCAACTCCAGAAAATATTAACCAAGCTTTATAAGTGATTTACATAGTGTTTTTCCACTTTAATGCTGACTGTCAGCATGTCGACGTCAAAATTAAAGCGTTTTTTTATGCTGACAAACTAAATTAAATATTTTTGACTACTGTGACTACCAGAATGTTGACTTTTTATTTAAACATGGGTTTTTTCTATTCTTTAATAATAAAATAGCTCTAAAATTACTTTCTATACTTCTATAAACTATTTACTTAATAATAAAATTTAAAACAAGTGATTAATATTTAATTTTATTCATGTCTCACATGACTTTTCTTACTTTATGAACTCTACTCTAATTATTGTAGGACAAATCTTCCAAGAAGCCACAAAATAACCCCAAGTCAACCAATAAAGTACCCAAAGCCTCTGGAAAGGCCCAAAGTCCCTACCCCAACAAAAAACCAGCCAAAGAGTCCTCAACAAAACAGAAGACAAAGGAGAAGACCCCAGACCCTGAAAGCAAAGAGCCCTCCCCTGCCCTCTCCTCTTCTCCAAGCTGGTACCAATCAGAAGGAGATGAGGTTTCACTAAATAAGCAAGGGAGAAAGAAGATACCCAAGAGTCCAGAACCCCAGCCAAGCCCAGATGAATCAAGCTCAAAGGAATCAAGTCCCAAGGAATCAAGCTCATCCCAGTCCAGAAAGCGCAAGAATCCAACTCCAGATAATCCCCCTCCACCGCCCAATGAATCTGCACCTCCATCCTCCTCATCAAGTATCAATAAAGAAGATCCTGCTGATTACCTGTCTGACTATCATCAAGCACCAATTGGCCCATGGGATCCCCTAAAGGTTCACAATATATGTAACACAAAAGAGAGTTTAAGCTCCCAAAGAAGTTCCCTCGGTTTTTCCCTCTAATGTCTGTCAAAGGAGGTGCAAGTTTAGTCTGTGATGGCTATGTTTTCAATTGCAACAATCTGAAGAGAGCAGGAAGAAGCAAGCATTATGTATGTGAAGATAGAAGCTGTGCTGCCAGAATCAATACAGAATGATGGGATAAAGTCACTAGTGAAAAAGGAGAGCACACATGCAATGCTCCAATAAATCTTATTGAAAAGCTTCTAAAGTGGTACCTCTACCAAATGGTCCCAGTCTCCAAAGATGTCAAGGCTTCTGATCTGGCAGTTAAGGCCACCACACACCTAAGTAATGAGAACCTGAAGCTCCCTGACCGCAACCAGTTAGTGAAGTACATATGTGACAAATGCCGTGACCTAGTCCCCCATAAGAAATTAGCCATGGTTCAAGGAGAGTTAGTCTTAACAGAGGAGTTAAAGATGTTCAATGGTGATGAGGTATTCCTTTTACATGATGATACTCCTACAGCAGAGGCAAGAATTATATGCTATGCTACACAACAGAACCTGGAGCAGTTGAGGGATTCAGAGACCTGGTTATGTGATGGTACCTTTGCAGTATGCCCCGCCTTTTTTACCAACTATGGGTTGTACATTCCCTTATTGAAGGCAAGGTTCTCCCATTTGCCTACTTTCTGCTTCCTGGGGCAACATTAGAGATCTACACAAGGGCCTTTAAAATCCTTCAGGAGGGCATCAAAGCCCTACCCAGTAATAGAAAGAGTCCCCCTGGCCATAACACTAGAGCCAATCCAGATGATGATGAAAAGGATGAAGCCGCCCTTGCTGCAGAAAAAAAAGCTCAAGATAAAGCACTTGGCCCCTCAACTAAAATTATGGACTATGAAACTGCCCAGTATAACGCTTTTGTAAATACCTTTGATGGAGAGGTACAGGGGTATTTTTTTTCATTATCAACAGGCAACCAAAGGGTCTACCTGAGCTCAGCAAGCTCCACCGTCTAAATACATCAGGAAAGTGCAAGTTCTTAATTCAGCAGTTTGTAGCACTAGCCTTTGTAAAGCCAAAGCATGCTGGACAAGCCTTTGAGCTCCTATGCCAGGATCCATATACCAAGAAACATGATGGTGCCTTCTACCCTTTTATTGAATATTATGAACCACAGTGGATTGAACGTAAGGTCACTAAGCGCTGGAGCAAGCCCAGAGCCAAAGCCATCTGGAATTGCTACCAGGAAGTTCTTAAGGATGAGATGAAAACTACTTCATCTTTGGAGGGCTGGCATAATCATATCAAGTCCTCCTTTGGAATCAAGCCCAGATACAACACCTTCTACAAGCATCTCAAAGTCCAACAGGGGAAGACTGCTGCATCCATCAGAGATATTGAGAACCGCCCATCTAAGAAGAAGAGAACCACTAAAGAGAAACAGTATCAAGAGAAGATCAAGGACATTGTCAAGGCCAAATATAAGCTTTCAGAGATTGGGGAATACATCAAGAAGATTGCCACAGTTCTTAATGGCAACCAGGTTATTACAGTCTAGCTTTTCATTAAATTTATTGATTATTGCCTAATTTTTTATATAGTTCTTATATATTAAGTATAATATTTTTAAATAAATAGCTATTGTAAATAAATCATTAATCTTTTATGATACTGCTTTTATAAAATCATTGGTTTTTTATTTATAGTTTGATGCTTTAGACTGTATTACATGGCATATATTGGTATTTTACTAGTAAATTATATGTTTTTTGTAGTTTTCAATATATAAAAAAACTTTATATTCCTGTTTCTAATTGCTATATTTTGCTATAATACGTGAAATTTTATGTAGTACCTTTTTGTATATTGAATTTTTTTGTTTTATAAGTGGGAAAAAATTTATTATAGTAAAGATAGCTAATTTCATAGTAAAATAAAATAAAAGTGTATTTTTATGAATTTTTTTAATATTCATGT
This sequence comes from Entomophthora muscae, assembly GCA_014839935.2. Taxonomy (NCBI): domain Eukaryota; kingdom Fungi; phylum Entomophthoromycota; class Entomophthoromycetes; order Entomophthorales; family Entomophthoraceae; genus Entomophthora; species Entomophthora muscae. The sequence goes on from QTSX02007194.1 coordinate 155,584, forward strand.
ATAATTTTTTATGGACTTTTTAAAATCTATGTTGTCACATTACCCTAAAAAGTATCTTGAAGCTTAATTTTTATTAAGTAAAATGTTCAGGAAACAGGTTTCTGCTTATTAAAAAAGTGTCAACATTTAGTAGTCTGCATGAGTTAAAACTTAATTCTGACTTTTCAATGCTGTTGACATTAAAGTATTTTTAATTCTGATTATTGACATATAGTAAGTTGACTTGTGGAATGAGTCAATTCTGGCGGTTGCCCAAAATATTATTTTCAATAAATAAATACTTAACTTTGCTTATTTTTTGACTTATTTTTATATGTTTTTTTATTTTTATTCTGTGAACAAACAAGCACAGAAAATGGTTAACATTTGCTAGTCTGCTTAAATTTAATTAAGAGTACTATGTTTTTTTCATAATAAACTTTCAAAAAATGTTGAAAGTTTCAATGTTGTCAATAATTTCTACAATTCTTCTAGTTGTCAGTGATAATTCAGCTTTTTTTACTAATTGACACTCATAATGTTGCTTTTCATTTCTCACATATAAAACTTTATGTTTTACGTAATAAAAACATCTGTTTTTTGATATGTTGTATTTTTAATTTTTTTTCTTTCATATTATATTAAAATTTTTAAAATAAAATTCATATATAAACATACTACTTTTGCATGTTTATTTTTCTTTTAACTTGTTATTTAAATCTTTAATAAAATAAAAAATTTCCAAACTTTTTTAATATAAGGAGCGCCTTTTGGGGAAGCTTCAAATATAAAAGTAGGAGGAGGAGAAGTATGTTTTATTGGATGATACTTTAGACTTATATAGATTTAGCTGTGGCAGGGATATTAGTTGGACCAAACCCAGAAGCTGGTCATGTGCTGGATGGGTTTGAGTTGTTGGATACATGGACAGTCATGTGATATTGGTTTGTTGCCATTTCCAGTATGTCAAATGGTATATTGGAAAGGCACCAAATTGGGCAATGACTGGATGTTAGGTGTGATGGCAATATCCGGAATACTTGTACATCCAGACCATCAACACACCCTTCCTTAAGGGGTTACTCAGGTACATCAGGAGGGGGCTTTGTCTTGACAGCTGCCGCCTGATGTTCCTGGAGTTGTTTACTAGTGGGCACCAACTGGGTCAAGTGTTCTTCTTTGCTAGGATGGAGGCAAGACCTGTGGTACTTTTTGGTGATGGGCTCTTTGGCACCCTGGAACTTAACCAGGTAGGTGTTCCTGTTTGATTGGTATCTGATTATTCTTCCTGGTCCCCTGTGTACTGAGTCTATTCTCTTTCTGTTCCCGGCTAGGACCCAGACAGGGGAGTTGATGGGGAGTGGGTCCTCTGTTGAGGTTACCTTTTGAGTTTTGAGTCTCTTTATTTCAGCTAGTTTGGCTTTGAGGCGTATGTGTTGTAGAGCTGGTTTCTGTTCTACTGTGGGAGGTTTCCCGGGGGGATCTTTACATATGGTTGGTTATTGCGGGTGACTATTTCTGGCTGTACCGATATGTTAGTTCAAACAGGGAGTAGCCCGTCACTTGATTAAACAACCCCGGATACTAGTAATGCATGTTTCTTGTATAGCAGCCATGTTTCTTTGGCTTTGCCATCCATTGTTTTCTCCAGGGTTCTGATAAGGCTGCCGTTAAGGCGTTCAACTCTGCTGTTGGCATGTGAGCTGTAGGGCGAGGTTGTGGAGTGTTTGATGTTCTTTGTTTTTAGATTGTTGTTTACTATGTGGCCTGTTAGCTCTTTTGCTCCATCTGTTATGATGTAGTCTGTAGTGCCGTAGTCTGCTATGATTGCTTTATTGATGAGTTAATTTATTGTTTTTGCCTTGGGATCTTTTGTTGCCCAGCAGATGGGCCAACATGTGGCAAAGTAAATGGCTACAATTAGGAAACAATGATTTTTTTGGTTCCTGGGAAGGGTCCCACTACGTCCAGTCCCCAAACTTTAAATGGTTTGGGGTCAGGTACTGGGTTAACTATTGGCTGTGGCGCATTGGTGCTGGCATATTTTTCACATACTGTACACTTTTTTAGAACATCAATTATTTCCTGCTTCAGTTTGGGCCACCATACTATCTCTTTCAGTGTGAGATATAGGTTGTTAGCCTTTGTGTGTCCTAGCAGATGATGGTGTTTCAGTATAGTGTTGACTCTTTGTACAAGTGGGATGTATAGAATATGTTTATCTTTGATGATTTGGTATACTGTGCCATTTGATATGTGGAAATGCTTTTCATTCCTTACTGGTGTATCATGGGTTAGTTGATGTGTGGAGGGATCATTTCCTTTTGTCTTATAAACAGTGTTGTATAGATTGGGCCAGTCAGGGTCCAGGTGGTCAGGGTGATCCTCTCTTGGCTGGCATAGCCTAGAGAGAGCATCAGCCGTGACCAGCTCTGCCCCTTTTTGTATTGGATATCCAGGTTAAGCTGTTCCAGCAAGGACATCCATTTGTCTTGGAGCCGCGCAAGTGCATTCTGAGTTTTGAAATAGATTAAGGATTTGTGGTCAGTTAGCACTCAGACGTTTAAGTGTCCTTTGAGATAACATCTCCATTTCCTGCATGCATGATATATTGCTAGCAATTCTTTATCATGTTGGGTACCTTTGCTCAGTGTTTGTTAGTTTTATGCTTTTGTAACATACTGGCAGGAAATCTTGCTGCCCTGGCTGGAAGATGTGTAGGACTGCGCCAATGGCAGTGTTGCTAGTGTCTGACTCAAGCTTGTAGCACCAGATGTTATTAGGTATTGCAAAATTGGTGCTTCAATCAAATCTTGTTTTAATAGTTAGAAATTCTTGTCACATTCTGGAGTCCAGATGAATTTCTTTTGGGCATTACCTTTGGTTAGGTCATTAATTGGTGTGGTAACTTTCCACAGTCTTTGATTTATTTCCGTAGGTAAGCTACCATACCAAGAAAGCATCTTACTTTTTTCACAGTGGTGGGGCGTTATATGTTATTTATGGCTTTTATTTTATCTGGTTCTGCTTTGATGCCACTTTCAGAGACAATGTGGCCCAAGAACAGGAGTTCCTTTTCCATAAATTGGCAATTACTAGGTTTAGTGTATAGTTTGTGCTTTGCGAGTTGATTGAGTGTCTTGAGGACATGTGTGAGGTGTTCCTCTTTTGTTTTTGAAAATATGATGATGTTGTTGAGGTAGCATAATGTGTTTGCAAGACTTTTTAACGCTTGGTTCATCATGGTGACAAACGTTGCGGGAGCATTGGTCATCCAAAAGTTCATTACTTTACATTCAAACAACCCAAATTGCACACGGAACGCGGTCTTTGGTATGTCCTTCTCTTTGACTTCAACTTGCTTATAACCAGATGTGAGGTCAATTTTTGAGAAAATCTTTGCTCTGGAGAGCCTTGCAAATAGGTCTTCAATGAGGGGAAGTGGGTAATTATTCTTTACTGTACTTGCGTTTAGTGCTCTGTAGTCAGAAAACTAAGCAAAGGGATCCTTCTTTCTTCTTTACAAAGAAAACCGCTGCCCCCCACTGGGATTCAGACAGGCAAATAAATCTGTGGTGCTGGGTGCCACTCCCTGGTAGTGCCTTATTTGGAATGCTTTCTTATTTGGACAAATATAAGGGGAACTGCTGCCCTTTTTTGTTATTATCATTAGAATAGTAACCCTCCAAATTACATAAATTTGTCTCCAACTATAGGCCAATTGACGCACCTGCGGCTAGCCGCCGATGCGTTGGAGAGTGACCCATCGGAATGGGTTTTCATTTGGCAATTAGTTACCAATTGGAGCATCTGCAGCTAGCCGCAGATGCATCAATTATTGACCCATTGCTTGTGCCCACTATGTAAATTGGTATAGTGATCTTCTGTCCCTCTTTTTGCCAAAGTGGGAACCCTGAAAGAGAGTAGTCTGAAACCTTATTCTACCCTCAATTCCCCAGAGATGGCCCTACTATGTGCTGCAACCACCTGACTTCAGATCACATGCCCAAATGTTCACTTCTTGCCCAATCCAACCAATTCCCTTCTGAATATTCCCCAGTATTTTTCAGTCCTTCAAGAATAAGCTCATTGCCTGACAGTCTAGACCCTAGCCAGCATGACTCACCCTTTCTTTTCCCTCCTCCTCACCAAGTATAAAAAGACCCCCCGGGGTCCCTAATAAACAAGAATTATAAACATACACAAAAATTGACTTAAAAATCTTAGACTACTTGCAGAGCCCAAAATTAGAGGTTCTGTTGAGTAAGAAGATAATAGTCCTGTTGTGTTTCCAGTTGCTCAGCTACTCTCAAGCCATCCCTACAACCCTTGAGCACCACAGAATCCTTTGGCTAGATTGTCCTCAATGTGGGCTTTAAGTGTTTGGGTCTCCATGGGAGAGAGTCTGTAGAAGGGTGCAGGTTTGGGCATGGCTTTCCAAAAGTTGATGCCATGTTTGACCTCTTGTTTGCAGAGTAACTCTGTGAGTTCTTCCTTGAATACATGACCGTATTCATTTAGGAGTGCCGCAAGCTCTGGGCATTGGATCTTTTGTGTTTGTATATTATTAAATTCAGAGTACCTCATTATGTGGAAGGCACTATCTTTAGTTAGACGTTCTGATTTGTCTTGGTTTATGACCTGGACAAATACTGTAACTCTTAGAATGAGGTTGCTGGGTTCTTTGAGGATATTAAAATTGACTCTGTTGCATTTGATGGTCATGGTTTTTTTTTAACATACACTGGGGTTCACTCAGGTGAACCAGTCCATGCCTGCTACAATGTTGTAGTTTATGTTGTTCATGACAAGTCCTTTGATGGACGTTTTTATGGCTTGGAGTTCAATTCTGAAGGGAGTTGTTTTGCCTTCAAGTAGAACCTTAGATTTGTCTGCCATTCTGGCATATTTGAAGTTGGATTTGATAACTGGTATTTTGTACTTGGTTACAAAAAGTTTGCTAATAATAGTGTGCTGTGCACCAGAGTCAAATAAAATTTTATGTGTATGTGATTTTTAAGTGCATGGGTAGACAAGAAGTTGTGAGTGATCTTTTTATTTTTACGTTCATAAAAATGTAGGATTGCGGGACACGTGGGATGCAAGAAGCAAAGTTTGTGCCTTGGTACTTCTTGTCAAGTTGGGGGGAGACAGGGGCAATTAAGCCTGTTCCCCCTCCTCTTTTCCCTGTTCCTCTGTTTTGAGACCTTTGAGGTCAGAGAATGTGGGGTCAGATTTGTAGCAGGTTGCTACTTCAGTGTTGTTAACTTCAGCGGTGTCCTCTTTCTTGGGACGGGAGCAGTTTGCGCTTTGGCTGTGATTGCCATTGTTGCAATTGGAGTTTCCTTTGCTATGATTGGTGTTTTGGCGTTTATTGCCATTGGAGTTTTCTCTGCCATTTTATTTTGAGGAGCAGTTGTCATTGTGTGTAGCATATTCCATATTCTCGCGTTTTTCCGCGCGCTTGGCTTCTGCAATGAGCGCGGGCATGAAGGTGTTGGCCTCTGGGCGGATGAGGGCAGCAACAGAGGATTTCATTCTGTTGATGAATGATGCTCTGGTGTGTACGTTATCAGCTTGTGCTGGGTTTTGGATTTTGCAACGTATTTCCTCAAATCTGTTAGTGTAGGCTGCAATAGTGGTCTTCTGAGGAAGATCACTGAGCTGTATTGCAATATCTTGAAGAGATTTGGTGACGCAGAAATTGTGGGTGATGTTGGCTTTGAACTCTTCCCAGTTGTCAAGCTGGTTGTCAGTTTGTGAGCAACCCAGGTGGCAAACCAATTATCTGAGGCCTGTACAGGCGCTTGTTGGCTTCCTGGACTCATTTCTCATGGGGGATGCGGCTGGCGTGGAGTTTAGCAGCTGAGTGGTCTAGCCAGTTGATGATGTTTTCTTTGTTTTTCCCAAAGAACTTGTCCATACCAATGTATTTGGTGTTGGTAACTTCACCTGTGGTAAGTGGCTGTGCGTTTATTTGTGGTTGAAGAGATAAACTGTATTGAATTATCTTGGCACATGCTTTGGGTATGACCAGACCTTTGAATACAGTGCATCCACTAGGTATATCTTCGTTGATGTTGTGGGCGCGGAAGTACGTTTTCCAGGTATCCTGGGATGTGGCCTGGTTGAATACGTGAGCAAAGGTGGCAGGTTCTGTTCAGTCATTTTCTCTTTCATTGGAGTTGTCAAAAACTGTAGTGCTATCAGTGATAAGGAGCGCCTTTTGGGAAAGCTTCAAATATAAAAGTAGGCAGAGAAGAATTATATTTTATTGGATAATATTTTAGACTTATATAGATTGGGCTGTGGCGGGGATATTAGTTGGACCAAACCCAGGGGCTGGTCATGTGCTGGATGAGTTTGAGTTGTTGGATACCTGGACAGTCATGTGATATTGGTTTGTTGCCATTTCTGGTATGTCAAATGGTATATTGGAAAGGCACCAAATTGGGCAATGACAGGATGTTAGATGTGATGGCAATAGCCAGAATACTTGTACATCCAGACCCTTGACAATATTTAAATTCCACTAAAAATATTATAAGTATTAAGTTTAAATATAATGCTTTCTATAGTTATTTTGTTTTGTTTTTAGATACAAAGCTTTAACTAAGAGCTTGTTACTTATTATTTTAGGACAAGAAAACCTCAAAGCCGCCCAAAGGCACCAAGCATCCCACAAAGGCTCCCAAGACTTCCAAGCAGAAGTCTTCATCCATAAATAAGGCTACCCCTAAGCCCTCTCTAAAGCCTTCCCCAAGCTCTCCCATGAGACCTCCCCCAAGCAGAGCCCAGATCACTCCACTGGGGGGGAGAAATCTGATGGCTCCCTTACAGACCACAGTTTTTACAACTCAGCTTCAGATGAGGAGCCCAAAAAGAAGTGCTGCCAAGCCAAGAAGTCCCCCCAAGGATAAGTCTCCCACACATGAGGAGCACCATGAAAAGCCCCCTTATGATTCCCCTCACTAAACTCCCCTCCTTCCAGCTCATCAGGGGATGACTCTAAGCCCTGGCCCAAATAATTCTTGGCTTTTGCCATGCTCCTGCTGGCCCCTGGGACCCTCTTGTGACCCATAATATCTGCAATGTTGATGGCAGATTCAAGGTTCCTTCTTCCTTGCTTAAGTATTTTCCCATAAAGAGTGTTAAGGATGGGCTGGTCATGGTGACTAACAGCTATATCTTTTTATGCAACAACACCAACTGGGGCTTTAAGAGACAGTATTACACCTGTGAGGATTGCTCATGCCTAGTGCAGCTCAACACTGAGCGATGGGACTTGGTCCAAACAATCAAGGGCAAGCACACTTGTGTGATGCCTAACACCACCATCTCCTGCCTCCTCAAGTGGTATCTTGTCCAGGTCATGCCTACCTCTAAGGAACTTTCCCCAACCCAGCTGACTGGGCTTGCCTGCAAGTACCTCTCCCCTACAAACTTAAAGAGGGTGCCAACCCACAGTCAGTTGGTGAAGTTTGTGAGGTATAAGCGTCAAACCTAACTCCCCTGGCCAAGAGCGCTACTAAAATTGAAGACCTTGTCCTCACACATGCCCTCAAAAAAACTGAGGATGGTGAGATAATCCTGCTCCATGACAATGGGCAGGAAGTGGAAAATAGGATTATAGCCTACACTATAACTCAAAACCTGGAGCAGCTCAACACTGCTACCACTTGATTGTGTGACAGCACTTTTACAACCTGTACCTCCCTCTTCAATCAGCTTTGGGTACTGCATGGACAATTTGACACTCAGGTTATCCCTCATGTGTTATTCCACCTACCTAGTGCTAAGACTGAATTATATGCCAGAGCCTTCAAAATTGTCCAGGATGCTTTGAACTCCCTTCCATAAACATTCTTCCCCTTCCTCCCAGGCCACCAGAGCAAATCCTTCCTCAACTTAGAAGGATGAGTCTGGCTAGGCCGCTGAGCAGCTAGCTTATGTGCGCTCACTTGGGCCAAATGTGATTATAATGGACTTTGAGGCCACCTTCAATGGAGAAGGTCAGGGCTGCTTCTTCCATTTTAGGCAGGCCCTCATCAAATATCTCAAGAGTGAGAAAGGCCTCTTCAAGAAGTATCTTAACAATGGTAAGGGGAGGTGCTGCTTTTGCTTGACCCAGTTTGCTGCCTTGCCTTTTATGCAGCCAGAGAATACTGGACTTGGCTTTGAGGCCCTCCTGGAGGATGCTTATGTCAAAAAGCACTCCACCATTTTCAAGGGCTACCTTGATTACTTTGAGATCCAATGGGTAGGAAAGAAGGTGACTTCCTGGAGAAGAAAGAGCTGGGCCACTGCGCCATGGAACTGCCAGAGCGCCTGTCTCAAGGGGGAGACAAGGACCACATACAGCCTGGAGGTTTGGCATAAACACCTGAACGCAAAGTTTGGGGCCAACCCCAAGTTCAACAAGTTCTTCCTGAAGCTGCAGGAGGAGCAGGCCCAGAATTTCTCTAAGTTTTGTGACCTGGCCAGGGGGTGGCCCCCAAAAAGAGGAATAGTAAGGAGCAGGAATACCAGGAGGATGTCCAGAAGGTAGTCAAGAAAAAGTATAAGGTGGCAGAGATTAAGAAGTACCTCAAGGACGTGGCTACTGCCCTTGCTGGTGGCTTCAATTATCCCAGTAAGCTTTGCTTTGCCTTTATATTTTTTACTTTTGGATTTTTATATTTATTTCTTTTTTTGAATATTAATAATCTTTTAAGGTATAAATGGTATGTTTCAGATACAGTTTCAATTTGGTCTGTAAGAACTATCTTAAATTTTGTTAATTTATCTTTAAGATATGAGATATTTTCTGTTGTGCTTATATAAAGTATAATAAATTAAAAAAATAATTTTCTTAAATTTTGTATAGCATATGATACTTTTTTACCTTTATTTCTGTCCCATTGGAATTTTAAATTTTATGGGAATAAAAATATATTTTTAATAAAGAGTGTTTTTACATAATAAATTAAATAATACTTGATTATATCACCTTATTCTTATTACTTAAGTTTTATTTATTGCATTTTTGAGCTCTCTCAGGTCATTTTAGTAAAATATGTATTTTAAAATATTTTTATATTGAAAATGTTCAGGGTATAGTGTGCCAATTATTTAAAAAAGTGTTGACAACCAGAAAATGACATTAAGTGAAAATGGGTTGTCACTTTACTATAGTGTTGACATGGCCAAGGTCTACATTAAAAGTGTCAACATGGGCGCTGTTGCCTTTTTCAGAGATAGCCAGAGACAACCCACTCATGCCAAATGGCATTCTGTTACTCAATATTCCTGATGCCAGCCTGCTCAAGCCCAAGAAACCTAATAAAAAAATGAGGCCTGGCAGTGTGGTATAAGTACTTGCCATCCCAGGACCAATACACATTGTCTTTTTTAAATAAAAGTTATGATATTGTTATTCCCAAATATTGCCATATTTTATATATTGTTCATCTTTCATTTAATCCTAAATTTTTATGATCCTCCTGCTGCCCCACCAGCTACCTATTATCCACCAGGTGCTCCTTTTGGTCATGTCTATTTACAAAATACACCTTTGAAGCCCAAGTATAGAGACTACACCTCTGACAAGATATTATCACAGGATCCCTTGGCCCAATCTAAAGCATTAACTAGATACAACAGGAATGGCCCTTTGCAAATACAATTCCTGTCTGTTCAGAGATAAATGCAACTTCCTCCCTGCCTATTAATTAGGCATGAAGCCGCTTATCACCCCTAAACCAATGTCTGCATCTGCTGCTGAGCTTTCCCAGGAAAATACCAACAAGATATTGGGATAGTGTATATTACCCTCAATTGGGGTGATAGACACTATTTTCCCAACTGCAAGCCGGTGGTCCTGGGTAGCAAATCAATGACCTACCTTATTAAGCTAGCACTAATCCTCTGGTGGGCCTTGCACCCCCAGCCTGCAATCCCCCAGTTCCCTGACACTATTGAGCTGGTAGCTCAGGGTTGATTCCCTGACACAAATTTTATTTTTAATATTTTTCAGTTCTCTTGGTTTTTGAAGGCTTGGTGAAAAAAACCTGGTTGAACACATCATTATTATTCTAATATTTATAATAGCTGAAAGTATCATCAGAACAAAATGAGTAGTTCAATAACAAATAATAACTGATTAAAGGATAAGTTTAAATTTTCTAAAAAAAAATTGCTTAATGAATAAGGAGCTTCTTCTTTCATAAATTCCTGTAAGTTTTCTGTAAATCTGAAGAATTTATTTTTTGGTCTTTATGATCTCAAAGCAAAAGCTAAAGAAATCATGGACTCTTTTAATATAAATTACCTTTAAAAAGTTGGTCAAAATTTCTCAAACTTCTTATCTTTTTAGTTTTTTCCCCTTCTTTTCTTTGGATTTACACTACATATACCTCTCTTTTGAAGCATGACATCTTAGATTTTCAACTCTGAGAATATTATAGGTTATCAATGCTTTTGATATTTGGATTTTTATTGCTTATTTTATTAATACATCTTAATTTCAAAGAGACTTTACCATGGCACTATTGAACTACTCTTTTTTTATTTTATTGAGGTTTCTCATTTTTTATGATTTAATCATTTACTTGCTATTGGGTTCTAAGGTTTGAATATACTGATGGTTTCTTTTTTTGTGAATAAGCTATTGCAATTTATTATAACCAATTATTTACTTCTTCTTTAATGCAACTGAACTCAATGTACTTTACTATTACTACTTCCACACCTCTCCTTCTGGATCTCTATTGTAGTTAGACCTTAAATGTTGACCTGCTGCTGCAGAAGAGTATACACTTTATTAAAGAAATAGAGGCAAAGTCACACTTTCATGAGTGTTTTAGCTTTATATTTAAAACCTCTTCCAAATAAACTTTTGATTTATCTTATCTTTTTTGAGGTGGCTCTAGCTATAAATTCTTGGGCTCTTATATTTTTTCTAACACCTTTTATTAATTTAAATATCTATTACTTTCTATAAATAAGATGTTATTAATGCTTTCTAGAGCTTCCACTAATTGGTTTTCCTTAAATATTTTGATAAGTTCCAAGATCTTCTGCTTTCTGCAAAGTGGTAAAGATCTATGCTTTTTGGTTAAATTTTGCCTAATTTTTCAAGGCCTAGCTCTATGAGAACACCATTTCTCATAGTGGATTAAAAATATAAAGCAGTTTTTTGTCACTGCTATAGATCATCATAGTGTGGATAAATTACTACATATTTATTGGCTGAGCACCAGGTGATAACTCATGCTCTCACATTCTGGCGCTATAAAAATTGCAGTTTTAACCCTAAAACTCCCCTCCTCATAACTATTTTCCTACACGCCAAAGATAAAAAGAAACAATTTTTTGTATTAAAAAACTTGGTTGAGAGAAGAAATCAGCTCTTATATGACTCTATTTGTGCTAAAACACCTTCTCCTTGATACAGATCAATCTATAGCTCAAAACCAGTCTTAAATCACTTGTTACAAAAGAAATATTGAGTTATTCTCAAACAGCATTCTTTGAAGATCATTCTCTGTCCTTATTCTCACTTTGAACCATCTGAATTTCTGGATTGTTTCCTAGTAGCCCTTGCTGCTTTGAAAATATCTCCACTGCCTAAAGTAAGATATTTTGCTCTCTCTGCTCTTAAGTAAAATATATTTCTCTTTTTTCAAGGAGTGTATCATTATTAAGAAAATTCTTGCAGGCTTGTAGACTAGCATGTAACACTGAGGACTGGGCAGAGACTGTATATCTCCCAATTCTATGATCAAGACACCCCTTCACCTTCATCCTTCTTTTATGAAGTTGGGGACACACCCTGGTCCAGAAATTAATCTCATATTATAACCTGCTGATGAGGATATCATTATCTCATATAAAATCTTTTCTGAGTACTTTTTTCTGCTTTATTATTTTCATTTTTAGCATGGTGATTCTATTATAAAGTGTTGATAGACAAAGAAGAAGCCACAACTTTATTGATCAGGTTTTGATCCAGCTGGGTCTAAAATACTGTGGTAAACACAGTTTAATATTTTTGTGGTAATGGGCTAGTGTTAGCTGAATAAAGATTAATTGCATGTTAATTTAGATTAGTGGTGTAATATTGTTGTCTAACTAAAATTTCTAGTGTTTGATCTCTAAAAAGTTCTTGGAACTAATAAGAAGAAAAGGTATTAATAAATTTTAGGGGAAATAATTGTCCTGCTACTAATATACCATGTGATATTGAGATCCTAAGACCAACTGAAACTATAATACAGTTTGGGACCAACACACAATGATTGATGTTTTCTTTTTAATCTCTTTTAAGTGCTTATAAAATAAAATATAAAGTTTCTGTGCAAGTATGATAATCAAAATGCTTCATAGCAGCTAAAAATATATAGGTTGGGTTTGAGTTGTATTGTACTAAAAAAGTACTTTGGTAAAAAAGCTTAATAATTAAAAAATAAAATAAAAACACTGTAAAATGTTTTGGGATTTAGTTAAGGAATAGCTAAGGCTAATTCTGTATAGTAAAAAAACTACCTAGGATAGCTTGGGCTTTTTCAAGGAAAATTCTTAAAGGGGCTATATATGAGAGATTAAACAGCAGTACTATATAAATCTGGGAAAAGAGTTAGGGAAAACACAGACAAAAGTAGATAATCTATCCATTAATAAGTGTTGTTTTCCTGATGCCAATCTTTAGTAAATAGGAACCAAATAAATATAGATTATTGGAATTTTAAGAAAACAGTGTGATAGTGCAAGTTTTTAAAACTAAAAAGTTTCTTAGAAGATTATCCTTTTACACCAATAAAGTTTGTTCACATTCCCTATAAAAATGGTGGCTTTTTTTAATATGAAGATAAAATCAGGAATATTTACCCAAATTTGATCAAGTGTATTATTATAAGCATTTTATAGATAGTGGACTCATAGCCCAATTCCAGATAAAGAATGGATTGTAATGATAAAATTTTGAAGCTTTGCCAAAAGTCAAGATGTTCTCTAAGTAAAATTTGGAAAATATTTCAATATCTCTAAACACCTAATAATTTGAAGACACAGTAAGAAGTTATCGTTTATGAGGCTAATAATAGAATGTTTTTGGGAAGGGTTTGAAGGAGTTTGCGTACTTGAAGTCTCATCATAATGCTTTTAAGCCAGAGCTAGTTTACCTGAAATATTTAACCCCAACCCATTCAATCCCTGACTTTGACCCAGGACACAACTTGGTAGCCACTGATGAACAGGTGTACCATAAGGTCTATATAAATAACATATATGATTTTTTAATATATTATATTTAAGTTTAGTATGAATATTTTTGTAATTTAAGTTTTTAATAATTCATTGATTTAAGACATTTTTATTAAAGATTGTAGTTATTATGTAAATGTGAAATAATAGGTATTTCTTATTATTACTATTTAATGTATGCTTAATTGCATTTTTGAGCCGTTTGAGTTTATTTAATAGTATCATATAGGATTTTTTTATATTAAAATTTTAAGGGTAATAAACAAAAAATTAAAAGTGCAATATTTAGAAGAAGACATTAAAAGAAACAATAATTCACTTTTTACTATAATTTCAACAGTAGCACTTCAACATTTTATGCTGTTGCTTATATTAATGACTCTTTGGGAGGGTTAGCCATACATCTCTTGGTCTTTCTTGGATGACTTTCCTTAAATTTAGGCTGTCAATCCAACGTAGTTCTTCTACCACTGTTGCAACTAAACCAATAGTAGCTTAGTATTGGTGCTGGGGAAGACAATATTCTAGAAAAAAGCCTGGAAAGGGGTTAGGAAGCATGATTTTTATTGAACATAATAGTAGTTTTCTATACCAAGGTAATAAGCCATTAAGAAGGAAGCACTGCGGCAGCGATCCAAAAAAGGTGAAACATGAGGTGTACAAAGTCATGTGTGGGATTTGAGTTCACTCTTTTATAGAGAAATGTAAGATTTTCTATGAAGAGGGGATATACCCTTATATCTGATATGGGGTGATTGTTTGAGCACTCTGCATATTGTGAGATACAATGGCAACCGGGATGTCGATTTCTGTGGAGCAGTTACTGTCATAGACGTTTGATCTTTTTATCTTTGCATGATTGGTTTTTTCTTTATAAATAACGAATGCTTTCATATGCTAGTTGTCATATACAAATGTTTTACGTTCAAAGTTTTCAACATTTACTATAAAAAATTATGAGAGGGACTATACTGGCTAGATAAATAAAAGTCTGACAAAGGTAGCTATTTCATGTAAATACATAATGGCCTTAGAATGCTTATCGACAAACCAAGTTGCCAAAGTTTGGAATATGTTTTTGTAGAATAATTGATGTAATTTAGGTGCAATTTTTCTCTATAGTTGATGTTAGGAAAAGTATTGTAGAAGTTAAAAGGAATTACTGAGAACAATCCACTTTTATTAAGTGATAAGTAACTGTTTTAAGGAGAGAGAATGCTGGAATTAAATTCTTTAATTATAAAAGACTGTTCTATTCCTAGAAATTGCGATAAATATACTTTTTAAAAATACTTATGTTTTTTAAACCAAATATTATAAAAATAAGGTTTGTTAAAGTTGAGATTGGCAAGAATTTGTTTAGCTAATCTGACGAATATTAAAGCAGGTAATATATATATTAAAAGGTACTAGCACAACTTTAATTTCCAAAGAAAAATATGGGAGGGGTTGTGAAGTAGCGAGCAAAAAGTAATTTATTTGAAAATTTTCATTTTGAAAAAATAGGCTTTTAAAGCTATCCTTATTTTTTCTTGGGTTATAATCATCTTTGTAGTCGTTTTAGAATTATTTTCTTCCCCAAGGCCGACATCCTTTTCGTAACCATTTCGGGAATTATTCACTGGACATTCATTCTAGACAATATCACAGGCGTCTTAAGTAACAAAAGTCTCTTTCGGTGTGATTTGAGATATTTCAGGAGTGTATAATTTTTCAGGAACTTCATGGTCATCTTTGGAGAAACAAAATTAAAAGCTCAATGAGAGGTTCTTGTGTAACTCCGTGAGAAGAAAGGGGGACAATCAGTATTTAAGGAGAGTCTCGCTTAGATTTTCAAAAGTTTGCTTTGTATATAAGTTTGTGTGGGCGCCCTGTGTACTTCCCAAAGAGAAGATTCTTTTGGTTTGATGCAGACGTCAGTGGACAACAAGTCTTTATTGAAGAAGCTTCGTGGTTTGGCTCGGGAGATGAGGGTGAAACCCGTTCCATTAGTCGGCCATGGCGCTGATCGGTTGCTGTATGAAGGAGGGATGAGGTATCTTAGCTAGCGCAGAGAGAAGTTTGGCTTGTGTGGAGATTTACCCTATGGGGAGGGGGGCTTCAGACAAGTGACAAGTACACAAAGCAGGTGTTTGCTCAAGAAGCTTTATTCATTAATTGTAACTTCAGTGAAAACAGAAGGAAGTGCCTCTATTTATGCCGTCACTATGAAGTCAAAAATGGCTTGACCTCAGAAATGAGACCAGATAAACTCAACCTCTTAGTTGTTTGAGCCACCACATCGAACCTCAGGAGATAAGACCAGAGGGGCTGTAATGCTTTCATCAACAAAGCGTCAAGAACTAAGCAGTGACATGCCAAGCCTGAATAGATAGTAGCAAATCAAAAGTGGAAAGGGGTTTTTAATGCTTTAATTGGGGGAAATTGTGAGAATACTTTATTATTCATATGCAAGTGTGTGATTGTGATCAAGGCAGTTCAGGGCATAGTAACTGGATTGCATGATCTGGGATCCATTTCTTCATGGGAGTGGGCTCCTGATTCATCTAAAAATGTGGTGAATAGCATTTGGTGTTTGTAGAGAAGGTGCTTGGTATTTGCGGTGAAGGATATCAGTATCTGTCAAGTTTCAATTAACTGATTACTTGACCATACCGCTTAAATGTTTTGAGTCACCACATCGAATGTTAAACACTCAACTACCCACATATACACAGAGAAATTAATATTTATGAAAGCAAGTCTGTTTGTAATGCCAGCTTGAGTGGGCTAAAGCCGTAAGGGGTTGATTTGATTTTCTGTAAATTTGATTCTAAAAGTTGCTGCCCAAGCCAAAAGCTTAATTTGACTGATCCTTAAATAAAATTCTTACAAGCATCTTTGATAGAATGAGTGTCGAATCCAGTGGAGTGTGGCCTAAACTATGTCGAAGTGAAAATATAAGCCACTCAGACTTTAATAAATGTATATGAAAATGTTTAATATTCAAAACTCTGGCTCCTTCATTGCAACCGTTTCAAAGAGTGTTATCTGATAGAAATATAAAACTCCAGAATATGTGGATTAAGATTGGAAGAAAAGCTAAACATTGTTTAAAATACCTTTATATTATTGGATGTTTAGATTCTAGGTTGAGAATTAAATTGACCAAATAAAAGAGAGCTGCTCAATAAAAAATATATTATTCAAATTAAAAACATAAATATCAGTTTAAGTAAGAGATAGATGGCTTGTACATTTTGATTTTATCTATTTTGACTTACAATAGAGGCTATCCACTTTGATACATCACATAATACAAGTGGCTGCAGATTATTATAGATTTAACCTTGCTTACCATTACATCATTCTAAAAGATATCAGTGAAGTTAACTAACAATAATAATATTAAGACTGTCAAGTATATACTTCTGGGAAGTATAATAAATGAGATAAAAGGGGGAAATTTTGAACAAAATGTTACTAAATTGGGTATGATATAGGATAATTATAGTATCACAAGAAGCCACATACTGTCTATGTATGTCATGATGATCATGGGGCTTATCTGATTAATGTTCTTCTTAAGTCACAAGGCTTGTTCAAGTTGTGTTCCACTTAGGGTTTGGAATGTTTGATCCCCTTAATTGATGGTCAAATGATAGTAGTGCCACCAACTTAATGATTAGTTGGTGGACTATTCAGTGAATTATTTGGTGAGTCACTCAGGCATTAATACCCCAAGAGAGAGTAATTGAAGATGTTGCAACATCTCCCCTGGGGTGCTAGAAGGTGGAACCTTAAGAATTTTCTTGATAGTGTTGGGGATACAGGCTTGGTATTGATCCAGTTTGGTATTGGGTACCAGGAGTTGGGAGTTGAGTTAGGCTGTTCTTGCCTTGCATAGGCAGAGGCAATCATGGTGCATGCACTTGAGTTCTTTTCAGGCGCCAATGCCCTTGACAAGGTAGGTATTGTTAGATTTGACTTCCATGACAATGCCTGGTCCTCTCAACCCTGGGTCTAACTTGTGTTGATCATGGTTGACAACCCAAATCTCATCCCCAAATTGAAATCTCTCTTGTTGTAGGGGGATTTCTTCTCTCTTAACTCTTTTATTTTACATGTCTTCTTGGTCCTTCCTAGCACACTGCACGTTGGGATCACTGTCATCTGGCACCTTTTTTGGCAGAGGTAAATGTGGACCTACAGCTGTACTAACAAGGGCGGGCTTGTGCCTGTAGACAAGTTTGTATGAGCTGTTTGCCTGTATTGCAGTTGACTCAAGTTCTGAACACCATGAGTGCTTTTGATAGCATGCCAACCCATGCTTTTGGATTTTTGGCAGTAAATTACTGAGGGCTTCTACTACTGAGCCATTTAGTCATTTTACTCTTTCCATTTGCTTGTGGGTGATAGGGACTGGCTATGGTGTGTTTTATTCCATTCATGGAGAGATAGATATTTGTGTCAACAGCCTTAAGTTCAGTTCCTTCTTCTGTGATTAGGAGGTCAGGTTTTCCAAACTTGGCTATGATCTCTTTGCCATTAAATCTTCTAGTGTCATTACATTTGTGCTCTTTTGAAGCTTGTGCTACAGGCCACCTGGTTTCATAGTCAATAGCTGTTATGATGTACTTTTTGCCCTTGTTATTTCTGGGCATTGGTACCACAATATCCAGTGACCACACCTTGAAAGGTTGTGTGATAGACACAGGTAGTGCTGATTTGAGTGGTGCCTTGGATCAGGTGTACTTTTCACAGACTTCACATTGCTCTAGTACCTTTTTTATATTGTCCAACATGTTGGGCCACTGGTATCACTTTTTGCAGTACTCATTTGTTTCTGGCTACATGAGTGTAATCCTAGGTCTCTGTGATGTCAGAGGATTATGTCAATCTTCTGTGTTGACATAATGTAAGGTACAGTGTCACCATTTGGAAGTAATTGTTGTAGCGTACAATATAAGTTCTTTGACAGGTGTTTGTTCTTGAGGACTTTCTCTTTGATGCCCATTGGTATACCAGATGGGAACCCTTCTTGGAGATTCCCCATGATTAACATGGGCTAATTGGGGTCCCAATCAGTTCATAAGACATGTTTACTGTAAAGCCTTAATAGGCTGTCTGTGGTAAGCATTTTCTTGCCTGGCTTGTATTTAATTGTCATGTGAGTACCTTTGGATAAGGCTCATTCATTCAGCTTGTCTTCTTGATAGGTGTTGTTGGGTTTTGAAGAATATCAATGACTTGTGGTCAGTTAGCACTTTGAAGATTTGTGTGACTTCCAAGTAGCATTGCCACTTAATTAGACAGTACACAATAGCTACCAGTTTCTTGTCATGTATTGGATATTCTTTGTTCATCATCAGACAACTTGCTTGATTCATATGCTACAGGGAGGAAGTCCTTTTCTGCAGTCTGAATTTGTAGTACACCTCCAATTGTGTAGTTGGAAGCATCAGTTTTCAGTTTGTATATTCCCTCACAGTTTGAATATTGTAGGATAGGGGCAGTGATCATGAACTCTTTGAGTTGTCAGAAATTTTGGTCTCTTAGTGGTGACTATACAAACTTGGTTGTCTTGCCTGTAATTGTGGACAAGGGGGCAGTCAAGGCACCCCAGTCAGGGATAAATCTTTTGATGTAGGCTACCATGCCTAAGAATGTATAAGCTTTCTTTTGTTCTGCAGTGCAGGCATGTAGAGTTATGGTAGTTATCTTTTCTGGGTCTTGATTTGATTCCGTCCTTACTGATGATGTGTCCTAAGAATAGGAGTTCTGATGAGAAGAAGTCACACTTTGAGGGTTTGGCTATAAGTTGGTTTTCCTTGAGGGTGTGGAGGACCATGCAAACGTCTTTTCAGTGTTATTCTACAGTTGGACTGCATATTATGATGTCATCCTAAGTAGATTATTGCTCATTTTCTGATGTGTTCCTTGAAGACTTTGTTCATAAAGGTTACAAAGGTGCTCCAAGCATTTGTCATTCCAAAGTTCAGGACCACACACTCTAAGAGAACTGTACTTAGTTCTTAAAGCAGTTTTGTTATGTCTTCTGGTTTCACGCAAAAATTTGGTGATAACCTGCTGTCAATTCAATTTGCATGAAGACTTGGGACCCGCCATGGCATCAAAAAGGTCATTGATCAGGGGCAGGGAATACCTGTTCTTAATTGTGACCTTGTTGAGAGCTCTGTAGTCTGTGACTAGGCGGATTCCTCCATCTTTCTTTGCTATAAAGAAGACAGCTGTTGCAACTGAGTCTCCCAATTTGCCTGCCAAAGTATCATACAATACACAGGGGGCTCTCAATGAGCTGCCTCTTGACATATCTAACAACATGAACCAATCTGAAGGCAGCATCAAACTGCGGGCACTTTCTCTTAATTAAGAGCGCTACCAATCTGACCTGCTGATCCTGTCATAAGTTATTCTTTGGCTTCAAACCCTACATGAAACACGCCACTATGCCACCCCCTGTGGCCTTGTGGTTTTACTCATATAGTATATTAACCACAATGTTTTACAATAAACAATATATTATTCTATTAATTTTGTCCTTTCTATTGGACTGTTGTCTTCCCCAATCACATACTGAACTCTAATTGGTTCAGTTGCAACACAGCACACTAAAAGGTATTTTGAGGGTTGAATGAGGCCTTTCTCAAGGGCTTTGTCAAGATAGGCTTTTGGGGCATCATCTTCTTGTGGCGTCAGACGGTAAATGGGATGTGCCTTTGGTACACCACCCTTGAGGTCAATTTTGTGTTGAATGCCTTGGTTGTGTGATAGCCCTGGTAAAGTTTCTTGGAAGACAGAATGGAAGTCAATGGTTAGCTAGGCTCAGATTGGGTCTCTTTCATGTCTGTTTTCTGTAATTTTAAAGTGGATAACCTCATACATGCAGGAGTTCCAATTGATTTTTAGGGTCTTTTTCCTCTTCTGTCTCCAGGATCTTTACAAATAAATTGTCTTTCATAAGTGTGTCAAGATGAGTTGGATAAACATGATGGTGCATCTCACCCCATTGTATGGTGAGGGTAACACTATCCCATTCAATATGAGGTTTGTTCTTTCTCATCCAATCTATACTAAGTTTACCATCATACTTGGGGATTGGAATGATTAAGCTGCTAAGCGTAGTCTGTACGTCTCCTATTTGGGTGCAGAAAGGTTTTGCTTTTTAGTGACAGGTGTACTTCTATTATCTTCTATGATAACACTTCTGATGTTTCTTTGGACCGTGGGTAGTTTCATGAGGTTGAGAAAACCAAAATTTCAACAAGGAATTGGTCTTCTTCAGTGTCAAATAGTGCTGTGCCCTGATACCTGCAAAAGCAGAAAGGATAAGTGAGGAGTTTATTGCCAGTTTGGGCAGCAAACAGTAGAGAATTTCTGGAGGGTACTTGGATCATTGTGATTGAGTCCACGTCTTGGTCCCTGTGTAAGTCTTGCAAAGTGGGGGAGGATAGCTTGTCTAAGCACTCCCCTGAGCTTTTCCCTCCTTGATGGTGTCTCCAGTTCTTGCTTGATTATCTTAAACGGTGCAATTCACGTTTCAAGGAAGGGTGTAATTGCTTTGGTTGTTCTGCATGTTAGGATGAGGGTCCTCTTTAGCTGTGGGACTCTCCTTTCATTTCTTTGTTGTATTGAAGTCATCAGACTTTTGCGCTGTGCATTTTCCTTCCAAGAACACAACTTGGAGATTCTTTCAGCAGTTCATGTCAAACTGACATCTGATGTGTGGGGAGGCCATTGTAGAAGTCCAATTGTGGTCTGGCTTTGTCAAATTTGATGGTTTTAGGGGCTCAGTAATGTAAGTCTTCATATGCTATAATGTACTCCTCAATTGTTCCTCTCATCTTGAAAGTTCTGAGTTCTGTCATAATTACTATAATGAAGAGTTCATGGCAAACTTTCAAGGAAGGCAGCCTTGAAAATTTCCCAGTTTTTGTTTTGATCAGGGTGTTATTCAATCCATTTTGCTTACAAAGCGGGAGGTGGTCCCAGTGGCATGTAGAGAAATTTCACTAGCCTAGAGTTTACGGGAGTAGCCTACTTGTATAAAATTATTTTGTGTGCTTTGAAACCGGAGACTGTTTTTTTCTTGGTGTAGTCCTTAGAATATTACAATTATGATGAGCTTAGGTGATTAAATACAATGTTGGATATCTTGGTTGTTTTAGTAATTGTAGGTGGGTTCAGGACTCCATGTAAACTGAGGAAGTTATACTGTTTGGTGGGTACAAGGACATTATTGAAGACAATGAATTCCATTGGGACATCTTGTCCTTCTTTGTAATGTCTCCAGCCTGTGGGGAGTGCCATCTGCTTAATTCTTTTCTTAGGAGAAACTTTTCCTTAAGTTGCATAGGTGTGGATAACCTACCTGTGCTACCACTGTCAAGTATATACTTCTGGAAATTATAATAACAAGATAAAAGGGGAAACATAGGAAGATAATGATACTTTATTGGATATGAATATAGAATAATATTTAGTATCATGAGAAGCTACATACTGTCCATGTACGTCATGATGGTCATGGGGCTTATCTGAGTAATGTTCCTCTTAAGTCAAGAGGCTTATTCAAGCTGTGTTCTGCTTAGGAT